>VWZK01000044.1:247028-331191 GCA_013396935.1 Baryphthengus martii | reverse complement strand
CTGAGGGGGCAGCCCCCGGCCTCCGCCATCACGGCCCCGCCGGCGGCAACCGCCAGCCCGGGGCTGTGTCTGCACTGAGAAAACTCCCAACAAAGGTTCCAAATCCTTCATTTAAAAGGCACCGAGTGACAAGCCATGGAGCTAACGCCAGTTCCTTTAAACTCGAGCGGCAGAGACAGAAGGTTTACCAGGGAAAATTGAGTACATAAAATGACATTTTTATAGTATTTTTCAGCCCTGTTCCGCAACGACTGTTGTCAATGCGAAAGAGGCTTTTGGAAAACCAAGGCGAGCAGCCTGCTGTTCGTTATTACAAGATACAGAGATTAAAACGAACACACAGTTGTCAAAATTAGAAAGTAGAACCCAGGTGTTGACTCCTGGGAGCCTTCCTACCCCGAGTGCACCGGCACATAATTATGTTTAAAATAGCAGACACAAGTATCAAAGTCAAAGAGGTGAAAAGTACATGGAAATAACAGTACATTTGCAAAGAAACAAACTTACCTTCACACTTATGCCATGGGGAAACAGGGCTGTGACCTGGAAACAAGGTTTCAAGAGCTCATCTTGAGTGCTTCACATTAGTTCAGTCCTCCATTGCCTGTCAGCACAGTGACCAAAAACTCCATGAGGTTACTCCTCTTTTCAAATGGTTTAAAAACACATGTTAAAGAAGGTTTCTATTTTCTCTCCTCGCCAGGACAAACCAATCCCAGCTTGATGCTCCTAAAGAGTGGATGTGGCACACCTGCGCCTTCCACTGCATCGGTGGATTTGAGCACATTCTCATGTTCACTTGAAGCTTTGAACCTTCCACAACTCCCTGTATCACGTTAGCCCAGAGGTCTGGCTGTACTGGGGTCCAAGGCCTAATTTGATGCATCATTTCTGTGTGACCTTGTCTGAGTTTTACTGACAAAATTGTTAAACTATGAGAAAGCACACGAGCTAAAGCCATGAAAGACAAGAAGCCGAAGTGATAGGAGTGCTGTTGTTGGGATGACAGTAGTTAGCTGGTGAAAGATTCAAGGGAAAAGGAACAGAAAGAAAGAAAAAAAAAAGCAGAAAACATGAAGATAGCTGAGTAATGCCCAGGATCAGCCCATACCAACAAATGGCAGAGACCAACTTTCCCAACTGTATTGGAAACTTCCTGGCCAGCCAAGACTCATCAGCTTTCTTATCAGGAGTGGTAAGCGTGTTACTGTTTAGCCTAGTAATCTCAGTCCTAACTATCTATTTTGCATATTAGCTGATAAATAATCCCTTAAATTGTGCGTATCTTGACTGAAGAGTCTCTTTTTGCATGGTAAATGACGCCTGAACAAAAGCGACCCATTGATGGCTAGTTGCATGCTCTTCTGCTGAAGTACTTTCTCCCTGCATTAAACTATTATAAACAACCACAATTAAAATTTAATAAAATATCTGTCCATACACAGCAGTTAGTTTTCGCTAATACTGCAAGAAGACCCAAACTGAAATGACAACAGCCACCCAACAGCTTGGCTATGTTTAATTATATACAATTTCTTTTTTTTTTTTTTTCCCCATTATTGCTATGCACTGAGTATAACCAATCGTATCGATTGCAGAAGGACTAATATAAATAAGGCAACAACAAAAAATACATCACACTTCCTAGCCAGAAAAAGCTAAGTGAAATTGCCATCACATTTTTCCATTTACCATTTGTGTGGAGTTTGTTATAAAAGAGGCATTGGTCCATGGGGAATGGTGAGCTATACATTGCAATATCTGTCTCCTCTCTTTTTGTGACATTGCATTCCATCTACCTAAAGACCAGCTTTGGTCTTTCCTGAGGATCATTTATCTTTATTAGAATGGAAAAGAAATACAGAGTGTTAGATCCTGAAATTTCTCTTTAAAATCCCATTACAGTTTAATGTTAAATAGCATAACAGCTTGATTTCTCCCTCCTCTCATTAAATGTTGAACAGCTGAGATAAAAATCAGAATATATTAAACACTTCCACTTAACAGTTTAAAACATTGGTCAGTGCCTGCCAATAACAAGAAATAAAAGATCTATATATAAGTAATAATAAAAGAGATAAAAATTAAAGAGCTGTTTCTAAATGAAGGGCCATATTCAGTTCTTGTTACCATCAGGACTAAGAAGCTATTCGAGCAGTGTCCTGGCAGTTCTGCAATGTGGTCAGAATGCATTTGCAGAAAATACATTTTTCTCTTACTCAGCAGTTCAAACAATTTTTAAATGTACCAGACAACTGTCCAGAAAAATATTCAAGGTGATAACCAGAGTTTTTATAGTTGAGTTGCTTCCATTTCCTTACCTCAAACCGAGTGCCACGCCAATCACATTTATGTATAAGCAAGAAGAAAAACAAGCAGTGTTTAGCTGAGTCAGCCCTGTCTGTGACTTGCCTTCAAATATTCAGGGCTTGGTTTCTTAATTATGGATGGGGAGATTAATTTGCACAGACCTCAAACATCCAGTGGCTTGGGTATCTATTGTTATGGGCACGTATACACTTGTGAGGGCTAATATTAAAGCTGCAATCATACTTTCACAAAAATCTCAAGAGTAGCTTTGACTTCAGCTGAAGAAACATGAGAGGAAAGAAAAGGTTTCATTTCTGACTAAAACTCTCAGTAGAAGTTAGGCCTAACCAGAAGATTTTTTTTTTTTTAACTACCTTATCCTTTATTTTCTACTTGCTACAGAAATGTAACACACCTGCAATACATGCATAATTCCTCCAAGTATACTGCCAGGCTTCTCAAGCTTCAGAACAGAAGCACTCAATTAAATCAGTGCAAAAATTAATTTCCGTGCACTCTGTCAAATTCCTGGTTTACTCAAACCACTGGCATTCCTCCCCCCCCACCACCCCATTTGCACAAGCACATAACAGCACTGGAAACATCTCAGAATCTTTACTACCAAACCAGCAAACCTCTGCTTATGACAAGGGACTAACTTAACTGTTGAAGACAAGACTTAACTAATGAGTCATTAGAAAAATGACAAGAAGTGTCTTGGGGGAGGGATTCTTCCACAAACTTCTATCAGCTTCTTCATAAAGGATTAATGAAATAAACCTCCTTGCTCTATGTTTTTTCTCCTCTTATGCCAGTTGTGAAAACTTTGAAAATTAGTACTGCAGTCCAAGCAGCTAACGCCAGTTGTTTCAGAGTGCATGGATGGCACAGACTTGTATCTGTGCTTTGCAAGAATATCTAATTAAATACCTAGTATTTTACAGCATTCAAGCAACATCCTTTGGATTTATCTATAAAACAGCTATAATATTCCAAACAAAACACATAAATTCTCACGCAGGAAGTTAATTAAGCAACTGTAGATATTAAATCTTGCATATGATTTGTTCATTCAACTACTCTGCACTTAGATTAAATAATTTATTTTTTTTTTCTAAAGGCACAAATCAGAAATAACTATGAGAAGACCAGTATGTCATTGTCCTGCTCACTATCAGAGGAAGAGTTTTCCTAACTGGTCACACAGCAAAATGAGTTGATAAAAATCTTAACTGACATAGGAGAATGAAAGACTGTAGAATTTTAGATGTAATTCACTGTCAGTGGCAGATTTTGCCTTATTTAAAGCTGCAAAGAGCTCTGTGTTTACTGTATTAGCTGCTCTTTCAGTTTCAGCAGCTAGAAAAAGTTTGTTTTACAAGTTGTGTTCATCAGGGGAAGCAAGGGATGGTGGAATCAGGGTCTTTTTATTGAAAAGAATCCACAAATTTCTTGGTGTCTCAGCACGGGAGGATTTATACAACAGACACCGCTCATAGCCCCAAACCTCATCCAGCCACCACCCAATCCAACAGATTTCTTCAGAGAGAATTTTTTTTTTTTTCCCCCCCTTAAGGTCTTACAATTACCAGCTCTCTTGAGATTATACAGCAGCTTTCTATTCTTAGCCTATTTCTCCCCTCCCTCTCTCTCTCGCACACGCACACACTTCCTACTCAAAACACGACCCGGCAAAACCCTCTGCCCACATAGTTACAATTCCCAAGAGAACTTTCATATGCTTTTGTTTTGGGCAGTGACAATGTGCATATGTTTTGATTTCAGGCCCCTCCTATTGGTTCTCATGCTTCAGTTTAATGAAGACAGACCAGCTATTCAACTCACCAGTTCCAGCAAGCTACAACCCAGCTTCTAGAGTTCCTTTCACCCTGCAAGTTAGAGTGAGATTTTTTTTTTAACACGCTGCCTATTCAAGGATATTACTGAGTAAATATTTCGCTTTAGCAAATAAACACTTTTTTTTCCTGCCGATGTTTGGTTTTAAAAGTGTAAGGTGCTTGGACTCTTTTATAAAGAGCATAAAATAAAGATCACAACTAGTAAATTGGGTAACTGCTATGAAGAGGAACAGCAAAGTTACTCTTGAGGTTTTTCAAGTCAGTAAGAAATGGTCTAAGAACAGTGGAAATGGACAGATAGTTTCTGTAGTTAAGTCATTCCTCACAAAGCGAATTACAACTCTGCTAAAAATAGGATATCCACAGAGATATAATAAAATTGATTCAATGAATTTTCTGTTTCCTTCTGCATAAACAGGCCCCTGATGAAAACTACTGCTGGACATTTGGCAAGAAGTTTCTTCAAGCCTTTCCTGTTCTCCCCAAACCCTATTGCAAGCAGAAAGGAAAAGAAGTTTGGGGCAGCCGCAGTCAGTCAGCCAATCAGTCAGCCTTCTATCTTTAATACAGAGGCGTAACAACTTTTGCTTTGAATGTTACATGAATCACAAATCATCCCTGTCATCTGAATCCAGACACATTACAGCTGGAAGAAAAAAAAAAAAAAAAAAAAAAGGTGCCCCAAATGAAGAAGTTTGCATGAATTACAGCACTGTTTGGAACTGAAAGACAACAAGATTTCACCTTCTGGAGCACAGATTTCATGGATTCAAATTCTCACACTGTGGTTGTAACTGGTAAGATTTTTATTTTCTTCTTCTTTTAGCTAGAGATGGTATGCACACACGCTTGATCTTTGTCGTAAACGGCTCGCTGGAGGGAAAAGCAGCAGCAAATGGTCATACTAACAATTCCAAATGGAAAATAACTTGCTGCTGTGCCTCCCTAAGAAAAATCAGATGCATGTCAGAGGAAACAGACTGCAGTCTGCCCTCTTTACTGCCATCCAGTTTGGTTTGTTGTTCATTCTCTCCATGTTTTAATCTTTGTTGACATTCTCTCTGATCCAAACCACATAGCTCAAGGCAGTGCAGGCCAGTGTTAGATAAAGCTTACCCAAAAGGAGCTCTGAAGCGAGAAAACCAGGTTGCATCACAATGTCACACAGTCAGTGTCCCGAATTAGAGCGACACATGACAAGTTGCAGGGTCTCAGTTTCACGGCAAGGTAAAGGAGATTGAAACAGGAGGTGCTGCCTCATCACTGCTAAACTAGACCATTCCATTTAAATATACCAAGGGAGCCTGTCTGAACATGCAGCACCAGGGACCAAATTTGGGGGTTCTCTTGCTGGCTCCAACTGCTGCTGAATCACACTGGCAGAACCACCAGCGAGAGACTTCTGAGCTGGGCAAGGTTAAAGCTCTGAAGAAACGCTACTTCTTGCTATTCCTCTTCTTGCCACTGGCTCATCTAAAGGCAATCATGACACATATCTTGACATGCGAGTTGCTGGATAATTTTCCACTGCAGGTCATCTGAGGACATAGGAATGAGGGTGAAGCTACATCAAAGAGATTTGCATCTTGCTGTTTTCAATTAAACACTTTTTTTTTTTCTTTAATAGCTGTGAGATGAGCAGAACTAGTTCAGCTTGCTCAAGACATAACTGCAGTTGAGCTGGATGACAGCAAGAGATATTTGCTCACCTCTTAGAAGGCTGACAAGCTGGTTCTCTCCTATGATCTCTATGGCACATACCCTTGATGGGCACACTTCTTAGCACCCCATTAGTTTTTTCCACCCCTTAGCCATTTAGGTGCAGAAATCTACTTCTTGAAACTGTTTTAGACTAGTGTGTCCCATTAAAGACACAGGTGCATCTTTAAGCCAGTGCAGAGATTATCACAGGATGCCTCTGTCGCATTTTCACCTGCTCATCCCAGAAACATGCTGGCAGTGAGCCCTGTTTATTATGCTGCTCTTAACGATATTCAGCCAGTTAGCTCTCCAGGTTGTAGCAGATATTTCAGTATCATAAAGCTCTTTTACATTTAGTCCTTTATTTTCATAGAACAATTTTAACCTAAGCAGTAGTTTTCTTACAGACACTACCAAGATGCATATATTTCACTATGAGCTATTTAATAACTTTATTATAATTCTACAGTTCTGCACACACAGGGACTACAGCTGAAAAAGGGAGTAGCTGTCACCCTAATTTTGCTCTGTTCCCTGTTAAAGCAAAAACATGTACTATTTATTTCCCTTGTTCCCTCCCCATCATACTAACTTAAACCTGGGGAAAACATTGTCAAGAATAATAGCACCACCAGGCTTTTCATAATATTAACGAGAAAAGATTGAGTAGTTATGAAATAAGTATTAACAAATTAAGAAATGCTTAAAGTCTAGCATTAATTAAGCTGTCATAAGCCTGCATTTAGGCTTAATTGTCCCCACATACAAGTACCTTTCACTGTGCAAAATAGCAATCAGATGCTGTCAAGTATTAATTTGTCCATTTAAGGATTTTTAAATATTTAAGAGTTATAGTATTAAAACCATTTCACAAACTCGTTTTCCTGCCACCCAGCATCTAAGACTTGACAACACTGAATTGAGATCAGTAACTGAGATTAATAAAGATTGTGGGAGTTTTCCATGAAACTCTTTCATAACAAAATGCCCATTTAGCTCAATGTAAGTTTTTTTCCTTTTTATTTAAAAAGGGTCTTTCAAAACGAAGGATGCACAAAATTAAATGTAGTACTTTGGGTTTAAAAAGCCCTTTGCCTTTTCCTCCATGGAAAAGGTGAAGGAAGAGGTTTAGCCCAGCACCACGAAAAGCACATCTTCCCTGACAGAAAACTTAAGTTTTCATTACTCAGGATTAAAAAAAAATTACAAATGAAATAAAATTCTACTCTTGCAAACATTTTCATTAAATATGCATAACTTCATCAGCTTTAACAATAAGAACGGTCCATTAACTGGGAAATGGGAGTATTTAACAGCAGATTTTTTAGTAGTGGAACTTCCACAGATGCTGATCCTTGCCCAAAATTACCATTTACATGACCTGTCCTATTGGCTTCAGTACACGTACCAGCTTCAGTTCAGGTTATCTCATAAGTAAGCTTGACAGGAATGAAGACTGCAGGACTAGTTCTTACAGAAATGCATGTACAAAATGGAAGTTCTATTCCCTTAAGTGTTACAAAGACTAAATTCTATCTAAAAAACTCAACTCCCATAACCAAAAATACACAAATAAAGAACAAATACGTGTGTGCATACAGGTCAGCACTGAAGCTACAATTGCCGAGCGAGCCCAGATTAAAAGCACCTTTCTTTCTTTTCAGGTTTTGGTCCCTTTAGACAATACCTGGTCAATTCTAGCTGGGAAGCAGTGAAGGTAAGCATGAAAACATCAGGAGGGAGGTGGTTTCTTTTCTGGAGATCCCAATATAAGCTCTTTTCAGGCTTTCAAATAAAGAAAGTTATTTCTCATGACTCGTTAAACAAATTGTGCCTCATGGAGCAGACTCCCAACATGGAGGAAAGAGGATAATTAAGAAGTGAAATGTTATTTTATTGGTGCTGTTTAAGCACTTTTCAAAATATTATTTTTGATTATTCAAAAGGATATTTTTTACTCATGGTGCCTTCTCTGCAACTAATGCACGTGCCACAGGTTGTCTCTGTCTTCAGTAAAGAGATCATCTCATACCACAGCTCAATTTGTCATGTCTGTGTGAGGGCGTTTCATGTAGCCTCTTGAGTTCTTACCACCTCCTTCAGGAGCAGAAAACCCACAGCATGCCAATTCTAAGTATGTTTTCACATTTCAGCTTTGGCTTCTGCTTTCAAATGACAGTGGAGTCTCCAGTGAAAACTGAAAACAAGGTCATTCAGATCTCTTCCCCCTCCATACACCCTGAATGGCAGCAACAGGTCTTGAAAATTCCTGCTTATTACCTAAATTTGTGTATTAGAACAAATTTAGCTGGGTGATATAAAGATAACTGGCTTTCAGCATCGACTTTTCTGTTATTTAAGAATTATTGATTGTGTGAACCCACACTTCTTGGGATACACCACTGGTCCAGTATCTGCAAGAAACAGCAGATAATACTGGTAAAAATAGAAAGCAAGACATGTCAAATGAGGGGGAGCTGAGGGGGAATATGTGCTATTATGGAGACTGAAATTAATCCATAAATATTTAAATTCTTCTGGACACTGAAATGAGAAAGGTAGCTATAAGAAAGTATTAGTAGTGATAGAAAGACTCCACAGGACTATAACCATATTACGTGTTCTGGTGACAGCTACTCAAGATCTTTCTTGAAAATGAAGTGCAGTCAAGCCAAGATGATTGAAAATCAAGGAGCTAGTACGTTCCCCTGGCCTTGCTGACAAGAGTAGCTCTGTGGTCTTCAGGAAGCTTACAATGTACATTAAAGATAGGAAAATGTAGTATTTACATCTGGAAGTAAATCCTGGCTTGGCTTGGGGTCACTGGAGTGACACAAAGTCCTCCTGATGAGCACCTTTTGAGAGCCAAGCAAGAGTACACTCAAACTCATCCTCAAGGAAGGGCTGAGCAGCCAGAGCAGAGCTACTAAAGACAATTGCTCAGGTTCGACGCCTTTGTCACAGTATCCAGAACCATCCTCATCACTACCTCAAAATGAACTGGGTTCCCACCAAAAGCCTGGATACCTTGGCACCCTCAGCGACGCTGTAATGCCGATACACGTAACAGTTCACATCCCGCAAGGGTCCTCGTACCAAAAGCATCCAAAATCCTGTAAAAACACAAGGAACAGGAGTTCCAGGGTCTCAATTCTCAAAGCATAGCCTCGCCCTCCGTGCTTTTTGAACTGGAGCTGTTGCCAAAGAGCAACGGCTTCGCTTCTGCGAGCAACACCTGCTCTTACGCACAACTGCTTCCTTCAAATCCCTGCTACCAGCTCCTCCGTAAGATGCTGCCGCTCTCTGCCTTGCTGATGGGATCAGCTGTTTTCCTGAACCTCTCTTCTCACTCTAGGGAGGATCACAGATGGATCCAGTGAGCACACGGCCCATTCCAAGAGTTGTGTCTCTTCTATGCCCTCACTGAGCACTCAGAAAAATGGTTGGGTGATTTTCTTTCTCTTACAAATTAACTATTTGCTGTCTTTTGGGTGAATTTGTCTATTTCCATTTTCTGCAATCCCCAGGAATTAGATGCTAAATGTTCATTAAACTCTCCAAATCTCTACTTCTGCTGGTTCAGAAAGAGCGTTTATTCTGAATTCTTGGATTTCCTATGGATACTACTTAGAGGCGCGTTATCCAGCATTGCCTATTTTATAACACAAAAACAGAATTTTCCAAGAATGTGAGGAGTACTCCGTTGGCTTTGCACGAACCCAAGATCTCATCACAGCTCAAGGCGACTCACGCGCAAGGCGTTCATCGGCGTTGCATCCATGGAGTTCTCGTTCCTTGGCAAGCACCCCTCCAGTGTCCAGGGAAAAGGATAGTCCAACGGATCTGAAAGTACGGGTGAACCTGTCAATTCAGGGTCATCGAGAAAAGCTTCGGAGCTTTTACAGGCACCATCACGTGGCCCAACGTGGTTGTCTAGCACTGGAAAGACAACTTCTCTTTTAGAAACCTGTCTAAGTAAGTTTTTCATGGTCCTCATAACTTCATTCACCTGAAATACCCTCCTAAAATATGCACGAAAGCTCCACCAGCAGCACTTTTAACTCTGGCAGTGCAGGACGTTCTCTCTAAAGGAAAACACCGAGTAGTTACTTGGCATTTGCTGACAGATCACACTGAGTTACCGTCACGTGTTAGTTCTTCAGCACCACACGGGACTCTCAGAATCCCAGATCCCCTGAATTATTTATTCCGTGTTAGAGACTGATGGTCCCACCTAATAACCCTTGATCTGACCCTGTTGCTGTGTCTCCTCCAGAAACTCCTGTCTGCAACTTGGCAGCTAAACAACCTATGAGGACAGTCCACCACCAAGGTCAAAGTCCCCAGTTAATAGGTTGAGTGACAACATTCATAGTAATTAAACTGTTAGTGCAAAGAACAGGTCACATTTCCAACTGCTTCTGGGAACTCTGTTTGCTATCGGGAGAGGAGGATCAGATCTCCCAGGGCAGTTTTTCATCCTGCCACTGACCATGTCGTCTGTGGAAATTTGTCATTTAATCTCCGTCCCTCTCCCTCTCTGCTTTTAGTTTCATCATCTGTGAAACCAAGATGACATCGCTATTTAGTGCCTTTGTTTTTCGTTCCGGAACTTTCTCACACACCCCTAAAGCTTTTAAAAGGCATCTGCAGGACTAAAACAACAACAAAAGCCAAACAACAGAACTTTGCAACACACTTGCAGACTGACTGGGTCAACCGGTAGCTTCTGGTTTTCTTTCTGCAGCAACACAAGCCTTTCTGAACGGGGTTCACAAAAAGAACACAGGATTTCAGGCAGCCCCAGGTCCCCCTCCGCAGCAACACAAATCAGTGAGAACTCAGGCAAACTCAGGGACATTTTCTGGAGTCTTCTAAAACTTCCAGATGCTTCTAACGCCTCACGTGACACACAACCACCGCATCCGAGCACAACCACGCTGCGCAAATCCCTTCTCTTTGGGGAGGGCTGAGCAACAACACGGCCAGAACTCCAGCGGACTGGGGCTATGACCACAACTCACCAACAACCCAAGGTCATCAGCTGATAATCCTGGATTTAATTTCCCTTTTTGAAGAACTTCCCAACAAAGAATCTTCATGCTTTCTTCTGAACCACTCTTCCCACAAAAAAGTCCTCCAAAACTTTGGTCCTCCTTTGAAGCTTCCTTTGCTGTTTCACCTACGAAAGACAGGCACCTGTTGACCAAGCTGACGCACCAGTGCGAGCTCGTTCCCAGATGCAGTCATCCTCCTTTAACCATCTTCAGTCTCTCACCTTAAATGCAAAAATGGTTTTGGTTAAGGCTGAGGCTTGGCTGAAATATGGAACGACCTTTTTATTACTTTTTTTTTATTCCATGTTTGCACAACATCTGGTCCAGTGGGGTATAAGCCCATGGTTAGGATTCCTAGACAACAGAGTAATACACGTTATTGACAACATGCTGAAATTGCTTAGGACATAACAAACTATCTTCCTTTGACAGGAATTCTCAGCCCCTTTGCTTTTGGCCAGCTTCTGGGGTTCTGTCCTGCACAAAAGCACTTCTGCGTGCTTCTCCCACAAGAAGTGGCGACAACAGAACGTCAAACCCAGAGAGACGAGAAGAGAACAGCCTAACAACTTACTTTGAGTCTCCACGTTCCGTACCAGAGTTAGGGGTAGTTGGAGTCCTCTAAGCCTTGCAGTTAAAAAGGAAGAATCTCATTAAATGTTAAAATTAAAGATGCTTTAGAAAAAAAAACCCAAAATGCTAATTGTGACCCAGCTGGGTTTTTCTCTTCTGGAAGCTCAGCCACAGTACAGCATTCTTCAGCAAGATGATGCAACGGCCTCTCAAAGACTGTCAGCGCCCAGAGGAAAAAAGGCTGGCACTGTTCTCTAAATGTGTTTACTTCCCTGCAGGCATTGTTTCCTTGCTTGTGTCAAATAGTTTATTGAGCACAGCTAATCAATGTTTCCGCTGACAAGAAAATTGGAACAGTTTCTAGAGGAAGCCAGTATCGAAGGGTGAATTTCCCAGTTAGCACGGCTTAGAACTGTGGGCCTCACCCGCACCAGAATCCTTAGTGAGAAAGGCAAATTTGAGAAGACAATGATGTTTAACAGAAACTTACAGGTTTCTTGGGCTCATCAGACGCCTCTGCTGCTGCCCCCCCTAAGAAACTGCATCTGTACCCTCCCTTGGTAGCAGTCTTCTCCAATGCAACTGGGATTTTCAACCACCTTTCTCCTTTCCTGGGATGAAGCTTTCTACCTCAGACAGATCCCTTCTGCATCCTGCCATTTCAGCTGCCCACCTTCTACTTACAGAATTATGCCTTGTTTGTTAGCTCTATTCCACTGACAAAACAATTTCATTTCCACGTGACATTTATTCTCCAGATCATCTTCCGACCATCTGGAACCTTTGGGCACCTTTGTTTCTTTCACCTCAATCCTGAGCATTATTTTTGTTTCTTTTGGGAAAAGGTCTTAGGTAGAACTTAACTCTTAAGTAAATGACAGAGAAGTAACACGCAGTAAGTAACATTTCCTTTCAATGGAGAAGCACATTCTAGACCAACAAGGAAATGAAACCCCTTCTAAATGTGACCTTCCTGATGTTGACAGTCACCTCCAGCAGAGCTTACCTGCACCAGTTGGAGACAGCAGATCCCATGCCACTTGAGCTGACAGCTCATGTGAGTCCTCCTTCATTTGTGTCTCTTGATAGTGCAGGTTTACCTACTGGATCTTTCAGAGAGGAACAGCTCTTACCTACACCAAAGCCTATGTAGATGCTTTCAAGCGTGGACCTTTTCCGAGAGATCCTGTATTTTGTCTTTTTTTCATGGACTAGTCCCTATGCAATAACCACTCCCACCCACTGGAGACTGAGAATCCCTCTGGAAACATAACAATGGCTCCACATGGACATGACATTAGGAAATTGTTACGCACATTTCAGTCTCTTCCAGTTAAAAAAAGGGGGCGCTACCACAAAAGAAATGAATCTCACTGCAGAGCGATGTTTAGGAACCACGGGCCTAGACAGCAGTACGTTGCTCTCTCAGATGTTTCCTCAGTTGGATCAGCCTGATTTCTTTACCACAGCCTGAGAAATTCAATGTTCTTACAAGTCCACGGTGGCTTTATTTGTAAACACAGGAGTTGTCGAAGAGAGGCCTCGGTGAAAACGTAGATCTGCACATCATGCAGCTGCCGGTGGTTTATCAAAAAGCAAAGGAGCAAGTCTTCAAGATATGGACGACTTTTCAGCCACAGGTGAGTAATTAGAAAGTTACACAATTTCCCCCCTTTGTTAATGAATATTATTCCTCTGAGCGGATCCTCAACATAGAGCTCCGAGAGAGCATTGCACAACACGTGCATCAGGCAACTGTTACAACTGGGATCAAAGTTTCAAACCGGAATGTGGAGCACACAACCATTACCATGCTGTTTTAACCCCGTGACACTTCAACAGCACAACTGCGTGTTGAACACTGGAGAAAAAAAGAATCCCCCGTAAACTGCCAACAAGGTAACACAGCTCTGAAGTCCTGAGCTGACGAGACACAACAAACCAAACGAAAACACCACTTTGTTCTCATTTATAATCCCTTCTGGAAGTTTTCTTTAGGCATAAGCTACAGCAAGACTCCCTACCTTCAAGCTAGTGTTTCACGTAACGCTCCGCACTGTTGCATTACGTGTTTTTTTTAAGAAAACAGGTCTCAATTTTAATTTCCTGTTCTTCACTCTGGTGGGGAAAAAACAGCTTGCTGTTCACGTTGGGCTGGCTTCTTCCGCCAAAGCACTCATCATCCTGGAGCAGTGTGGGAAGAACAAAGGCTACCAAGAGATGGATGCTTGTGGTTTTCACCCGGAAGGTGGCTGTTGCCTGCTAGATGGCCCGGAAAAGATTGAATCTACAATTAATATGAAGACTCTCTGGAAAAACATTTCAGTGGAAGGGATTGACATCATCTTTTCCAGAGATGCGGGAAGGTAACCGTTGCGTATCGGGGTCTCGCAGTAAAAGCACAACTAACTCAATCCGTTCATTTAACCTTGAAGGATCTTTGCAATCACTTCTCCTCCAACCAAAACCACTCTGAAACAAAGTCTTCAGATGGGCACAAGTATGAAATTGGGATACTTTTCTATAAAGCAGTCTTCATGAAAAACTAGAGCCAGTAGATGGTCTTCCACGGATTTGTAAATTCCAAAAGAAACAAGTTTTGACACAGCACACCCTGTGCTTAACAACCCCACTAAACCTGAGCTATTAAGAGAGTCTGAAAGCAATACTGACTAGTAGCAGATTTTAATCTTTTTTTTTTCCCCCCAACTGGGAGGGATACAAAATGTAAATACACACACTGAAGAACAGAGCAATTACAGGTACCTTTAGAGCGATGTCTGTGATCTCATTATGTATTTCAGTAGTACTGAAGCAATTTTCTATTATGTTGGTCTTCATTTAAAAGGCAAACAAAGGAAACAGTAAATGGCCTCATTTTCTAAAAGTAAAAACCAGCTAATCTTGGTTCTTAATTCCAGGATTTGCGCCCGCAAATTAGGAGGTAGGGTGATAAGAAAAAAAAAAGCCCTCCAAATGGTGAGATTGTACAACTTACACCAAAAACTCTTGGTTGTAGTTCCAGTGGGCTGCTACCCTTCCCATCTCACAGAGCTTCTAGAAGCCTAGAAAAGAATACGTGTCTTGTAATTTTATTATTTTTATTTAAAGTTCCTTCTGGGTGGGTGTCTGAGAAAGCAAACCATCAGATAAGGAATATTTGTTTCTCAAACTTGGCTTATTTTAGCATTTCCTTTACTCACTGAGCAAGTATGGTTTTAGTAATTCCAGAAACCAGATCTGGTTTGGCTACTTGAAGACTATTCAAATTTAATCAAAGTTTTACCCTTCCTTAATCCAGGTTTCTGGTTTTGTTTTGTTGTGAATATTGCAGGTATGTCTGTGATTACACCTACTACGCTTCTCTGTATTATGGCAATGGAAGGGCAGCTTTCATCCATGTGCCTCCATTATCCAAAGCGGTAACTGCCGACTTTCTAGGAAAAGCATTACAGACAATTATCTTAGAAATGTTAAAGCAGTGCGGGGAAGAGAGTGAGACAGATCACAGAAAAAACAAAATGAGCATTTCTTAGAATGCAATTACCTCTTAAATGAAGCAAATCTAAAGATTATTTTCAAATCCCTACATAAAGAGCTTTACATTCCCTGTTATTTTCAGTGAAATTTCCTTACAAAAACCGAACAACTCTTTACATCTCCCTCTGGTGTAAAACGCCTGAGAGCAAAACCAAACGATTGCCAGTCTGCATTGTTAACAACTATAAGACTGCTCCAGATTTAAGAAAGCGTGAAACTGGACTTAAAACACTTGAGATGCTTAATCCTAGGTGTGATGGTTACAAAGACAGGAAGCCTTGCTGAACCAAGGCGGGTGCTTGGAGCTGTGAGGACGTTCAGGACGGAACGGATGTTAAGAGAGGTACCCCCCTCAGGCCCTGCCCAAGGCCAGAGAGACCGTTCAGCTGAAGTCCCCACATAAAAAACGTCCATATGGCGGAAACAAAACACATGTAAGGATCCTGTTACGGGAAGTTTTACAATTACCTCTTCAGTGACTCAGGATCATCGAATGGTAGGGGTTGGAAGGGACCTCTGGAGATCATTGAGTCCAACTCCCCTGCCAAAGCAGGATCACCAAGGGCAGGCCACACAGGAACAGATCCAGGGAGGGTTGGAAAGTCTCCAGAGGAGACTCCACGTGAGAATTGGGCTATGAACCCAGAGTGACTTAAAAGAAAGCAAAGAGCGAGCTGGAATCCAGCAGCAACTGTGACATTATCAGTAAGAGAGATTTCAACTGTGTGAAAACACCACTTACCCCAACTTCTCAGCGCCTGTCCCAAAGGAAAACCCATCGGTCCTTCCACAGAGCACAGCATGAAGACAACAGTCCTTCAGTGGAACAGATCACGGCTATTCAGGGACTCCGGCATCAAAATCAGAAAGTTACCTTGCCCCAGGAAAGGCAATCGCCGAAGGACTGAGCTGTGACACGTCACGTTACATACAAACCAGGAACCAAATGAGATCCCAAATTGCAAAGCTCAGAATCAGCCAGCCAGAGATCACGTCTGTGCTCCCCCCTGCCAAGGCAGGCTCCTCCAGCTCCCAGGCACAGCTGTAGAGAAAGGACTGCCCCACGGAAGCCACGTGTGACCGAGGGTTTCAGCAGCAGGCTCTCCTCGATAATCTTGCTGGTTACCGTGACAGACAAGGATGAGATAAAATTAGCAGGTATTTTTCAAAACCAGTCACTAGAACAGGACAGCAGCAGCTTCAGCTGGACACCTGGGATCTCTCCAGGGAAACAAAGTGCCCGTTTCGCAAGCATCACGTCAGTGAAGAGGACAACAGACAAAGCTAACAGCACGGACAGCTGATGAAGCTTTGGGCCACCATCGTGCCTTATTTCAGTCAACATTTTGATGACAAGAGTCAGAGGAACTGGAAACACCAAGGAGAATTCTAGTTTTCTTGCCACTGCCTTTCCCAGTGACTGAGAGAAACGCGATAACCAGGTGCTGGGCGGCTGAATGCCTCATCTGTCAACTGATGGAAGGGTACGTAGGCAGGGTTTCTTCAAACACAGAAATAACCTTACCTTTTTGAAGGGAACTACCTACTGCAAAACAGGACCCGAAGTCCATTGGGAAAAGGTCCACAAGCTCGTTGTCACTGGATGAAAATACTTTTGATTTCAACACAAGACGGTGTCAGTATCGACCTCTATTAAGATTTACTCAGAGTAGCTCCGTCAAACGCACCCAGAAAGGGCAGAAAAAACTCTGAGATTTACTCTGGAGTTATCTAACCTGTACTTGCTTCACTCAAGGAGCAACAAAGTCAGAAACAGGCAAATGCATACAGAATTCTTTTATTTAACTTAAATCATGTAGTACTGAAACTACTAGAAAAAAGCAGAGTAAGAGAAACTAAAGGAGCCTTAGCTTCAGCCATTCAAAATAGACAAAGTTTCTTCTTTTCATAATGTAAAGAATCCCGAGTATATCGCAATAACAGGAATAAATTCTTACAACAGAATATACAAAAACATTTTGAAATTTTTTTTTTTATCTACTGATTCATTTTAATATAAACACAGGAATTTCTTTAGGAATAATTTATACACAGCAAGTATTTCTTTTTTCTGTAATAAATTGGCCATGTTATTGTTTAATTTTCTCTTAAAAAAATTTAAACAAGAAAAATTGGAAAATGTTGTATTTGCAACTGCATCCATTCCTTAGCACTTTCTAGTTTTGTTTTTGTCCCAGAGGTAGACAAACTCTGGCCAATCCTTTCGTCTCTAACCTCACTGGTTCAGAAAACAGAAGAGCCGATATTCAAACAGCATCTAAATCATCAGAACCCTTCAGCAACGTGGTGAAGTCAAATTTGGAGGGGAGTGAGGGGGAAGGGATCGTCAAGATTCTTAAATAAAAATAAATAGGGACCCTGCCTTGCTCGTTTCAACAAAGCTTCAACTGGCGCTCAACATCTCGAGAGGCTGCAAAGAAGCTTTCAAAAGGATAAGAAATCCGCAAATAGTTCTTCAACAGTCATTACGAAAACCACCTTCCCTCTTTCAAACCACACGGCCACCGTGAAGCAGGTACTGACCAGCACGAGTGAGACTGGGTAGCAGCAAAACCCGTTCTGTTTCCCTGACCAGTGAGGTTCCTGTAATCCATTCATTAACTGCCCTAGACAGTAAAGTGAAATGACCAGTTTAAGATGATCCCACCCCAACCAGAGGGCTCTGGAAGACCAGGATACTGAAGATACAGAACATTTCCCCAACTCCTTTATTCACTCGCTGTATAGTGGGACACGAAGCTTGGGCGGGTAGGGGGAGAGGGACACGCCGTGAATGGGACGAGTTAGCGATCCTTTTTGGCATATTGTAAAGCTAAGCTAGTAAACTGGTACCATCAAAAAACCCCAACCTGATCACATACAGACACACCCATACACTGACACAGAAAAGTGCCCTTAAATTAGATTGTAGGCATTTATAAACTACAAACCTTTTATAAAATTATTCTATATGTACTTACAAAACGCAATGAAACATTTAATTAGTTCTTGTAAACCAGATCTTCGTCAACTGACTACCCGTAATCTACTGGACTTAAAGCCCTATTGAAAATGCTAATGGCTGCTAATCAACGAAACGCATACAAATAATAATTAAAAAAAAAAAAAAAAGATGATGAGCACACACGCATATGCACACACACAAACTAGCAACAAGTCTTAAGGTACTTGCAAACCAGACCAACTGCAAGTTGAGACCGATCCCTACCGACCGATGACAACCACCGTTCAACTCCCAGCAATCAATTTACCACTCCAGCTGGAAACTCCAGAGGTTTATTTACAAGCACCAACGATCAGAACCGTGATACCTGAGCTCGGACGCTGTCCCACGGATTAAGCTCAGGAAACTCCCTCGAGCTTCTGCCAAGCCCCGCGTCTCCCCAGACACCCACGGCCGCGTCCTTCCCTTTCACGCCTCTCCGCCAAACTCTCCTCGATCGGGATTGAGCCGGCTGCGCTTTCACAGGCCGCTCGTCGTCCCCGAGCAACCCGTTTCTGAACCGAGGTGTCCTTCGAAGCCCTCCTGCCTATTTACAGTTCTGTATCTTCAGCACCCCCGGCCACTAGTGTCGTGTCATTCTTAAATTCTTGTCTGCACAGCTACTCACGGGTTAAGTTGCAATATCTGGCTTTGATCACTGGTTAGTAAGGAGTGGATCCCTTGCACCTTCCTCCACTGTTGTTCAGCCCAGTGATTAAATACATGGTTGACAAACAAAGTAAGAATAACAGGAAACAAGTGTTACTTGCACTAATGGAATGAAAAGGGTTTAAATAATATATATCTATATTATAGATATACATATGCAGATATCTATATGTATATATAGATATATACGTATGGAGTTATACCAACAATAGGAGTGTTATTCACTTAGACTCCGATTGTACCGAACACCCCTCAGCAGTTCCCAGAGGACCTGACAGCAGTTCCGTCTGGTGACCGGTTGTCCTGGGCAAACCGAGCTTCCTTTCCTTTGTTTTTAAAGACCGAGAGGAGCATCAGCGTGCACACACCTCCAGTCACACCTCACTTAGAACCAGCCTGAGAGCAGAGGCATCACGCTGGGCGAGACTCGGCGCACACAGGCCGGCCTGACACCGTCCGCCACGCTCGGCTCCTGCGTCTAGTTGATCGCTCCCTCAAAGAGCATCTTACTTAGTACCACACGGCCGACGCTTCCGTGTGTACGGGGGAGCCACGTTCCCGTGCCACCAAAGCACCTTCTGTGCTGCCGAGCGAGCGGCTCTCAAATGCCAGGCGGGTGAGAACAACGGCCGAGCGCTACGACCGAAGCCGCCTGCTCCTCGCGGTGATGCCAATTTGTGATCCTACTGCACGAAAACATCTTGGTGCCGTTTGTCAAAATGCTGGTTTCCAGGGCTAGGTGGGCTTTTGGTTTTAATTTATAAGCAAACTGGATTACTTTAACTTTATTCAAACATAGCTGAAGTTCTATATAGATTTTCCATACCAGACAAGCCAGTGGTCTCAGGGAAGAACAACATTACAAACCATATCATGACTCTATCAAGCCAACATTAATTCTCAGTTGTTCACATGCACAAACAACTCGATTTACTGTCCAAGGGAAGTCTGCATGAAAAAAACCCATGTGAATAAAGCTATTCAAAAATGCACAAAACACAACAACAACGACGACAAAAAAAAAAGCTATGGAAACAAACAGAACAAAAAAAGGAATTAAGCTTGAATTGCAAACACAGAACGCAATGGTATCATGAAGGTGGTTTGGTCCAGGAGAGCTGACTGTCATCACGCAGGCGGACGTGATGGCGCGTGACTGTCTTCTACCGAAGTGCTTTTTGAAATGCTTATCATGCTGGGTGCTACGTCGTTAGTGTTTCTTCCTAATGCATTTTAAAACCACCTACATACAGTTGTAATAACCAGTAAAACTTGGACAGTTTTAACAAAACCCTCCTAGCCAGCTGAAAGATCTGAGGATCTCCAGTTGTGGTAATCAATATGTGCAAGAGAGGGGAAGAGCCACTGCACCAAAAGGTCACTGAAACCCAATAAAAAATGGAAAACCAAAACAACCTCATAAAAAAAAACAACAAACCCACAAAAAACACAACAAAAAAGCCTTTAAATTTTGCTGGTTTCTCAGGGGCTGGAGAGAAATGCTTCCTCCAAAGCCAAACTGCAGTATTTAACCACGGCGCTGTGGTTCGAGAGGCCGCGTATGGCTCGACGGAGCCAAGCACCATCACATTATTCAGATACCACAACCAACACCTGCACGAACAGCTGCCAGAGCTGGAAAACGAGAAACATTATACATCAAGTTGACGGCGAGCTCGTGTTAGTCCTGTGTGCTTGTAAGCCACTTACACGCTGTCGGAGGGCAGTTAAAATTTGATGGCTGGTCCATCAGAATCCACAGTTATGAAGCATATAAACAGGGGAAGAAAAGGGAATTGAATTTTTACTGGCACCTTAAAAGAAATCAATTCAACGTTAGTTTTGGGAAAAAAAAAAAAAAAAAAAAAAAAAAAATAAAAAAANGAAAAAAAAAAAAATAAAAAAAATCAGTGCTCTCATCAAACAGAAGCAGCAAAGACCCCAAGCCGTAACCTGGAAGTAGCAGTGTTGTCAGGCAGCCTGTGACAGGAGTTTTCACTTTGTTTTTTGGTGACGGCAGCAACGCCAATGCTGGACGAGCCGATTTACTTTTAGGCGCTGATTCGGCCAAATGTCTTTTTGGTGCTTGTGGCATCTGAGGAAAAAGCAGCAGCGATGACTTCGCCCACACTACAGGACAAAAAGAAAGACCATTCCCTTTACCCTAGTAATTCTTCCAGGATCTTCAAACATTGTCAAGAACCGATTCCGGAACAGATTTCATCAAGCGCTCATCCTGTGAAGGCCTTGTCTCAGGGCAGCTACGTCTCTGCTCGTCTGAAGACGCGGCCTTTGGTCGCTGACCTGAGGACTGCTGGGAGAGCGCATCAAAAGCCTCTGCGCTTCCCTAAAGAATGGCCACCCGAAGTCAGACAACGCTTGGAATTCTCCTCACAGGAACCAATTTGAACCAAAAAAATCTGGAGAAATTCCCTGGAATCGAGGCAAATATTCTGAAGTGACCTTTTGGGACAAGCAGTGACTGTTCCCCTCCAGAACCTAGAGCATGTGGTATATGGAGTGAGAGGTTACCAGTATCAATGGCATTTATTGGCTGCTGAGAAATGTGAGATGTATTTTTTTTATATATACACATATAAAAAAATAAGAGTGAGGTAGATAAATGTTTGAAAAAAAAAATAAAATCAAAAACTGTCCCCCTGTCATACTCAAAAACCCTTATCTCGGTACTTAAATTTATTATGGGGCATCTCTACAGTGATTTAAACTGATAACACAAAAATAAATAAAAAAATCCTACATAGAATACCTTCTTAATTAACTTTTTTGTCTTTTTCATTTTTAAAAGGGAAAAATAACTATGGGACAGAGGCAAGAGAAGATAATGGGACCTAAACTACACAAGCAAAAAGCACTACAAACTTTTTAAAATCTCCAGTCAAAACTAGCAATCAGTATATTTTAATTCTTTGTTCTTACTCAAAAGATTTAACCGTTTCCATCCCAGAACCACCTCTTCACTGCCATCAGTTGGTTGGATCAGTGCTAAACAAAGGCTTAGGTGCTGTCACTAACGCAAGACGAGCAACTGGTACCACTCCTTGGTTGTAGACGGTCCGATGGCCCCCTCCTCGCCCTCCCTTTCACCGAGGCTTCTGCAACTGAACAAACAAGCTCACTCGTGTTCTTTTGTTCTGAGGTTTGGTCTACGATTTAAGCCACAAGCTTGGACTTGCAGAGGTTTCCATAGCTGCCAACACTTAACTGTTTGCTGGCCAAGCCACTGACTCCAGCTACACGCTTTCCACCCAGCCCTGTGGAAATGGCAAGGCGGGGGAGAGGGAGGGGGCGGGGGAGTCATTTTGGTTTTGTCGTTGCCGATTTTAATTCAGCAGGGTGCAAAGCGCGGCCCAGGGCGCCCTCCACCAGGGCTTCCTCATGAGGAAGGCGCCGAGCCGGGGTTTGCTGGAGCCAGGTGTTCCACGGCCACCCTAAGAACGTCCGGCCTCACCAGTTGCAACTGGTAGAGCTCTCGTTCGCAGGGTGGAAATAGTCTTTTTAAAAGTCAGTGACCCAAAAGCCTGGTGTCTGCTGTTGTACCCAACAAATAAAAATAAAACACATGTGTGTGTGTCTTGCGTGGGGAGTGGGTGGGGATGGGCAGGTGGATGTGAAGCCACAACCAAAACAAGCGGGGAGGGAAGGAGGGGTAGGACCCTTGTACAACAATGAATATAAACACTGAACAAGAATGTACTAAATTTTTAACCTTTTTTTTTTTTTTTTTCTTTTTTTTTCTGACCTGAGTTTGTATCATGCCTTGCACTGTAAGAGACTCGCATGCTGTCTGGGCAGGGGTTACTGGGAAGGAAGGAAAACCAGGGTTTAAAAACACCACACCACAGCACTGCTCGAGTGTTTCCGTGCAGGGTGCCCCTTCTTTCTCCATCCCCCTCGTAAGCCCTGTAGCCCACACAGCCAAGATGCTGTAAAACAACTAATGGGAAAAAACAAAAAAAAAAAAAGGAAAAAAAAAAAAAAAGAAGGAGGAAATGTATTTATAAAAAGGCATTAAACAGTTCATGGCAAATCATATGAAAGGTCTCAGTTACTGGGAAGGAGGAAGTAAAAGTTACACACTATAGTACAAAGCATAAGAAAATCTGTTGAAGTGGGAGGGGAGGGAAGGAGGGCAGACCTGAAGGTTTTCATAGATTAAATCCACAAAGATAAAGAACAAAAAAAATAGCAGCTTTTTTCTGTACAGACATATAGATGAGTATCTGAACCGTAAAAAAGTTATAAAAGTGACACAAAAGACAATGTGTATGCAAATGATCCATGGTCTAACATAGAACTGCAAGACCCTTCGAGAAGTCTTAATAATAAAGAGAAAAGGTCAACAAAGCATCATAGACTTGAATCCTGTTACAGCTTCTTTTTTTTTTTTTTTTTTTTTTTTTTTTTCATTNTTTTTTTTTTTTTTTTTTTTGTCTTCTCCAATTTATGTTTCTAGGTGTTTTGATCCTTGCAAGCCTGTGAAGGAAGGCAGGCTGCACCGGTGGAGATCTCGGCCGCTTATTTTCCTGTTTCATTTTTGGTGTGCGGTTGACTTTTTTTTTTGTACAAAATGCACATGTTTATTTAGCTCACCGCTGCCAGTTTTGTCCAGAATTCATTGGGATGGGAATAAGGGTGGAGGGAGGGCTGTTTTCTTTACCCCATCCCTTTTATCTTCTCCATCAAAAAAAAAAAAATTTAAAAAAAAAATAAAAAGATCACATTTTGTCCAGTTTTGACAACAGATCTAGACAATTTGATTCTTTAATTTATTTTTTTGAATACCAGTGTATGGTTGAATAGAATGTATTGGTCAGGATCTCTTTTTAAACAGAGCAGTTGATTACTGTGCTCCTTCCACACTTACAAAAAAACAAAAAACAAAACAGAAAACAAAACAACAAAAAAAAAAATCAAAAACCAAAGAGTTCAGTTTTTTGGCAAAATTTGGCAGCGTTGAAAATGGTAACAACCTTGGACGAATGATGGCCCTTTTTTATTCTTTCACGTGTTCCTAAAAAGATTAAAGAGCAACATTAAAAATCCAGTCTTTTTTAGTTTAGTTTGTTTGTCGTTCGTTTTGTTTTTTTTCCTGTTTTTTTTGTTTGTTTGTTGTTTTTTTTTGTTTGTTGGTTGGTTTTTTTTTTATAAAGACCTACAGTGTTAGGCAGGTGCTTGCAGGGGTACCGGGGAGCCACCTGGCCTGCGATATCTTTGATCTGATAAAAGTGCCGTAGGGTTGAACTTGCACACAGATATGTTTCCCATTATGAAGCAAAGAGAGAGACAGAAAGAAAAGAGAAAGAAGAAGAGAGAGAGAGAGAGACATCAGACCTCAAGTTTTCTGTTGCTATTAAGTGTTAACACTAGAGTTTTAAAAGGCCGACTGTGTGCCCCATGAACGGAGTCCTTTACTGAAACAAACATCTGCTTGCATATTGGAAAAAGAAAAATACGGTAACGTGTTTACTGAAAAAAAGGGTTCTCCCAAGTGCAGCTATGGCAGTTCTGAAGATCCACTGAGGTACAGTAGGCTTTTGAATGAATATATTGTAATTTTCTTTCTTTCTTTTTTTTTTTTTTCCCCCCAATGCACGTGTTTCTCTGTGTTTTGTTTCGGTGAGATTCTGGTTCTAAGGATCAGCAGGCCGAAGACTGGGGCAAGGGTAAGGCCCTCTCGTTCTTGCGTCCCCCGTTCATGTGTGCGTACGGCTGTCTCTCCTCGAAGCTGGCCCGAAGGACCACCACGCCCGGGCCGTTCTCGGCTTTGTGTCCTGAGTGCTTGTCAGTGGGTTGGAGTGTGGAGGAGGGATCTAAAGGAATGCTCTCCATGTTTTCAGTCTCCAGGTCAAGCTCCTCTGTATCTGGAGGCTTGTTCTCTTCACTGTAGAAGAAGGAGACCTCTTTGAACGCTGGATCCAGCTCGTCTTTAATGCTACCGATGATTTCCAGGAAGGAGGGCCTCATTTTTGGATTGTACTGCCAGCACATGCGCATCAATTCAAACCTGCACGGGAAACACAGCAAAACCAGTTACTAAGGTGTTTTACGAGTCCCGGCTGGAGCCCAACCAACCGTGACTGAACCGGAGCACGCGATTCAGAAAAATCGTTCGATTCTGACGGGAGACGAAGCGACAGAATTTGTCCAGGCTGAGATCCCCGTGTCACATTTCCACCTTCTTTCTAATCACTGATTTACTAACTTCAGCTCCTATCCCAACCTCCTCCACTCCCTCGCACACGCTGGCCCAGGACAGTCTCGTGGGTACCTGCCATCCAGGAGCATTTCATACTTTTTTCTGGCTCGGTATTTCTCTCTTCTGCCTCCACAACATTCTGCCCTTACTCCTACATGACAGTGCCTCTCAGAGTATCTTTTTCAAACAACCAATCCCTACCCTATCAATATTGCCTTGGAAAAAAAAAAATAAGAAATACACAGCAAGTAAAGCAGTGGGTTTTTTTCCCTGAAAGAACAAAATGACATTAAAATTAACTAATCCCCAAAAGACATTTGCTGATCTCAAAGACATTCTCTAATCTTTTATTTTAAAAACAGGTTGTTTTTATTTACGGCCAGGGATGCATTAATATTTTACGGAGTGTGAGATCATCTCCTGAAGCGCATCCACGATTAGATCGGTGCGATGTCCCACGCTGGCAAAACAAAACCACAAACGGAAGCAGTAACACGTACATAATGAAAGCAGCGTTTTCATGAGACAGCAAAATCCGATATTCCTGCGAGATCGCCCTGAGCTTTAAACACGGCACAAGAAAGGATTTCGCCCTCTGTGAAGGTGGAGGAGGGATGTTTCCTGTTAACCCAGCACGTGTAATAGGACAAATTTAAATAAGAAAAGGAGTTATTAGTTCTTCAAGCCAATCCTCTCCGTGTAGGAAGTCACCACGGGCCAAAACTACTACATTCTGCGCTAGAATAAGAACGGATCTAAAAAAAAAGCCACACAAACCACAAACCCAAAGGAAAACCTTTCCATTAGGATAACGTACTGGAGAATCCTTCCCATCCCTGACTGGACCTGCAGCTCCAGGAAGAGCCTCCCCTCCCTTCCCTTGCCCGACCAGCAGCCCAATTCAGGGGCCAGTTTCCCCACCTCTGCCAGCCCTCCCGCGTAAGGTTAGCCAGGTTGCCTCACCTTTTAGTTTCACCTCTATAAATCACTAGTACCATTTTCCCAACTTCCAGAGACTTTCAGCAAGCAAGCAAGTAATTCTATTTTACACTTTAATTACCTCTCACTGCCTTACGCCCCGTCGGCAACAGTTTACTAGATCTCTGCAGCGGTGTGTGGAATGATTGGATTTGTTAATTAAAAAAAGAGACAAAACCCAAGGAATAACAATTCACTCCTGTTTTGAATAGCACCTACGTCCATCACGGAGTAATGTCTTAACACCTCCAGAGTCTCTGCTCCAGAACAAACCTTTCAAGGGGACTGTCATCGAGCCGGAAAACACTGGCCTCTGAAGTCATCGCTGCCCACAGCCCAGACAGTCCGGGAACCCTGGCCTGAAACAAAACCAAAGCGAAGAAATCCCCTCCCCCAGAAACTCGCTCCTTGGGAAATCCTCTCCTATGTTCTCAGCTGATGTGAACCAGCCAAGAGCGGGAAAGCTGCCGTGTTTGGGACGCAAACACTGCTGAGAGCACTTCAACCCAAACAAAGGGCATCTTAAGGGAAGTGCATTTGAAGTCACAAACGCTCCTGTTGGAGCTCGGCGGGCACAACACCGCACGGACAGAAGTCAGCCACCTGAGCACAGCCTTGTGGCACCCAAAAAAGAGCTGGCAAAACCAGTCTGTGCTGGGAGAGCTCCCCGACTACTCAAGCGCTGCACTGACCCGCACGTAGACATGTAAACAGCATTAAACTCTTGCTTGGGTTTAAGTCTTTAAAAAGTCTTCTAGAGCAAAAGTGAAGCCAGACTATGAAACTGCTCTATACCCTCACCCCCAAACGAGGAGGAAAGCTTGAGACACAAATATGTAAGACCCATTTCTGTTACTTCATTGCTGTTTCCTTTCCAGCTGACCGCTGTGTCCCTGAATAGAAGCGCTGGCTGGAGCCAAGAACACTGGATATTTGCTGGCACCGTGCCCTGAGGCCTAAGGGCAATGCTAAGGAGATACCACGAGCAGTGGAGTAATGCATGTGACATCAGCACAAACAAGGACATGTGATGTTGCTTTTAAGCCATTCCAGATTTAAAAACCCTACAGAGTTCCCATAAAAGGATTTTTTTTTTCTTTTTAACTCTGTGGGTTCAAAAACCTTGTTTACATTATCTTCCACAAGAAAAACTCTTTCCAGCAGACAATGGAATTATTTACAGGCTGTTAATAGGACCTGAGCAGTTTCATTAAGTACGTTCCTGACTGGTGGTGGTGAGCTCAAGGAAGCTGGAGGCATCCTCATGGAATAGCCAGTCTACCTCACGCATCTTTTACTGAAAGAACTGGGTGGAAACAGAGTTACTTTTTGCACTCGAACACTAAAAAAAAACCAACCAGAAAATGGAAAGTTTCTATCGCAGCTGCATTCCACCGGAGTGTGCATTTGTGCTTTGCATCAGACTTGATTTGGTGGGGAACAGCGACAGGACCTCTCCTGCTCCGCTGTTGCTAGATGCTGTTACCTCTGCACAGCAGACCCAGCGGCTCGCCAGGAGCCAAGGGAAAATCAGCAATGCGTAGTCTACTCATCGACAACATACATGGGGGAGGTGATTTTGCTTCAAAAACAGAGTGGAATTCCAGCCTCCTCAACTTTTAAGAACCCCATGGGAACACACTGTCTGAGAGCTTCAGCTGTAACAAACCTTCTTGCCACGCAGCCATCACCTGACGAACGCTGCCAGAACAACGGCAGGACATAAAACCAGAGCTTATTACACAGGAAGAGGAGAAAACCAGCAAAGCTTCTCCTGGCACCGTCGTATTGAACCATCTGTCTTATTGCATAGTTCTGTCGGTGAAACCATGCGAACTATGCCAAGAGGGTGTAGCATAAACAGAACTCGGTCTTGTTTCACCCTGTGTAAGAGTAAAAAGCCTCTAGAAACACCGTCCCCTTTGTGCTCAGCCCTTTCCCAGGGATTTACCACCTCTCGGAACCACGACAGAACCGCGCCGTAAAATCCCCCTTTGTACAAGCATCTGATACGACCCAACTGTAGAACAGAACGTCTCCAGTTCTTCAAGTGTCCTTGGGCTCTGATCCGCCAGAAAACTCCTGCCTGGCTGCTACCAGGGCTTAGCAAAGCACAGCCACTAACAAGCACTAGCAGCATCGCAGTCTGACCGGAGCCGGAACGTCCAAGACGGCCTGCACCGCAGGGCGTTCACGCAGCGGGGGCAAAGAGAGGACCCTACGAAAGCCGCTGCGCCGTGGCGGGAGCACATGGGGCTGGGGCAACACCGGCCTAAGCTGCCGGGTTAAAAATAGTAGATTCGGTAACAGTCGCAGCAAGATTCTTCTCTCGATTCTCAGCTAAGCTGTCCCACAGCAAGTCTACCTCCTCCATCTGTTCTGGAGGTTTCTGGATGGCAGGATACTCCCCTCTCTCTACAGAAAGGGAAAGTTGTGGCCCGCCCATCATTTTAGTTGTTTTTAAGTCCAACTAATTCAAAGAGCTAAGTATCTCTGCATTTGTAGTCCTACTACAGAGAAGCGCAGTTCCTGGCTCCCCTTTCTCACCAAGTACCGAGCACCACAAGTCTGTTGACTTTCCTGCAGCAGGTGGACTTTGCTTTCTGGACATCTTGAGTTAACACTGTGAGTTAATATTACGTATCACATACCAGCCTGACTCCACAATTTGTGCTGTCTAAAAAAACACCTTCCACTGGCACAGACATGCCAACAAATGGGTCTTTAAGCAGAATCTTTTAGCAACCTCCATAAAAAAAAGAGGTCCCCCTATTTTACAGGTTTTACAAAGCAATTGAGAAAGCAGTTGTCTGAAATGTGGGGACGCAGGACAAGAGCTATGAGCCATTTCAGGGCTCTTTGCAACTCTACTACAGGCACCTTTCTGTCCATTCAGTGATGTTCTTGTTACATCT
The DNA here is from genome assembly GCA_013396935.1 of Baryphthengus martii. Lineage (NCBI taxonomy): Eukaryota > Metazoa > Chordata > Aves > Coraciiformes > Momotidae > Baryphthengus > Baryphthengus martii. The sequence goes on along the minus strand of VWZK01000044.1, from coordinate 302,365 downwards.
GGTGCTGAGAAGCAGACTGTCAGGCAGCTGGAGAGGGGAGAAGACCTCTGCCTGCAGCCCAGGTCCCTGCCTGCCAGCAGCCACACATGCCAGGTTCAAGACTAGCAGGGGCTGTCAGGTTTCTGAGCACTGCACAGCATCTTTACAGCATCTCGGGCAAACAAGATGGAAAACGGGGAAAAAAGTGAAAACATGGAAAGAAAGAAAGCACCAGAGTAATGCAAAATGGGTCCTCTCAATGCCAAATGCACGTGCATGGAACAAAGGTGAAGATCACCCCAGGAGCTTCCTACTGTTATTCCTACAATCTGAGTTCCAGCAGACTTGGGTGTCTGTCCTGATACAAAGACAAAACAAGCTAAAGGAAGTCACAATAACCTTCTAAGGTCAACATATTAAAATATTTTTTTTTTTTTTTTAATTTTGGACAGAATCAAGATGCTTTATTCACAACTGTATCAGAAAAAAAACAAAAAAGACACCACTAAATTGGATAGTTTTGAGTTCAGCCCTTTTCCTTGTTGTGATGGAGAGAAGTGGCTAAATTCAAAGGAAATTTGTTTTATTCTGCACTTCTGCAACATCAGGCTAAAGCCTTGGCAGCCACAGCTACGTGTGAACAGCTTCTTCATTAAATCAGCACAAAAACGGTCCCTGCTGTTTATACACTGGTGCAAAGATTTGCTCTGCCAGATAACCACCAAATTCTCCTGGCTCACGAGCCAGTTACCCTGGAAGTGGATTCATCCAGTATCAGCAGCCAGCAAGCAGAGGAGTATCTCTGAGGAGGAGGAAGGGTGGGCCGGGTGGGCTGCGGTGAGGAGAGCTCCTCGCCTCCCGTCCCCCTGCTCACACCGCACACGAATTTCTAACGCCGAATCTCCCGCAGAGTTTGCTCTCACTGTAGAGCTTTGTTGTTTTTTTTTTTCCTATGGACTCAGGGAGTGGAACCCTCCACACACCCTACTCCTGCCCCCGTTTCTGCCTACTCCTCCCCTCCGTTACACAGCTCTGACCGTGTTAAACAATCTCCAGTCAATCTGACTGCCAGAAATTCTCCACAGCATCGTGGAAGGGAAAGAATGTGAAACTGAGGAATCACATGGCAGCTACACCTCCCCCTGCATATACCACCCACCCCCCTCAAACAACAAAACAACACAGCCTGTCATCCGAAACCAAAGCCAGCGCTCCAGCCAAAAAAGCTCTTTTCCTAAGAATCCCAAGCAGCTGAGGCCCTTAAGTGATTGTATCCCTTCTGTGGGCCTCCAACCAATTTCAATAACGGCAAGACGCAGTATTTCCTTCCCAAAAGCCAGTTTGGGAAGTATATCAAAGTAATGAAGCCTGAACAACTGAAACTGCTGTACGCAAAAAGCCAGCAGAAGTATTTCGACAACGTAAAGCTAAAAACTGCGGCCTGCTGCGCCGCACACCCTCCTCCGCTGCCGGGCTTTGTATCGATTCCAGGGGTAGGCAAAGGTTTTTCTACACATTTTCCCTCCTGCACTCGTAGGAAAGGGAACTGTTAGCAGGGGAGATTTGTTTATCTCGACATGATGAGCACTGTGCCTGCACCAGCAGATCCAGTGCTGCTTCAGACAAAGGAAGGATCCATTCATTTATCCGCACGCTCAACTAGGAAGTTGAATTCCAAAGAGTTTAAGCACAAGACTCTTACTTCTCTTCATGCTCAACAGAGTTACTTTAAGCAGAAGAGACAAGATTTAGGCACAAAGTCTTCCGCTGTAGCAAACGTCACTTGTGAGCTTTTCCTGAGTTTAATTGTATTTAGGAACACAAAGATCGGGTTTTGTTTCCTTACTAGAGGAGATGGCCCAAAGCGAGGTGCTGGCCACAAGCGAGGCTGTTTTCTGGTACATCTGACCGCTATAAAATGCTAGATTGACACAGACTGCTCAAGCAGCACCTCACATTACTGTTGGTCTTTAATAACCCTCCTGGGTAGACAGGGCAGAAGAGGACACTGAAGGGATCAGGAATAAACTGTGCACCGAGAACAGTGACAACTGTTGACACTTACAGCATATCAGGACAATTGTCTGGTTTTTCCAGCAGACCTCCTTCCATCACAAAGCGAAGCACTTGTTCATTGGTCATGCCCTGGTACGGCTGCTCCGCTAACGTCGCGATCTCCCAGAGTACAACACCGAAAGACCTGGAAAACAAATCAGAATTTTAGGAAGCCCAGCAATCTTTACAAGGACATTTCTTTTACTATGATGCTGAGCAGGTGTAGGTGTCCATGGGAATTTTGTTTTACTAATGAATTCCAACTGCTTAAAAAAAAAGGCAGCTACAGTGACAGCCGCACCACCCAGAGACTGTTGACTTCAAATAGTTCTACTAAATGGGGAGAAACAGGCACCCAGTCAGCTCTGAGTGACTCTTCCGAACGGCCTCTGTAAGGAAAACCGGTAATATTACATTTCTGGTTTTCATACCATGATCTACAGCTCAGAGTCAATCACACTTATGATCATTCAGAGGTCCAGTATCACTTGATTACACTGGTTCTGTACAGGTCCATCAGTAAAAAAAGCCACCAGAAGCTCATTGCATTGCTTAACTCAGAGGAGGTTTAAAATGTGAGCTTGCCTGGAGAATCAGCTCGCATCTCATCTCACCTCCCCTCCCCATGGCTTTGAGTTCAGACTTTAGCTGTGCTGTGAGGTGGGAAGAACAGTGGAGAGGAGAAAAGGAAAGACGAAGGTAAGGAAAATGAGGAAAAAAAAATAAATTGAAAAATGCTGTTCCTATCCCTGTTCTTTCTGTACAGAGGAGACAGACACCTGATCAGTAAAGGCTTCAAAAGGATTCATTTGCGGCTGGGTGCAGGGAATCAAACCTTCTAAGCAAGGGGAGAAGTTGCAGAGACTGGTTATTTAAAGTGCTTGACAGGCCCCCACATCCCCCAAGCCACAGAGCAGGAAAACAAATCTGTGAATTAAAAAAAATAAACTGAAAAATCTTCCTGTACCACATCTCAAGTACTCCTGATAGCAGTTGAGAAGGTAATAACGCAGAAGTGTAAGCTCTCACTCCAGCAAACTGCCTTTCCTCAGAAACGCTTGAGTGACACAAATCTACTTCCAAAGCTGCATTTTTCCCTTGCCGCTCTTGGAAGCCGAGAGCTGGACAGCAAAGGCACAGCACCGCTGCTCCGCAGCTCCTCTGCCTCATCGCGAACAACGCAAACAAACCCACCGCGATTCCCCGGGCACAGAAACTCTTCCTGGGTAATACTTCCCCGCATTGATCCCTCTGCTGTGGTTTCTTCCACATTCTAAGTCAAAGGTGCAAAGTAAGGATCAAGGCATTCGACACACGGCAGCGGGCAACCCGAACCAATTTTGAAAACAGATGTGGGAGAAACGTGGATGTTCTCCAGGTTCTTGTACCAAGAGAAACTCAGTTACCCCTTTTGCAACATGGATGTAACTGTGTTCTTGAAAGACGGCCTCTAGCTCCTTCCAACTAACTAGAAAGGACAGCAGAAGTGAAAAAAAAGAAGTCTGTCTAATAATAGGAATTGATTACTGGCAAAGAACGATAAGCATAGTTATGTAATTGGGTAGTTTGGACGTAAGTATTGACACTTGCTAAAAATATCTCTGTTTAAAATTAGTTTATCGAGCAGACACGGCTCAAATTGTCTGCCCCGCACTGAAGAGTCATCTACTTTTAGCGCCGCTGCACAAACAAAGAACATCTAGATGCTGTTTTGCCTTCTGCAACTAAAATGCTGAGTCAAGCTTAGAGAAAAAAAAAGCGTTACTTTCAATAGGGTATTGTTGTGAAAACAGGAGTCCAGTATTATTGGCTGGTTATGGTAGAGTGGTTTTATCTTGCAGTTATCCACTGGATCTAAAATGGTTTGCATCTGGAGCCAGAAGCCACAAACAGACTTGCAATTGTTTGCCTTTCAGGGGAGGCAGGGACAGAGGGTCAACTCAACATTTTGGTGCCTTTGAAGCTACTTTGATCACTGCAGGAATAATGAGAGCAAGTCTTGCGCACCTACTAGGCCTATTATCGTAACAAATAAACTTATGTTGCTCCTTCGAGGCAACTACCAGCTCTGAAGAAGGCAAGATGCTGAAGGCTTATTTATGAAAATACACACCCTCACGCTGGACAGTGTTACCGTAATGTTAAAATGTTCTCTTTCCCTAACTACAACAAAACCAGTCTTGTCTAATTACCTCATTTCTTCAGTCTGAAAAGCAATAAAAGAATGAATTGCTGAAATAAAGCTCCACCCTTCAAAACCTCCAGATGCTCTTTTTGCAGTTCGCTATTTCACCCTACAGCTTATAAATCGTGGGCTCTGACCACTCACACACTTATTTCTTTTTGACATTTTGGCTTCTAAAAATTTATCTCGAAGAACACAGAACCAGATGTCACGCTACCCTACCAAAAAGACAGGAAAAACAATCTCAACGGTTTTTACTCTTTGATGAAAATAAACGGCCCTCAAAACATCCAAGCTACGTGTTTTACACACAGTAACTTCAAAATCCAAACCAATACAAGGAGTCGGGTCATTTTTCCTGGCACGAAGAGACATTCAATGGAGGTTGCTTGTCTAGAAGTTAAGGAAACCAAAATGATCCTTTTAGCCAGAAGCAGATGAAGTAAACAGACACTTAGTCGTTGACAGTGATGAGTCAAGCTCCGACACTTTTGGAATTCAGATGGAACTTTCTGACTCTACAGCTGCGCACACATGTGGCGAACGTAAACGTGCGCGGGTTCTAACAAACAGCGTATTCCTCACGTTGAACCAGGTTTTTTGTACCTCGAGATAACACACCTATCCGAACCAAACTTCAGAACAAATCGCTTCTAACAATTAAGATGACAAACCACCCCAAGGAGGAACTGTCTGAGCTACTGAGAGCTGTGGACCTCCTCTCCACGAAGAAATTTTTTCCTCTCTGTGCTTTCAAGTAAAAATCTGTCAGACTTTCCTACTCCTCCTCTTGAGTTTTCCAGTCTTATGATCAGTAAGCTACTTTCCTTGATGTGGCTTTGGGCTAGGATATTTTGCTCACACCGTCCTCCTGATAAACTGCCACAGTGTTTGCTCAACCCCGCTTTGGACTGACCGACAACTGCCAAATCTTGTTAACGTTGAAGGGAGAACTCACGTACCTCCTGCAACAACCGAAGCCCTGACTTACTTCTGACGCTTGATTTGGCGTCACATGTGGGCGATTCTTTTTGTTTGGAATTTGAGTTATGTGCAAACAATAATATCACTTGACAGCTCCAGGTTAAAAGGAAAGTGTTTACGGAACAAGCGCGGTACGTCACCGGAGCCAAACACCTGATCCGCTGTAGTCCACCTCTGATGCAATGGCTGGAGGTGACGGCCAGACCTAAAAGTTACTGTTGCGTGGTAAGAACAGGCAGGTTCTGCCAGCTCTTCAGCCCAGGCTCCTTCAGTTCTACATCTGGGGATTTTCTAGTGAGATATTCCAAATTTCTGTCTGCTTTGTGAAGCCATTACAGGCCCCAAAACTCTTTTACTGTGAGGGGACTGCCAAAAGCGTGCTTGTGCTGTTCTGTTAGATAAATGGCTGATGCAGGGCTTCCCCTTCAACTCAGAGCGGTTATTTTCATCTGTTTCCAAGTTTGAGGGTTACTGGATTCATAAATAAGTCACTAGTCATATGCAAAAAATCTTAAGCAGCGTTCTGGTGCTTTGCTTTTCCACTTGCTGCGTAACTCCTCTTCTGAACCTTTCGCTGAAAGCTGGTGCTGTGGACTACAGTTCACTGACTTCAAAATCCAAAAGCCGTTTAAAGAAAACGCAGTTTACTACTAAAACACCATTCCTACTGACTTCTAGACATTTGGAGGCAAGCAGTTGCCAATTCTGTAACAGATCAGCAGTAAAAACATCTTGTTAGGAAGGCAGAGAAACCATAAAAGACAGAGCAGAGGTTCTGCCAGTACACGTTCATCTTCTGCCAAGTCCTCCCTACCTATCTGCAGAAGTTTGGGGGAGGGGGTGTGTTATTCCAGAGTATTATTTCTTCTAAGAAGTGCATTTTGAAATTTCCTGAATGCCTCCATTAATAACTTCACAGATACAGCGACTAGGCAACGTGCTTTTAAAGAAAAACCTCTCTCTGCATCTTGAGGGATAGAAAACAAGCAAATAAAGCTCCAAAAGAAGAAGATGATACACAAGGGAGAACGCCCGAGAAAAAACCTGCTCGTGTACACAAACCGTCTGCGGGAAAGCAGAGTTATTTACACAGAAGGTTTTGATCGAAAAGCAGGTCAGCGCTCTGAACCTTGCTATATTCTTGGCAACTTGGAATGCTTTTCTTGAAGGAGGGCAATTTGAAAAATGACAACTCGCTCTTCCAGGTGAAGGTAATGTTTTTCACTGCACAACCGACGTTACAGCCCACAGCAGGAAACAGGCAGCCACCTCCAGTTTTGGAAATCCATTTAATTCCGCTCTCTCCGAGAGCAGAATTTAACCTCAAGAGTTCTTGGCTTTGCAATGGAAATACGAAATACAAAGCAGAGCGCTTCACAGGGGGAAAAGAGAGTTACCTTGGAAGAGACAGGAGAAGCAGTATACTTAACTAAGTCGACTAAAAGAAGAAAAGGGGCTAGAAGAGTTTTTCAGAGCCCCATTTTTCGTTACCAGACATCGGAGTGCGTTGTGAAGACTCCATCTTTCAGTGATTCTGGGGACATCCAGCGGACAGGCAGCAAACCCTTCCCTCCTTTACGGTAATAATCTGTCTCGTAGATATCTCTTGTCATGCCAAAATCTACAAGGTAGAAATGTTTTGAGTTTGCGTGATTAAAACAACGAACATTCCCCCTTATTAAAAGCCATTGGAGCCAGTAAAGAATCAGAGTTTGGTGAGAAGAATCTCCCGTCTGTCACGACGACACCACTTCTCAGGCACTTTACTGGTTGCCCTAGGGCTGGTTAACCTCCCTCCCAACAAAAACCAACAGTCAGTTTTACCACAGACTTCAGTGGGTGAGAAGAATGAATGATTTAAATAAATGAATATGGAAAAATCCAGGATTTATGCCCAAGTTAAGTCTTCTGAAGGTCATATCTGTTCACTGAATTCACTGATTTTCATTTCTTTTTAAAGAGCATAAAGAGCTCCTTTAGCACTTAATACTGTTGTCTTTAATTGAAAAGTCTCGTACGTTGATGGAAGTTCTTCTCTCCTTTTTCCCCCCCGCCTCTCTCCAAAGGTAATTTCCAGTTCCTGTATACTAATCCATCTCAAATGCTACAGAGGATTTGCAGTCTAACCCAGACCAGTATCAAAGATGTACACAGGTTATGCACATGTCCTTAGCTGCAAACACTTAAGCACTTCCAGGACTTGGATCTAACAGTGCTCAACTCCTGACTGTACCTCAAGACTTATTCCAGCCTTTTTTTCCTGTACAATCAGCTTGACACACACACAAAACTGCTGGGTCTTGGACTAGCCTACTTACAACAATAACAGTTTTTCGGTGTTTTCAGACCCTAACCAAAATATTAATAAATCAGGCGGTATCAAATCTCTACTAATATTAAATGCCACCCGCTGACACAGCAGACTTAGGGCAAAATCCATTTTATCAATAAAGACCTTCAGTTGCCTCTTACTTTCCGGGAAAAGTGGAGTGAAAAGAGGACAGGATTCCTCCAGTTCTCACAGTTGCTACTAACAGTCTATGGATGTCATTATTACCGGGCTGGGATGAGCGACCGACCACTGATCCTTCTCGCTCCCTGTCTGCTAGGGACACTGGTACCCTCAGTAATTACGACTAAAAAGCCCATCTGTGCAGCTCTTCCATCACTCCCACACACCAGAGGGACTTTATCCTGCCTGAATGGAAAATTCTTTAAAAATGTGATGCGAATAAGAAACAGATCCGCAACGAGCACAGGGCAGTGTAGCAAAAAAGCTCTTCCTCTTGCGATCCAAACTGTCTGAGGCGGCGTGTTCCAGTCAAGATGCTCCTAAACTGTTTCTACATGAAGGGATTTTCAACGCTGGTACATAAATGAGAGATGTGCAGCATGTTTCATGAAATGTTTTTTTGGAAACTATGTACAATGTTAAGGGGAATAGATGCTCTGCCTTCAGTTCAAATAATTGTAAAACATGCTGGGGGAGGGCAGGAGGAGTGAGAAAACTGGAATGGGAAGGAATCAGGCTGACTTCCCCCGAACCTGCAGAAAATGCACAAAATCCCCCAAAGATCTTATTTCCTAATTAACTGACTCAAAATGAAATCATTTCTTCTTTCTCCCAAATGACAGGATTACTTACACAAATTATCAAAATAGCTGAGTTAAGCTCAGAGAAAAAGAATTCGTTTCCTACAGCAGAAGGCTGTTGCTATACATGTTATTTTAATATGCACAACTCAAAAACAGCCAAAAGCTTAAAATCACTCTCTCTGGAGAGAAGTCTGAAAAAACTCAACTGACACTATTTTGGAAGGATAGTGAAGGGAAAAGAAGAAGAAAAAAAAAAAAAAGTGGTGTTCTAACAGCAGAGCAGAAGAAAAGCCATGCTGTTGTCTGGAAAGCAGAACTCCAGTGCAGGCTGGAAAGCACCCAGCTGAAGTCAAGCGGTACATTCCACTTCTAAATCAGATATGCTTTAAAATAATCCTAAAATTTTTATTCTTGAATCTATAAACAGGAGGTGGAATTACTTTTTGCGCATTAACAGAGAAGTGAATGACACACCAGTGGTAACTACGCCATCCACCCAGATGTCTGCAGCGTCTGCACCTCGAATCACTGCTCCACTAGCTCTTTTTAAACCCACATGCTGTACTATTTCCTCACTGGAACAACTGCAAGGAGAGGTATTCCAAGAGTTTCAACTCAATGCTGACTGCTCACAGGTCTTAAATCACTGCAAGCTTTCAGAAGGAACATATTTCATTCTGCAGGAATTGAAACTGGAGCTACATTTTAAAAGGCCTTTCAAACAGCTTTCAAAAAAAACCTGAAAATGCCTTCTAAAATGCTGATTTTTCAGGATGATGTTTTTCATTTGTGTCAAAGTCGAGCGAGCGCACCTCCAATTTTCACTGTGAAGTCTTCTGCCACCATGCAGTTTCTCGCAGCAAGGTCTCTGTGGACAAATTTGTTGGCGTTGAGGTACGCCATCCCGTCAGCGATCTCTCCTGCCATCTGAATCATCTTCTTCAGAGTTGGAGGTGCCTGGCCAGGATTGTTCTGAGCAAGATTAAGAAGATAAAATAGGTAATGGGGAAAGAAAAAAGTACCTATTTCTACATCAAACGGTAACATTCTGGGGGTTTAATTAATTGATTTTTCAAAAAAAAAATCATAATATCACAACTCAGCCCGACGTGATCCAGGCTAAACAGAAACTGTGCACCACAACACCTGCCTAGTGGGAAAACTGGCTGTCACAAGCTGGGTTACAAACAGAACTCCCAAATAGTTCATTTACAACAGACCATTTTAGGGAATACAAACCAGAAAGACTTTGTGGTATAAGGATATTATTTCACACCTATGGAGTTTACCTGTCCATTCTTCTGCCACGCGAGTTCTGAGATACAAAGCAGAGGGCTTATTGTAGAGATTTCTACTGTTTTACCATTTTCACAACTAACCAGAAGATGTTACATGATTTCATTCCCTGTTCTCCAGTTCTCCATAACTAGATGTCTCTTGAATTACTTCTATTTGTAAAGAGGAGAAAAGTTCATGGGATAATTTCTTCTCGAGCAAATTCACTCCTTCAAGTCCATGGATACACGGATGCTTGGATGTATGGAATGGCTTCTACCATCCTCAGTCCAATGGATACAAGAGTTCAGGTATTTATACACAACCAGTTAAGTCCCATCATCCCACACCAGTATGAATTTGCTTAAAGTTTTACACCCCTTGGCTCAACAACACTGAAGGAGTCACCAAAACTACCGCTTCACATACTGAAATCCTGCTAATGACTCTGGCAATCTGCTCTTGCTACCTGCAGTGCCCCCATTTACACCTGATTCATTCTCTTGTGCTCATGTTCTGTTCCTTTAAGCTATTCAAATCTCAGTTTCTCTATCAAGGGCAAAAGCTGCTGAGCTCATTTTGTACGTAGTCTACGATGATTTCAGTGGCAAGTGACCTATGTGTCATCTTTATCCTTCCGACCCCGTATCGTACGTGGCAATTTTAGCTGTTAGACTCATGGCCCACGTATTAGAGTAGGCATTTTATACTAGACTTTTACTTTCCAGCAGAGGTGACAGGCAGGATATACACCATGAAACAATTATCCTAACATGTATGCTTCAACTAGCCAAATTTTTGTTTAACATCTTGATGAGAAATGAGATTAGACAAGAGATTTAATTCACATCTGGAAAAGAGGACTCTGTAAGACAAGAAGGGACCTATTCCATGCAGTGCACCGGGCTGTTTGCAATAGCTACTTCATGGACAAAGGTGTCGCAGATCACAGAGCAGTTCATGTTTTGTTCTTAGAGCTTAAGCAGAAGGGCCAGAAAGGCTAATTGCCTGCTGCTTCCAACGTGACGCTGTTTTGTTCAAGATGATTCAAACTGAAGAAATAAAAAGCATCCAACAACTCATGACTCACCTCTGTGTCTGGCCTCAATGATCTCAGGTAACTTTTCAGGTCCCCACGTGTCATCAGCTCCATGATAACCAGCGTAGGCTGGCCCTGAGAAACAACACCAAGCAGCCGAACCTGGAAGAGGAAAAATAAACGAGCAGTTACAAATACAGCCAAGCAAAATGTAGTCATCATTTACAGAATCACAGAATTGTCAGGGTTGGAAGGAACCCTGAAGATCATTGAGTTCCGATCCCCCCTGCCATGGGCAGGGACACCTCCCACTAGAGCAGGTTGCCCAGAGCCCCATCCAGCCTGGCCTTAAAAACTTCCAGGAATGGGGTCTTCCACCACCTCTCTGGGCAACCTGTTCCAGGGTCTCACCACCCTCATGGGGAGGAACTTCTTCCTAATGTCCAATTTAAATCTCCCCTCCTCTAGTTTGAATCCATTCCCCCTTGTCCTATTATGCTTATCAATATGCAGCCTCAAACACCTGTGAACTTGTGACAAAGATCTGAAATTACATTTAATTTCACACTCTGATTCCTGTTTCACAATAACATTACAGAACTGCACAGAGTTGAAGCTAAAACCCTGCGTTCCCGCTGAAGGTGTGCCCCGCACAGCCTGATGTCAGGAAGCCCCGCGGCGGTATCCATCACAGCCTTTCACCACTTACCACATGGTGACAATTGAATTCCTTCATCACCGAGGCCTCGTTTAAGAACTCTATCCTCTCACGCATGCTCGCAGACTCATTGACAGTCTTGATGGCCACCCTGGTCTCCGGCTCATCCTTCACCACTCCCTTGGCTATTCCCTCGTACACCATTCCAAAGGAGCCTTGCCCAAGCTCCCGACACATGGTGATCTTCTCACGAGGCACTTCCCATTCATCTGGAACATACACTAAGGAGAGAAAGAACAGGCCGTGAAGTTCCACTTCCGCAAGCGGTGCGATCGCTCACCGCTTCCGGTATCAAGTGCTCAAACACCCTGACTGTAAAAATCACTAGACACGATGCTGAGACTTTGCACCATGTATGCAAATAGTCCATGGCCTTTCCTATCCAGAGATGGGTAGATGCTTGGCATGCAAACAAATCCAAAAGTAAGGTGAAAATGGAATTGAAGTGGCCTCACTACGGTACTGACACGACGGGATAGAAATAAGAAATCTCAAAGGACAAAACCAGGGTGGGGAGAGGCTTGAATCGATACTTTAAGCTTGAGCTTTTCTTGGGATCCTTCATTTTCTAATTCTTCCAGGCAGCATCAAACATATTTGATCATCTGTATCAGTTTAGTGTCTGCTGTATCCTCTATTAAAAGATTGATTTTATGACCAGAGGAAAACAGGCCCTCTGATCTAGTAGGCTCTTTGCATGGAAATATTCTGATCACTTGCACACAGGCTGTTGCACCAGTAAAGGCAGAACTTGCTGCTGCAAGTCTTTGATCTGAGGCAGAAGAGAGATTTCAGAAGGTGACTGCCAGGAGGGAGGACTGCCTCGGGCAAGAAGACATCTGAGTAGTCGCTGATGCTGCTGCCTATCAGTCACCAAAGAAGGGGACAGTAGTGTCACATGCTCTGGATGGGTGAAATCACAGGATGCAAAAATAGAGGATTATACCATGAACACTGACAGATCTTTAACTCTAATGGTGCTGCTATAAAAAAAAAAATAACAGTACAATACTCCACTGCCACTCTGGCTAAATCCATTGGCCTCCTGGGGGCTTCTGGAAACACTATTCTGGCAAGAAATCTACAGCAGGAGCACCAAACTAAACCATAAGCAGAAGAATTGATGCCTCAAGGAAATTTGTCTGATGTTCTGATTTCCCCCTGCTCTTCAAGAGGTGGATGAGTAGATGATAATCTGAAAGCGAAACTAATGAATTCAAATCTGTCTCATCCCAAGAAATCACAGGAAAAGTTTCAAAACCTTTCCAGTTTCAAGAGACAGCTGACATTTATTTATTATCAATGACAAATTCCATGGCTGCGCTAATAAAATGCGGAGAGAAAGAGGTTTTACAACATCCCTTTTAGAGTTTCATACCTTTCAAAGTCAGAAACAAACAGTTTGTATGAAAGTAAAAGCATCAGAAGTGTGAGGCCACACTTACCATCTGAAGCACTGAAGTACTCGGGGTTCACAGAAGCGTAAAGCACTCCATTGCCCAGTCTGTCACTGTTCCTGTTGAAATATTTTTTTCTTTTTTAATCTTCAAACCTAAGTAAATTTCAGACCATCTCTTCTACAGCTTTTCCATTATTTGCTCAACCACAGATTATTATTTACTGTACATGGAGAGCTTTTGAGACAAAGGGGACAATCCAAGTTCTTATTCTACCTCATATAATCAGTGGGAAAACAGCCTAGAACAGCTTTCCCAGGAAACCTGAAGCCTTCTCTATACTAAATCAGCACCAGAAAAGCATAAAGACAAGGTACTTGTAGCTGCTGGGTACACTTCCTTGAAGAAAGTCAACTATGTGACGACACCTGTGCCTGAGAACGTATTTTAACATCATCTGCTCTACTGTGGGAGAGAAGTGATCTAGCAAAGGACAAGATGGCTTTTAATAGGGAATTCCATTCAGCTATTTTATAGGTGTTTCTATTATTTCATTTAAAAAACCCACACACATTGTGCCCCTCCAATTTTATTGGGGTGATTTTCAGAATAAGACATACTCATTCAACCCTGTGAGAGCTCTTGCAGAAGACAGGCTGTAGAAAAAAAATTGTCTGCCAGACACCAGAAAATCAACGACAAAAAAAATTCTTGTGGGCTAGAATACCAGTTTAAAGAGGGATGAGTTATCGGGATTTCACCTACGAGAGCCCAAGGGAAGGCCAAACAGGTATCGTACTTCACTAGATACAAAGCACTTTCTGGAGTGCTTGGGGAGAACCGGTCCTACTGTCTGCACACAAATGAATTAGAGCTGGAAATAATGGGATACTCAATGAGCATCATTTATGAGAGTGTAGTAAAAAACCCCATACCTAGACTGACTTCTGTTACATTCTCATTACGTATTTCAGTTAAAAAAAACAAAACTGAGGAAAACAAATCAATAAACCAGTCCCTTTGACTTCTCTGTCCAGGACATAATTTTTAAAATGGATGTAAAGACTTGAAAAAAAACCTCTAGAATTTGCAAGAAATCAAATTAACCTAAATAGAACTAAGTTTTCATGATTTATATTGACCCATATTTCAGCCATATCTTCCGATTATTTAGGTTCAGTGTCTGCCATCATTGTCCCAGTGGGTATGTTCCTGACAAGCCTTCCTCTACCCTCTTCAACACGATACTGTAATAAAAAGCCTCTTCATATCTCAAGCAGCAGCCAGATGCTTGCTGGAAACACTAAACCTCCTCCTTTTACACACCAACAGACAGAATCTACTTTAGCCTCTCAACTTCTCCAAATGCCATTTCCCTTTTTAATTTCTAACTTGCTCCACAGGCACGGATTTGAGAATAAACATTCCCCCTCTGCAGTTTTAACCACGAGCATATACAACTCACCTCTTTTTGTTAAAGACGTAGAGCATGATCAGTAACCCCCCAATGATGAGCAGGAAAGCAATTGGGAGCACAATTATCAAGTGCAGGAAGTTTCCATAGTTTGCTGCTGCAACCAACAAGAAAACAATTGTATTGGGGCTTCTATAAAATCTCCATTAACAAAGAAACATTCAAAACCCACTCAGTGTATTTCCATACAGGGAAGAAATCAAAGTGCTCATTTTCTTGTCTGATGTGGAAAAATGTACTCAGAAACACTCCCTGACTGCAGATGAGTGGAACAAGAAAACAGACGGTGAAAAGCATTAATTTTGTACAGAACAGCGTCTGTCTGGGGGTTGTTTTCACAAGTTGTGCTTAAGGACTTGCATTCCTCAGTGAACAAAATGTAATTGTTCATTTCTATATTCACCTTTTTTCCACCTTTTGTTCAACCTTGCGATTGCTTATGCTTAGATTCAGAATAGACACGCATTGTGCTCTACTTCAAGCTCTTCGAAGCCCAGCAATCAGAAAACCAAAAAGGAGTAACAGATGGAGTTCTGCTTTCCTGTGTATACATTTGCTCTACAACTAAATACAGAAGTTCTTGAGAGGGTCTCTGTGGACACTATAGCAGGACAGCGTTCTTCCAAAACATAAACAAACATTTGTCTTACATTTGGGTTGCACGTAGAAAGAGACTGGCTCAGTCCATGATCCATTTCCAGCTAATGAGGTGGCCTGAACTCGGGCAGAATAGTTTCCGGGGTTCAGATGTGTTAGTTTGGCTCCTCCAAGCTTCTTGTATTCCTGTCTGGAAACACACTCCCGCTTCTCCTAAAAGAAAAAAAAACAAACAACCAATTTATAGTTCACTTTAGTATCTGCACATTCCTCCACTCTTGAGAAAACAACATAGCTGCAGGATAAGCTAATGTTTGTAGTAAGAGCCCCATCTGATCAGTTTTAATTCAAACACCTTACGGAGATAGGTGGAATTCAAAAACTGTCAAAAAGGAAACAAAGGAATAGCAGACGGGTCGGTGCTGGGCGTTGGAAATCACAATTTCTATCTCTGGTCTGCAGCACCGCACAGAAGCACGTTAGGAAAGATCTCATTTGTACATAAATTAAGAGTTACAAGCAGCAACTCTCAGCAGAGAAATGTCAAACCCTCACCTCTCCGTGCTGCCCGTATTTGATTTCATACATTAGTATCAGTCCGTTTGGATTTGCAGGCTCTAACCACTTCAGGTAGACGGTATTTTCTTCTTTTGCTTCCCATGTTACCGTTCCTGGAATGTTATCTGCTCCCTCTGTAAAATATTTACAAGTGATGTGACAAGAACACCTATTACTGAAACGAGAACTCAGGCAACAAGCGAGGAAAAGAAAAGGTTCGTACGATTCCGCAGGTATCGAACCATTGCAGGGAGTGCTATTCAAAGAGCCGGAGAACAAAATGCATTGGCCAGGGGCCTGTTGGAGGGATCAGCGGAGTCTGAACTGCCGGGTGCCAAAAAAACCAGCGCAGCGCACGCAGCCAGCTTCAGCAGGTATGGGCTCTGTGCTAGTCACTGTGCTCTGTCTGCCAAAAAACCTGTTTATCAGCATCTGGTTCTTCCTTCCAAGCTTTCTGCTACAGCAAACCGGTGCAGATTGCTATTCCCACCACACGGCTGTAAACAACAACCTGTCTGCAAATGGCTGTAAACACCCAAGATCTGCCCCCCTGACAGCTCTTTCCTAAAACATCCAATCTTAGGAAATTTGACACAATTTAAAAACGAGTCTCATCAGCAATTCAGGAAATAGTTTATCACTGTTTGATTCCTGATAATTGTAGGTGTTTTATTCAAAACTTAACAGGAATATGAAGATCATTTGAGTCAAAGAAGAAAGACCATTTTTTTTTCAAAAGTCCAGTTGTTGGGTTTAGAAGAAAACAGAATTGTTTAGCCTTTCATTTTCAGAGCTGTGTGCTGAAAATCTGGGAACGCTTACTTCCTTTTCCCTGATCTCACAGATTTCCTTATTTCCTTGAAATAAGCAATACTTTTTGCCTTTTGTACTGACACAGCTGGATCTGGATTACGATAGTCTTTCCTTCCAAAAACAAAACAAAACAAAATTGCTACCATTCTGCATGAAACATTCCCAGACATCTGCTGGAGTCAGAAGCTCTTCGCTGGGTGCATTTGAGCTTATACTAAAATCATCTCTATTCTTCTCAGAAGTACAATCTGCAGAAGTCCCAAACATGAGTACAGCATTCAGTGCTTCCTATTTGAAGTGCTCTAGATGCCAGTGACCGGGCACAAAGCCACACAGTACTCCTCCTGTTCCCAAGCTGGACAAACGCATGGTCATTTTGTCACAGAAGAAACATTTGGCAAACATTCCCACCAGCCAAACTCTTAGCATCTGCAAACAGTTCAGAGTGAACCCAGCAAAACTAAACATTAGCAGAGAAATGTTCCCTTGTCTCCATTCAGCACAACACAGAACTGAAACAGAAAACCTTTCAACCCACTGTGTCCGGGGGTCTCACCTAAATCACTGGGAAATAGATTCCTTCATAATTATCTCAGTAGTTTGCACGCACTTCTACCTTTCTCCAGATCACAGGACAGACTTAATACCTATCACTTAGTACACACAAGAGACCAGTCAAGGACATTAAACTACTGTAATAAAGTTTTACACTGTTCCAACTTATTTTCTTGCGTTGCGTTTTTTTTATTACATCCCAATGCTTTTCTAACTGGTTTTGCAGAGTTTGCCCTCTCTGAGATTGATCTCTCCCCAGAAAATAAAACAAAGCTTTCTACTTGTGCGAGCGTTACCTGAAGGCATGGTTCTTGCAAAGACAAAGTTGGAAGCGCTACAACCAAGTGTGTCGGCTTCATGGTTGCAGCTGTGAATATCAATGCGGTAAAGAGTAAAGGGCTGGAGATGGGAGATCACAGTTCTCTCTTTGCCATCCACTTTGGTCTCAAAGAAGGGGTATTCCACCTCATTCTCCTCCGCGTCAGAAGCGTTGGTGAAGTGATCTGTCCCAGTCGCGTTCCTGTTTCGAGTGGCCAAAGTGGCATTTGCGATTCGGAACACGTCCCTCCGCTTCCGATCGGGTCTGTGGAGCAAATGGACAGGCACAGAAAAGGACTCTTTAGAAAAAAAGCCACTTTTTCTCCACCTCCAATAAAAATGTGCAGAAATGTGTAAAGAAGGTAATTATGGTATTAAAAAAGCTAAGTAAAGGGAACTGCAAAACAAAACAAAAGCCTTCTCTTCATCTGAACCTGCAGCACGTCCTCTTACTCTTCTGGTCTGAAACCAATCAAAAGTCTGAAGCTCACACTGCACCCCAAGAAAAATGTACAAGCTTCTGACCTCACACAATAAATCAAATAGCAAAAATTATTTCACTGTTATTAAATAAGTAAGTCTCCTAGATTTGTATTTAATGACAGTCATGTTGACACTGAAAATAAAAATCAGATGTAAAAGGTTGAAAAGATCGGGTAAAAACTGTTTTGAAGTTTGCTGGATTAGCAAAGCCAATTCTCAGTCGACTTTCTTTTCAGTTACAGTGAAATGAGAGACTTCTGAATGTATTGCACTGAGAAAAGAAATGTTGGAAGGCTGCTGAAGACCATGGATACCAACCACCACTAACGTGTGGTAAACTGTGTATCTCTACTTCTCTCAGCCAAGTAATAACTCTGCAAAGCAACCATTTCCCTACAAAAGAAAACACAGTACTAATTCTGTGAACAGCAAAGAGCTCACTGAGCATCAGGCATCTCTATGAAATCCACGCCGAGTTAAAATCTTGAGGATTTACAGCAACATTGCTACTTTTTTGAGTCTAAGAAGCTGTTGCAGAGGACAGGCCTGAGCATCAGCACAAGTATCAGTAGGAAAATAGTCCTATAAACCCCTGGAGGGTATCAGCCAACCAACACACCACTGCCACACGCTCCACTTGGCACTTGGCGTTGAGTCAGATCCAAGGCTGTTCTGCAGTGGAGCACACTCAGGACACAGCGAAGCTGGCTTTCCCAGCCCCTGTTCTCCCAGCCTCCAAAGGCTGCAGGACTGCTCACACCCGGAAAGCAACGCACCAGGGGAGCTAAAGAAGAATGTAAGGAGAGTCACACTACAAAACCAGTTTGGGCTTGAATCCCATCCCACGCGAAAGCACTCTGCCAGCGTCCACTCAGCACCTGGTCAGTGCAAGAGCTGTCGAGGACAAAGGTGAATCTAACATGTTTCTATCACACAGCGAGTAGCAAACCACGCAAATAAGGCCTCTCAAACACACAAGAAGAAGAAAGATGACTCAACAGGAGAAGTTAATTCACTGTCAAATATACTGTCTTAGAACATTCAGCCACAAAACGGCACGCTGCGGAGAGAGCCAAAACCAGACTGACTTGGTTTTGAAATCTTCTGGCAGAGGCTGGATGAGATTGATTTATTTATTTATTTTTAGAAGTTCACTACAAAATTTTCCCAAATCCTTTTACTAGATCTTGAATAGTCATTTTGACACTCTCAGATGCTGTGTAAACCACAGGCCAGAAATAACTAAAGACAAGACAAAAAAAACAACTTCTGAGTTACCAAGGATTTGTTTTAAGCTTAACTTGTCAGTGGAGTATGGGAGAATTTCACAGGAGATTGTGTTTGTGCCTCCTCTACACTGGTATTTATGGAAGTCACTAAACCTGGTCACCTTGCTTAGAATGGATGTTCATATATTGCTTTAACTCACTGGAAACAACAAACTTTTGAACCTCTAAAAGCACACAGGGCGCCACGCGCTGAACTGATCGACATTTGCTCAGATTTCGTGATAAAAGCAGTGAAAAGGAAAAGTTCCTTTTGAATCAAGCACAAAAGCACATGTGCCAATACAGGAACACAAAAGGCATCACTTCATCACTGCTTTTATGGGATACGTGACGTTTCAACTCCTTGGTGGTATTGGGGGAGTCCAGTCCTACCTTGCCTGTGGGGAAAAAGAGAAAAAAAAAGAAACACAAAAACTTGGTGGTGAAAACTACAGTCATAGCAGAAAGAGCAGCAGGATAACCACAAGGCAAACATGATTAAAATAGCAAGAGATTTGACACCATTGCTTTTCGGTCAAGCAGCTTCCTGCTTTTGTGAAAGCTGCAGATAAAGACAAAAAACAAGCGTCCAAAGAAAAATTCGGAGATAAAACCATGAAAATTCATCTATTCTGTTAAAGGAGAGGAAAAAAAACATATAGAGAAAGGCAAGAGAAAAAATTAAAAGTAACACTATAAAAAATTAAATCAACTGGAAATTAAAAAGAAAAAAAAGAGTGGGTCATTTAACATAAAATCTGACTGTTCTCATATTTTAAGGCAATTTTAATGTTATTTCTCAGATACTTTTTACTACAGAGAGAGCTTGTCTCATCCTGCTCATTAGGGAACCCAACAAACTTGAAGAATAACTTGTCCTCCTGCAGCTGTGAGCAAAGTCCTCATGTTTGAAATCTACCTCACCGCTCCACGAATACACACGGGGTCATTCAGAAGTTGCACACAAGATCAGATCAAGAGGCTTTTTCAACAACCTTAAAACCAGCCAGTCAAATATTTTCAGGCTGTATTGCATGTTGCACCTCTTTCAGAATATGTTGGAGACAGGTAGAACACTGGAAACAAATACTACTACTGAGGCTCGTATTAACACATTAATTAACTTCTCCCTTGGGAAAGAGGAAGGAAAAATAGACATCAGCAAGTAACGAGCTGCTTAGATTTGTCTCATGGAGATGTCTCACTAGCTCATAATTTTTAATTTCCCCGACATCCAGTTGCTTTAAAGTTGCTTAGCTGGGCAGCCATTTCTGAGCCTTGTACCTTATCTGCCCTTCAGGTTACAAAACACACCCTGACGAAATTTAAGAAAAAAGGGAAATGGACAAGTTTTCAGGAAATTCTTTGTGAACTGGTCAGTTTATCTGGTACTGTTTGAGTTCAAGGCTCTGTGAGTTTCCTTTGGAAGGGGAGGATGTAAGAAAATTTGGGAGAAGATAACATATTAAATGATTGCGCTTTGGTTAAACAAAAAAAAATTCCTTCACAACAGACTTTCAAGTAGTCTTGACCTGACATGTGCCTTTCAGAAGATTTTGGTGTGCTATTTCATAAAGTCCAAAATCAGATCACATTTAGAAGATTTCACATTGCTCAGGAATCACACCCTGGCCAGTCATGGTGGCTGTTACCTCTCCGTAGCGGACTTTTGCTGCTGGTTCTCATCATCAGTGGGGAAATGCTGTACAAGTTCAACCACAAATGCTAACTGTGACTCCAACACAGCTCAGACACAAACAACACTTGGCACTTCCAGACAGAGGCAGTATTTCATTCCTCACCTTCTGGATAAAGCTAAGTAGTGCAGTCCCAACCCCAAACAAGTCAACACAACGCACCCTTGAACAAAATCCCCAAAAAATCACCGCGGAGAGTGACATAAACCAGTTGTCATGAGCAGCAATGCTACACTTTAGAGTTCTCAAACACAAGACTTCGCCATGAATTTCACCTGTCAACAGATTCCATGAGATAACATGGACGATTGAAAGCTGATTGCTTATAGACTGTAGCATAACAGCTACACGCTATCTGCTAGGCCCCAGGATCCAATTACCTAAAGAGCTTACCATGAAGGATAAATGAAGAGCAGCTTACATGAAGGATAAATTGGAAACTCAAGGATCAAAATCGCCAATTAATTCAGTAGTATCTACTCTATGCTGCAGCATAAAATCATTACTATTCCACTTACTGTGCGTAAGCCGTAGTGTTTATGGTGGAAGAGTGGGCATATTTAATACTTCTCTGCAACACAGACCCAGGAAAGCAACAGGCCCTTTGCAATTAGTGCGGTGAGAAAGGAAGACCAGTTTCAATTCAGTGAGGTGACTATGCCCTCAATTTCAAAGGCAAATAAATCTTCAGATTAGGAACACAAGCACTTAAATGGCTATTTAGAGAAAGATCACATCTGAAACCCTTTGTCTGCCACATGTTGCTCATCTCTGAAACCCTTCTAGACAAAGAGCTCCTCAAGTGACTCTTGACTCTGAAAAGAAACCATCACTGAAGTCCTTGAACACTATAGGTAAGAACTCTTACCACGAGCTAAAATTGAGAGAAAGAGATGAAAAACAGTGAATAAGAAGAATCTCAAAGTAAGGCTGTGGATTGTCTCACATAGAAGGAAAGGCAACGTTTATGCATTTCAGGTGTTACCTCCATATCCTTTCACATCCAGGAAGCCTCAGCTCTAAGAAATATTAAAAAATGACATTATTTGCCCCACTCGCAAAGAGAAAGTGTCCAAAATCTCTTTACCTCGGGACAAAGATGGAGTTGTGAAGGAAGTTCTCAAAGACTTTTCGGTACTCTGCTTCCTCCTTCTCCGCTTGCTTTTCTGCCTCTGTCTTGGGACACGCACAACAAGGTCCTTTTTCTCCCCCACAACCCTCTGGCTTGGTGGGTTCAGTAGCTTCTTCTGTATCAATGGTCCCATCGGCGTATCTTCGAATTGGGACTTTATCTGAAAAGAAAAGAACAGAGATGGGCTTGTTTCTTTTCCCTCCATACAAATACAGCAAGAATTCACGTTTACCTATTCCCTCCTACTTGCTGATATTCACAAAAGAGTTGTCAAGCAAGGCATAGGCTTTAGCTCTCATAGAGCGCAGTGGCGGGTAAGAGCCACAGGCATTTCAACACCACCAGGTTCCGTTTCCTACCTTTGGAGCAGTAGTTGTGTCTGTAAAGGTAACTGTCCTGAGGTTGCTGCTGCCATCGTACGATGTAGTACGAGAGGTTGCCGTTGGGAAGAGAAGGAGGGTTCCATTTCACAATCAGTTGGGATGAGGAGTTGGATGCTGAAATAACATCCAAGGGAATGGATGGCACTGAAGGAGAAAAAGGGAAAAAGGAAAGGAAGGTATTTAAATCTAGAGCATTCTATGATATATTTTGATTCAAGCTTTCGGAGTGAATCCCAATCCATTTCTACACTGCAAGGAAAAACAACACATCCTATTTTAAACCAAAGAGTTCCTACTCATGCCCAACTAACAATGGTTATTCAGAGTTCAACTGCAACCGTGCACAGTACAACCCAAAGTACAACCTAAATTTACCTTCACCACTGGAACGAAGCCTGAAATCTCAGCTCCAAAAAATAACGTCCGAACAACCACTGAGTTTTAAAATTGAAATCTTAATGTTGCTTTCAGAATTACTGAAACTTTCCAGCATTATGCACACTGCCTGCACAGAAATTCCATTTCTGTCTTAACAACAGAACTTGCATACTAATGTAATTAGCGTACCTGTGGTGCTATCAACGTCTTACCCAAGAGCCCAGCATCTCACCTGCAGCATTGGTTCGTATATAAACAATTTCACTTTTTGCTCCATGAATATGATGGTTTTCCATCATGGTGAGGGTAACCGCCTTGACGTAGATGGCGTATTGTGTCCAAGGTTTCAATCCCTGCAGCAGAATTCCAGGATTGTTCTCTTTGTTCGGTGGCAGGTCTACGTCGACCATGTTCCAGCTATTGGAGCCACACGCATCTTGTCCATCGTACTCTGTCACATTTTTGAATGGCCTGAAACAGCAAAAGAAAAAAACAGTACAAAATATTTGTTTTCTCCTAAAAATTATCACATATTTATGAGTGCGCCTCACTCCAATGTTGCTCAAGAAAACAAATAAAGCTTACTCGGCGTTCGTAGCAGAATAAAATTTGTATTTATTTTGAAGTACTACAAAAGCCAGAGCCAAGCTTTAGCTGCCTTTAGCTGCTAGTGACCTTCTGTCACCAGCAATAAGGCAAAGCTCTCCAAGGAAACACTAGATTTATCTTTTTTTTCATCCAAAATAGACAGTGAAATGCTTCAGAGATATTTAGACATTAGTTAAACATATATG
The DNA here is from genome assembly GCA_013396935.1 of Baryphthengus martii. Classification (NCBI taxonomy): domain Eukaryota; kingdom Metazoa; phylum Chordata; class Aves; order Coraciiformes; family Momotidae; genus Baryphthengus; species Baryphthengus martii. Next base: position 279,187 of record VWZK01000044.1, on the reverse strand, counting down.
AAACAGAAGCACCTCAAACCAGTTACTGGTAGTGGCTGAGCTATTTACCATCAAGAGCCCAAACCTCCATGACTGGCGTGGACCAGTCCAACAGGCTATTTTCCCCCTTTTTTTTCCCCCAAGTAATACAAAAACATCTATATAGTCATATAATTCTACTTTTCACGGACAAGTCGCCAAGGCGACAGGGCAACCTGCTGATACGTGATGCTCCCTAGTCAGTACTATGACTAGAGAAGGAGAAGATCTTGATAAACACGACATGACTTTTATGAAGAGTTCCCTGAGCCAAGCCATTTTAATTTTTATCTTCTGTTTTTTTTTAAATTTGAAACTTCCCCATGGATTTGGAATCCATTTGTAGGCTCCAATCAAAACAATCCTCATTCTAAAGGGGGCTTGTGCTCCACCAAGGAAAGAATTCGAGTGAAAGCAGGACTTGAGGATGAAATACGCAACCTGGATGAGATATCCAAGAGCCAGAATCGAACTGTCTACTATCTCTTGGACTGCCCCGATCGGCCTCTGATGACATCTACTTACGCTTCTTTGTAGTACACAGTGAAGCTAATGAGATCTCTATAATCTGGAGGGCGATACCGTTCCCATGTTAGTTTAATCCGATTCTTGAGCGTAGTGTTGGAAACAAAACGCAGAATGTGGCTTTCACCTGCAATACAGAAGGACAGGACAGAGTTAGCATCGCATCACCTATTAGTCTCGGCTTTTTCTGAGCTGTAAGTTCTAATTAGCCTCTCCCGTAGCGCCTGTGATACCAGAGCGTACCAACAACCTTCGTGTCTGCAGAGCTTCCTCTTTCATCCTACTACATTTGAGTGCTTAAGGGTGAGGGGTGACCTTGGCAATTGTTTTAGAATGTGCTGGAGCTACTTGTTGTTATTTTTTTTGAAGCAAATTTTCTTTTAATGCCTCACCAGAAAGCTCTTGAAAACTACTTCAGACTCTCCCTGAGTGAGGAAAGGAAGCCGTGTTTATTCACGGGGCTAGTGCAGAAACACTAAATTAATCATCTAACTCCAATGTATGCGTGGAGCAGTAACTGCCCTCTGTGTTCTCACTTTCCGGGATAACTTCTGACAACTACAGTTTGTTTTTTCGGGGAATGGACAGGAAAGGACAAAGGAGTTTACACTCCTATGCATGAGAGGCTGGACCAACACCTCCAAAACTCAGCTCATATACGGCACAACCATTTGATGGCAGCAGCTTCCAGCTACTCTTCAGAACGGAGCTGGATGGAAGCCGGCAGCTTGGAAATGAATGGCTTCCCACTACCAACTCGCTGGGCTTACCAATCCAAAACAAAATTGTGAAGAAATTGTGTTCTAAATGTCAACTGTGAGTTAGTGTCTAATGTTGCACAGAAGACTCTGAAAATAAAGGGGTTTTCACCCTCGTGTACACTGGCACTATTGGTGCTATCTTTTCAAAGGCAGTTTAGCTTTTGTTGATTCTTTTCCCCTTCTCAGAGTCAGAAAGCTTTCTGTAATGGTTTTTTCAAAAAGCAGGCAGCGGCTGGCACTAGCCTCAGTGGTAGTAAGGACTGGCTGTGTGTCTGTAACTCCTCCAGGACTGCGAGCCTTTGCTCTATTGAATGTGCAAAGAATGGAGCGTGCTTACAACAAGGATCTAGGCCATCTGCATTTCTGCATCACGCCTAAAGAGACATTCAGGAGACTATGTGTCCTAGTTCTGTAAACACCATCCAGGACAAGGGGACTTGACTTACACACAAGACCCATTTTAATTTGCACAACTCCAAGAACACCACAAATAGACCAAAGAAAAATCCTTATCCGTTCTAGGAATTTGAGTATGAGGTCAGATTTGCAAGCACTCTACTGTCTTAATTCCTAGATGAGAGACTGCTTTTAAATGTGTTGGTTACACCTGGAGACCTGATGTGCAGACCACCAAAGCCAAAAGAGAACTTTCCAACAGCTTTGACCGTTGCAGAATCCAACAGTGAATGCAGAGAGACCAAAGTTTAAGAACACTGTAGAACACTAAAAAGTGTTCTCAGTTCAAAAGTAAATAATTTGAAAACAAAGCACAGAAAACTGAGTTTACAATTAAGCAGTTATAGCAACAGGGTACAGTATTCAGCAGAAGCTGAAAGGAAACTTGAATAGTTTGGTTTGGTGTCTATGGTATTGTTGTTCAGCAGCTTCCTTAATATCAAGAAATAGTAGATACCCAAGAAGAAAACATCTATAATGATGCAAAAGAAATAGAGAAACTGCTCCTTGCTGCTCCTCACTGGATATCCCACATCAGTAGATTTTACATCTCATTTCCCAGGTATGTTCCCACTGCTAGATGCTGCTGCTGTCACACCAAAAAAAAACCAAAAACAAATGTATCTGGAAAGCAGTCATCTTTGTCAAATGTTTTTTACAGATGAGATAGTGACTACGTAACCACAGAATTTTCCACGCAAGTGAACACACTTTCAACACTACATTTCAAGAACGGCACAAGCAGAACAACTGAAAGCTACCGGAATTTCTGAACTCTAAATATTGTAATGGTCAGCAACGTTGTAGTGCTTTAGGGGCTTTTGTTTTTGTGACATCCTTCTGTGCGTTTTGTCTTGAGGTTTTTTTGTTTGTTTGTTTACTTACAAGAGGCTCTCTCCCCATTGTTCCTTGGATTTATATCTCCTTTGCTTTGTCTTCCCTTGGTTCCGGAAACTTCCTCCATGCGGTAAATCTCAGAAACACACAGTTTAGGATTAAATGCAAAGTACATTTTCCCCTCCTTGATCGTCAAGTTATGATGGTTCCAGTCCCACAGCTGCTGCAGATTGTGGTTGTCGAGCACGTAGAAGGAGTAATTCCTAAAAGAAAATTTTTGCAGGAAAATCATTAGTTTTAATTCATCGCTAATTCCAACCAAGAGCACATTAACATAAGAAAACTTCAGAACACTGTTTCCTCTTATTACTTTAAACCGGTGTTCTGCAGAGTAAAGGATTTTCTTCTCTCTCATGGCACAAGTTTTCCCAGAACACTCACTTTGACGAGAGGGCAGGGAAACGATTGTAACGTAAGACTCCAAGGCTGACACCACATCACGTAAAGCCCACTCCAACATGTGTTTGAAAAACTGTATAGAAGCTGCTATGAGGAATATAAACTTACATCCTCCGAACAGAAAGTCTCTACATTGGATTTCCATTTTGCGGCAAATGGGAAGCAATAACCTTATGTACCTTACAGGAGGAAAAGCAGAGTGCAGTTCTGACAATAAAATTCAATTGTGAACATAGTCTACTCTCTTGGAAGTCCAGGGCAGTGAGCTTGCTGTGCACCTTCCTCACTGCTCTACGGATCTTGAACTCCACCACTTCATGGTCATTGCATCCAAGGCTGCCCTTGAGCTGCACATTCCTCACCAGCTCCTTCTTGTTGGTGAGAACAGGGTCCAGCACAGCATCTCTCCTCACTGGCTTCTCTATCACTTGGAGAAGGCAGTCATCATCAGTGAATTTCTGGAACCTCTGGATCACTTATGCCCTGCTGAGTTGTCTCTCCAACAGATACCAGAACAATTCAAGGCCCCATGAGGACCAGGGCTTGTGAACGGGAGGCTGTCTGTCTCTAGAGGGCCTCAACCGCTCAGTCTTCCTGATCAGGTGGCCTGTAGCAGACCCCCACTACCATGTCACCTGTTCCTGCCCTCCCTCTAATCCTGATCCATAGGCTCTCGGTTGGCTCTTCATTCATTGCCATGTGGAGCTCCATGCACTGCAGCTGGTCATCGATGGAGAGGTCAACACCACTGCCTCATCTGCCTTGCCTGTTTTTCCAAAAAAGCTTGTATCCCTCCATTCCAACACTCCAGCCATAGGAGCCATTCCACCACATCTCTGTGAAGCCAGTAAGATCCCAGCACTGCAGGCATACAGACACCTCTAACTCCTCTTGGTTATTCCCCATGCTACAAGCAGGGTGAACCTAAATCAAACCGACCCATCATGACAGCATTTATTGCACTTATGTGGAAAGTCCCACCAACATTAACTCCATCAACATCAAATCCAGTAATAACACAACGAAGCCTTGCAACCTCTGCAAGCCATTTTGCATTGTAAGCCCACAGCAAAGCAGTTAAACTAAGCTTTCGACAAACCCTTTATTACTACAGTCAGAAGCTGGAATACTAACTCATTTAGGCTGTTCCTTCAATCACTTCAGTTAAAAATGAGGGTTAACTCCTCCCTCACCTAACCTGAAGTGAAAACGGTGCATTCTGGTTTCTTGCAACATACCAAAGCATGGAGTGCATTTTCAGAACAACGTGACAGAGAAGCGATTTCTCCTTTTTCCAACTGTCCACTAATTATCCAAGACCTGATTGCTAATGAACTCGATACACACGGTACCACTTCAGACGGATGCCAAGAAGAATGTGCTCAGCTGACAAGGGAGCACATCGGTGTTTGTGCTTTCAAAGCATCTTGCCAGCAGAGAACAAGGATGCTGAATCGCACGTGGGATTTGACAGACATCACCAAAGCCTGTGTTTATTTGAGATACCTATCAGTCTGTTAGAGATGACTAAAATCCCTGCAGCTCCCTGCGCATGCCTGAAAAGGTGACACTTCACCATAATTAGCTGTGATTAGGTGATGGGAACTAAGCTTTTCAGGAAAGATCCAAAAAGCTGGACTCAGGTTGAAAATGACAGAGGTGTGGCTCCACCACTACAGAAACCATCTTAAATGTTTAATAACAGTCTAGCCTGTCTCCTGCTCCTGCCACAACTGTGGCAATTATGCTTTAGACACTAGAGGTAATTCTTATATTAAAGCACTGGGGTTAAGCTTTCAAGAGTGTGAATAAAGGAGGCAAATCAAGCACACGCCGGTGCTTTACACCCCTGTGCAGCGACTGAGGCAGGGCTCGTACGTTACAGCACCTGCACAAGCTTGAGCAGCCACCTGAGGCAAGGCAAACAGGTCCTAAGGGTTCATATCTACACTGAAAGCATAAATGAGTGGAAGTTACTCTAGCACCATTCAAAGCACCAGGGAAACCACGTCTGGAGGGCTATCTGCGGTTTCAGTCACAGGAGAGGCACGGCGCTGCATGGCTTGGGAGGTGGAGCAGAGGGCAACCAGAGTGCACTTAGGGCTTAGGTTATAAATAAAGTTATAAATAAAGATTATATCAGACTTTGCCTCTAACAGCTGTGGAAAAAAATCAGGATGCCAAGGAAAGATAGCATGGAAGGAATAAAAGATTCGCTGTAGGAAAACAAAGCACTGCCAGTCAAACCCTGGAGACAGTAACTAAGGGAACGACTGGAGATTACGGCCTGAAGGACAGGCTAAAAATCTGAACGGGAGTAGGAGGCACATCTGGTCCCAGGCTTGCCTTAAAAAAAAATAATCTCAAAGCAACCTGCAGAACCCATCACACCCACAGGAGAGAATTCCCACAACGTGATGTGTACTCTCAATGGCAGAGCACCCACAGCCACTTAATTATTGGCTGCAGACATTAATATCTGCTTCACGCTCCATCTGCGCACGCTCACCCACTGCTAAGCTACGGGGCAGAACCTGAGATCCAAACCAAAAAGACACATGGGTGATGAAAATTTTGATCGCCCTTTATCCCAGTACAGGACATAAAAAGCTTCTGAAAGGGGTAATAACCAGCTAAGTACACTGTTCTTAAGAGAGAAATCCTTTACAGGTCATGCAAGCGACTTGAACCAAAAAGGGAATGAGAACTTGCTGAGGGCTGTGAGTGAGAGCGGTGGATGAGGTGGCTCCAGAAGACTGCCAGGCAGCAGCGGTTTATGGCAGACTGACTACCCTGGGACAAGATCAGCAATCCTGCAGGACATAGAGAATAGAAGATGTTCATCCCTCAGTGGTAAAACGAGGAGAAAGACAGAAAATCCCACTAGACCAGATAGCTGGGACATCAACAAGTAAGAGAGAGGAGAAAAGGAAAACTCTCATTGCTTTACGTACCCAAAGTGTGCCTCACATTGGCTAGAAATTGTCTCTTAACATGGCACCTGGAGCACAGTGTGACCCTCATCCCTGATGAGGGACTGGCAAGAAAGCCAAACATACATATATAACACACCACCACAACAGAGAACAATAGGGAGGACAACACTCCAGTTGATGGCCTCTCTTTAAATAGGTTTCTCCTTCAGCGTTTCTCTACAAGTCTAAACTGTCAAATTTCCAAAGCATTTAATAATGCCGGTATATTTTTTCGCTTGTGTTTGCCCACCAGCACTTCAATAAAAGAATATCTGTCTCCAACGGATCCTTGCACATGCCTTGGTTATGTAAATGGTAAACAAGTTAGAAGCAGCTGATTTTGGCCACAAATTGCACCTCCACAGGCTAATACATGGGTAGGAAACTAGGGGCTTTTATACTAACCCATGGATTTGGAAGTAATGCATCTTAATTAGTACTAAAGTTCAGTGTTTTCTTTTCCAGTTCAAAAAGGTAATCCGGTGAGCTTCTCAACCCCCCACCTAAACCCAGCCTCACACCTCAGCTTACAAACTCCTCAACTCACTTTTTGAAACTTCACTTACACACAGGCAGCTGATAAAGTGCCTTCACAGACTCCTCTTCCACAACAACAGAGCCGAGGAGCATTCCCCCACGGGAGCCTGCCGCTGCAGACACGCTCACCACCTGCGTTTACCACCAGCCCGGAGGGTGTTGTTCATTCCTAAAACACTCTCACACACGGGGTTACTGCTTTGTTGAAATGTCATGGCTAGAACAAGCCTTGCTCTCTCCTGCTGACTGTCTGAATTCACCATAATCTGACTATAATGATCCCAGGAAAACAAACTGCAAAGTCTTCAGTGAGGTGCCATCCGATAGGTGAAGATCCCGTTCACACCTTCCAACAAACCTGACAGCTACCGATGCCTCTGCTCCAACAAGACGCTGAAAACACAGGGCGGAGTGTTACTTTTGCAGAGACTGTCCCAAATTTGGTGCAGAAGTCAAAAAACAACGTAAGCAGCAAGTCAGTGCCACAACAGGAACTCTTTGTCAGTCACCACCTCTTTGCTTCTGCCTGAAGGCCACAAATTGCTCATTTTCCAGGTGCCCAACCTCGAGATGCTTTGAGAAGCGCTGTCCTCGTACCATCTATCAACATGGCAGCTGCAGTCAACAACAGTAATGACCACGCAGCGCCCCAGCAGAGGACAGAGATGCCCAGCAGAGTAAATGCCAGACTAGGAATCAAAATCTGGCCACAGACGCCAAGACCTCTCCAGCACATCTCCATTCCACTTTCCCTATTTGCAAAGAGACGGTTTTTTCTTGCCATGGGTTCACTACTGACGTGGCGTTGAAAGGAGGCACCGAAAACTCCGAAAACAGAAAATTCCTTCTAAACTCCCCATTTTCTGTGATAACCAAGGCAAGCATCGGCAACTGAATAAAGAAGAAAGAAATACTGAAGTACTGTTTTATTAGTCCAGCTTAAGAAAGAACAGGGGCAGTGGTGGTGGGGTCAGTCCTGTAACGAAGCACCACCATAACTGATCTGAAGCTAACCTCCCTCTCACCCCCCAAGGCAACGCTGGCACAAACAGCTATGATTCCAGCAGCCCAGTACTTCCCAGGTTAAAACCCCACTCCCTGCTGTTCACAGCTCCGCCAAGGTAATTGTTCAAGCTCAGACCTTCCTCGCCAGGTGCCCACTTCCATCTAAGTATTTGTAGAAACGGTATTTAGACTGTGGTAATGCCTAAATTATGCCAGGAGTTTTCCAAGCACAGAGCCTGCCCCTGACCCAAAGTATGTAACTGCAGTCACTTCCCACCATGGGTGAGTTTTAGCACAAGCAGCTCTTCTATTGTATTTTACCTCCCCGACTCAGCCCTGTTTCCCTCTTCGAAACTGCACCCATTTACTTCTCTATTTGGGAATCCCATTGCTTCCCTTCCTATCGGCTCTGCAGTGACAACCAAGGTACAATAAACAGGCTTACTACTTGAAACACAAAGCTAAACTCAAATTTCAAGAGAGCAAGGGAGAAAGGGGGCGAGAAGAGAAGACAAATCGATAACTGAAGCAGCTGGGAGAGCGGGCCACGCCGTAAGTGGGCTGAAGGAGCCTCGTGCTCGGCAAGTGGCAAAGGCTCTAGGATTTGCAATTAGAAACAAGCTTTTCCGTAGAGCCAGCGCTCTTACTGAAAACGCCAGCGTGCTTCTCAAGTGCAGGGTGAAGAGCTGCCCTTTAACTCGCTCTGTCAGATGGTGGAATTTTAAGAATTTAAGGCTGACCAAAGACTAGCCTGAGAGAAAGAGGGAGGTTGGGAAGAATCCCTCATGCTGTAACTTTAGCCTGTCTGGGTAGATATATCAGACGCAAGCAACCTTTCCCGTGACCCTTCCACCACCTCTTCTTAGACGATTTCCCCAAATTCTTCATTTAATAGCTCTGTCGTTATTGAGGGTGACTTATTTCTCCTAGACAACATGGGTTTAAACTTGGGTTGGCTGCTTGATTCAGGAAGAGAACAAATAAAGCAGTTTGCTGAAGGGCCATCACCACACCTCAGCATTGCAAGTCTGCCAGAGATAAAAACTTTTGTCATGACTATCTTATTAGCACCAGAGGAAAACAGGAGTTATATACAGCAAAAGTGTCGCAAACTGTGTAATCACAGAATTCCTCTGTAACCCACAGGAAACATTTCAAGGGATCTGCTCTTCCTGACCAGCCTTTTTCCTGCTTGATACATAATTCATTTAATGTTAGGATTTCAAGTTGTAAACAATTGCAACTTGCAACCTATTTCATACTAGCTGGGTGACTTCCAGTTGCCCTCTCTGGTTAGTAAAGTTCAGGTTTCCTTTCAGCTGATAATCTCCATAAAACTCTACTAAGAGTCAACAGTAAAGAACCACAGGGAAATTCAACTGTTTCTCAAGATGCTCTTTTCTCAAATAGAGTAAAAAGGACAAACAAAGACATTTTATCAACGTAAAGAATCTCCTTAGGAAAATCTGAAGTCAAAAGCAACAGCAAAGTTATCACAAAAACACTTTTAATATAGTCAATTTAATATGCTGATTGGGATAGCAATCCAAATGAGCGATGACTGTGCAGCGCTGTTCATTAGCAGCAAAACGCTTCATGTTAGTGGAAGAGAAGATTCTATAAATGGTACATGAATGTTTATTAGGAGACATAATTCTCTGGGGCTTTCTAGTCAAGCGAAATCGCATCTACAAATATCTGAACACTTACCCATCCACCTGCTCCTCTCCCAGAATATACCGCAGGTTCTTCAAGAAAGACAGGGAGACTAACGCATGGGAATGACGAATCTTCACGTAGCCCGTTACTGTCTCTATCAGGCCCATGAAATTCTCCAGTTCCGAGGCGATGTTATCTACGGTAAGAAAAACGTCCTTTTATTAACGGCAGAATTCACAGCTTTAACTGATATTCTGCTGAATGCAGTAGTAGCTCAGCAAAAGAAAATGTCTGTCTTTGTTGCTTTTCAAATTGAGAGGCACTGGTATTCCTTCCCCAGTAACAGTTGCCCGTGTGGACAGGGGGTTAAAGGGCAAAATCAAGCCACACAGTAACAGTGGAAAACCAGTCTTGTTTTTCCATATTGGTATACTTGCTTTTTCCATGGACACCGCACTCTGAAGCCAGCACCGACTGTTGAGTCAGCATTCTGGCAGAGATGAAAAGACCCTTGTGTAAATGTACACATCCATGAGACTGGAATCGCTCTTCGGCTACAGAGCAAAGCTCAGGCAGAAAGCTCCAGTGAAAAGAGAGAAGGAGACTGAAGACGAAGAGGTGGAAGTGTGCTACTGGTTCTTCTCTGGGGCATAAAGCTATGCTCTCAATGACTTAAAAAGCCCTGGCTACAGAACTGAGAACTCTTAATGAAGCGGCAAAGATAACACCGTATGGATGTCCTCATGTCATGGTGTGTGCTCCTCATAGCTTACCAAATGTGATTTTCTATAATAAATTATTAAAATAATCGGTGAGCAAGCTCTACTCTTCAGTACTGTCCCCTCCCTAGGTCTGCAACACTCCAACCTTCACAAAGCTCCAGCTCTGCAGTCTTTACCTCCAGCCATCTCTGGCCCACGCCCACAGCCTGGTGTCATTATCCTGCCAAGTTCCGCTGCAGTTGCGAGGGGAAGTTTTGAAGCACTCAGGATGGGAGAAGCTGCCACCGGGTGTGTTTGCTGTCATGAACAAAGCCAGGTCCTACCAGATGGCTGAGAAGCCCAATTATCAAACACCAGCGGCTAGTTCCCATACCGAGTAAGATGGGAGGAAGTAGATGCTCTTCAGCACTTGAAAATAATACTTATAAAACAAGAAAACTCACACTTGGCCCAGGTAACTGGAACATCTGCCGTAAGGGAAGACTGTACCTGCAGCAGTGAGACCATCCACATGCTGCTGTTTCTAAACCCTGAAGTTTTCATTCAGCAGGAGGAAAGGAATCAAATACATCTCAATCTTTCAATCCTATTCATGAAACCAAAAGGGACCTTCCAAAGAGAGCTACATTTCCAATAAAAACCTAACAGCGATTTTTACTTCTGCTTTTAAGAGCTCATCAACTGTCAACACTTCCCTGGCTGATGAATCATTGCTCTGACAAATTCAATCCAGAGCTTGTTTAAGGCGTGTGACAAAGGTGGCCAGCTCACTAATGATGGCCATCCAGAGGCACAGTGCGAGGCTTTATATGAGCTCTCAGCGCTTTGCATTCCATGTTTCAGCAAAATACCACACCTCGCCTTAAAAAAGTCAGGATACGCAGCCTTCCAATGCCATGCCTTACCCACAGGCAAGTTATTTACCTACTCAGATTCAAGGATTTTCAACTTTTCCACCTTCTCGGGCCTTTATTATTCTTTCGAGACTCCTGCTCATCTCGCTGCCTAATCCTGGCTTCCCTGTCCAGCCAAAAAAGCTAACAAAAACACCAGCTTTCGCTGCCTTGTAACTTGGTCACTGAATACCTGTTCCATCCACACAGGGGAGGATGGTGCTAGAGTGGGCCAGGTCAAACAGGAGCACTGCTGTGGACTGGAAAGTAAACAGTCTGCTGAGTTTTCAACGTTCTTATCGTTACGCTGATGGGCAAAAGGAAAAATATTAAAAGCAGCCTTATCAGAGGGTTCATGAAGAGAGGGCAATTACTTACTTCCACGACGGATGTTAATCAGCAGATTTCCCTTGAGAATTGTGCATCCCTGTAACATTTGGGCTGACGTGACAGAGTCAATGGTCTTCGTTTTCTCGTCCTCACAAATTTTGGGGCAAGGCCCCTCACATGGACTGCAGAACATGCTGTTAGGAAAGAAAGGGAGAATGAAAACAAGCAACAATATGTAATTCTGAGTTACAGACTGCTCTGAGGTAAAATTTAAATGACATTTTCTTCTGTAGCTGAGACAAAAACTTCAAGCTAGAACGGAATTCATCACACTTCTGTAGAGGTCTGTAGATAACTTAGCACACTTGCTTACTGGACTCCACAGAGGTTGCAGCATCAAATCTCCTGTTTACAGCAACATGGGAGTGAGTGAATGGACCCATATCCACTGTGTGCCAGCTTCTGGAAGGCTTTCTGGTCCTTCCAAAGTCAAAGGCACTTCAGGTAAAACCCAGTGCCCTTGCATTTGTGCATTCCCTCTCACTTAATTATATTCAGAAAGACCACCCTTCTTATTTATGCAGACAGCCCCAGAGTGCCGTGAAGTTTTGTGCTAATCCAGGCCCAACCTCCAAAAACAGGCCAGCCAGGAACCAGAGATGGGAAAATACTGTTCACGTTCTTGCAAAGTTGTCTGTCTCCATGACCTTAAACCAACATTTGAAGGTCAGCACTAGGGAATTTCAGGCTCCTGGCTGTTTTAACTTGGGAAAGACAACTATGGGAGCATCATGAGTGATGTGGAGAAAGAGGGCAGTGCGTTAGTCACTATTTCTTACAGCTTAGGTGGTACTAAAGCAGCAAATTTCAACAAACAGAAGGATGCATCTTGATGCAAGGCAAAACTAATTTGCAACAGGAACTGAGAGAGACAGGCCAGAAGTCTCAGCAGGTTCAGAATGGATTGTACAGACAGAGAGGGAACAAGTCCACCAGTGACTACAGAACACCAAGAGAGACACAGCCCTGAACTGAGAGAAATGGAATTGCCAGAAGCTGGGAGGAAACACTGAAGTGCAGGTTCACTTCTCCTGCTTGTTACACTCACAAGCATTCATAAGCATTTTTTAGTGGCCAAACTCAAGGAAAAAGAACTTGAGCCAATCAGTCCTTGGCTTCCGCAGCTTTTTAAAGGCTTCACCTTGTACTCTCTTCGTACTCATCCCAGAAGTGAACATTCCACATGTGCACAAAACATGTGCTCTCACAAACGTCTTTCCCGATTAAAGGTCATTTTTATTTTTCAATTTATTCTAGCACTTTATTTTGTATTTCATTATTACTTACTCCACCTTACTGCTTTAGAGGGGAAAAACTAAAATTAAAAAAATAAACCCACACAAAGGCTCCTGATGACAACATTGATGAAAAGAGACTTACTAGTTATTCTTTTTAGAAGAAACTGAACCCATTTTCTTCCGAGGCTTAAATAAACATGTAAATTGATAACAACAGTTTTTCATGCAGAAAAAAGAACAGAAAGAAGCTTCCTTTTCTCAGTAGTAAGCACCTATTTCAAAACCCCGCGCTGTTAACGTGCCACAAACCACTAAAGGCTGCAGGCAGAAACAAGAGGCATTAAACTAACTGTACAAAGAACACTGGGGGGAAAAAAAAAAGAGGAAAAAAAAAAGAAAGAATGCTTTCCATTTGCAACTATTTGTTAACACCATCTCCAGGGAACAAAACATTCAGTAGCCTTGAGTTCCAGCTCCTTTCACTCTTTGCGGCAGGCACAGCCCTGCGATAAGATAGGACGGCCGCGCACTTCAACGTAAGCCGCTCAAGCAGTTGCTACTACAAGCTCAAGTAGATAACAAAAGAAACATTTCCCAGGTGACTCTCTGAATTGAAGCAAGGCAGTGTTAAGGTGCTCACATCCAAATGTCAACGTGAGACTGCCTTGTTATTTCATGCAACAGATGGGTGACGCACGCGATGCACTGACACGCAGCTGGTGCGGGGAGCGTCGCAACCACCTTTCCAAAAAACCCCAACATTTTACAACAGCCTACAAAAACACTTTTTTAGCACCGTGAATTTTGGCACTCTGGCTATCCTTCGCTCAAAGGCCATGACTTCCAAGGGTCACGAGGCAACTAAGGCTGCTTGCTTAAACCGCTGGCAAAATCAGGAAATTGTAAGCATGCAACACTCCAATGGTTAGAATTGAAGAGCAGGTGAGTGACACTCTCGCAAGAAATTTTTCTGCATAATACTGTCAGCTGCTGCATTATTTTTGTTACAATCTAGATGATTGTTCCCTTCTAAAACATCATTGTTATCTCCTGGAAAGAGTGAAAGAAGGGAAATGAAATCAAATACACTAAAGAATACCTGTGTCTAAAATGCCAGTACACATAAAGCACACAGTAAGTGAAGCAAGATAATTCTCAGGGGTTGTTCTGGGTGATAATGGTCATCAGCCTACCTCCAACCTTGTGTTTCTGGGTTTTTGCTTTCATTTTTTACTGCCTGCTTGGAGACCTGGTTCTGCATTGTACTGGCAACCTCAAGTCCTTCAGAAGAACCAGTGGTAACTGACTGTGCACAGGACCACACACAACCTGACCCTTCCATGGTGAATCAGCCAAGCAAGCCATTACCAGCAAGTCCTGCAACTCCCCATTGCACATTCTCATTTCCACCTAATGCCCTTTGCAGCACAAGCTGCCACACAAGAGGTGGAAAAACCCCAACGCACCAACCCCGATGGACCTTCCAGCAGCCGCGTTACCTTTGGCTCCCGTTGCGTATGAATCCGGAGGGGCACTCGGCCATGCACTCGTCGTTGTGAATCACAAACCTCTCGTATTCACTTGTTTCGGTGGCAGGGACTTTGGAGCAGAACTCTTTCGTGACGCAGCGCCAGCCCTCGAACTTGTAGGTGTTGGGAGGGCAGGTGGGCAAGCAGACTCCTTCGTAGTAGTAATTGCGGCAGGCGACGCAAGCGGTGTTGTTGTCGGGCGCCGTGCAGCTCCCCAGGCATTCCGGATGGCAACACTCGTTTTGGTCTGTACAGGCTCGCTTGCCGCACGAGCTGGGGCACACTGCAAGGCAACAAGGAAAACAGTATAGAAAAGAGCTATTAAATAAAGTGAATGGCATTAAATTTTTTTTTTTTTTTAATCCATACAACCCTATGCTGTCATTCCCAGGGTTCTGGAATATCTCTTGCAAAAGAATCTACTCCTGTAAAATGGACAAATGAAATTCTGGCTTTCTCACTTTCAGTTGCCTGAAAATATTTTTCTCAGATCCCGTTTATAACATGAATCAATTAAATAATAAGGAAAACTGCTGAAAGCAAAGTCAACATAGGGATAATGGAAACAGGCATGTACTGGAACCTATTCCATACCCCTGGTATTACGGTTGGGTTTTTGTTGTTTGGTTTTGTTTTTTTTTGTGTGCTGACTTACTGTCTTTCTAAGCATTTCTTGTCTTTCCTATTTGTACTTCAAATTGGTCTTTTACTGGCAAGAAAACAAGCTGCCTTTAAACAACTTAATTACACTTGTACAATAAAGCTCTGCCTTACTGTAGCACATGGTTAGGTTGACCCCAATGTAGCATCCCAATGTTGCTTATGTATGCAAAATGAGGTTTAATAAAGTACAGATGGTAGACATCAAATACTGTGGAATCACAGAGCTATTATTTTCTCCTGAAGAGCGCTACAGAATTCTGCCTTATCCCCAAATTCTGGTTTCAGAGAACAATATACGAAAGGGAGAGGAAAAAAAAGGGGGAGAGGGAGGTGGGGGTGTAAATTTACAGAGACATTTATTTTACGTGAAAGCTTTTCAGCTCGGAAGACCCGACCACAGAGCAGAATGGTCAGCAGGCAAGCTCACCGCTGTTACATCAAAAGAAGTGGCAGCATCATATTTATGTAACAACAGCATTTTGATTACAGCGCTGTATGGCCTTTTGGCCATGCGACTTGTGTGCCAGAGGCTCGGTAAACAAACACAGATAGGAAATCTGGTTTGCATTAAGTGACTGTTTTCCACTTTCTAACTTCGCTGAAACAACCAGTAACAACAGCATAACCCAAAATTTCAGGAGTACAACTACAGCGTAATCCAAGCAAAGCACCACCAGACAGTTAAACTGAACAATCTGAGCAGAAAGCACAGAACCAGCAAAGAAGTTAGTATTCCAAAATGAACACTGAAGCAGCAGAGCCCAGCCTGCAGAGAAAGACAATGTTTATGAAACCGCTAACAGTCCCACAAAAGTTCTGCAGTGCAATTAAACTTTCAGTTTGCAACTACAGTGTCGCTTTAATGCAGGACTAAACACCTTAAAATCTTGACCCCCTTCTCTTCCCACTGGCTTTCCAGCAAGTTTTTGCAATGCTGTTGAGCAGAGCACCACGAGTGAGACACAGGACCAAAAGCATGTCTGAGTTATGAAGCAATAATTTTTAAAAATAAAATAATAATAATAAAAAAAAAAAATGTTCACAGCTCTGCAACAGGATCTAGACATCCTATGTCTGGTTTTGATTCTAAGAAATCATTTTCTGCCGGCTTGAAGTTAGTGTCCACCTTGAAAAGGACTTGAAAAACTGCCATCAGAGAATTTCTGATCCAAAGAATTCTATACTGATCCTGGTTAATATTATTTACTTTTGTTTACTTTATTTACCATCAACTTCAACAGTTTAAGCATCTGTGTACAAAGCTGGGTTCTCCTTACACAAGCAAGGCTAAGCAAGGTTTTGGGAAGGAAATTCCACCTGCAGGTACTTTCCCAAGTAACTTGACAGCGTTAACAGCACCCCCCCTCTATTAGCAGGTAGCTGTGAAGTATCCCCAGCAGAGCTGCTCACAGCACCTGACAGCAGTGGTGCCTGTACATGTGCAGCCACACACCACGAACACGAGGAACCAGCATTCTGGGTACACCGAACCCAACACAGCAGGTCTACTGCCTGAGAAGGGACTGTCGAAATCGCCCCAGAGCTCATCTGTCTTTTCCAAGTAGAAAAAAACCCACGTTATTTAACCCTGCAGCCTTCTCCTTGCACATCCTGCTATTACACCCCAACAGCAGCGCTGTCACCACCGCTGCTCTGCACCTTTACACTTTTTTCTGAGTGAAACCAGCCAGAAAAGTCGAAGGGGAGTGAGCAGAGGGGTGAGACTGAGAGGAGGTGGCAGCAGGGGGGTGGTGGATGTTTGCCCAGGTAGCACAAATATCACACGGGCCAAATGAAGAAAATTTTTGCAGAGCTAGTTATTTGTAAAACTACTGAGAGCAGGAATGCAGAGGAAATCACTGCTAAATAATGCATTGCGTAGAGATGCTGCATTTTCATTGTTTCTTCTTGAACAGGATAAAAAACCAACGTACACACCAAACCCTCACACAAACTAAAACAAGCACACAGGTGTATATTCTGCACCGGTGTAGAGGGAGTAAAGTCTGCCCAGATGCCACCTTAGGAAGGCATCAGAAATTGCCTCTGGCCTTAAGGGACACAGTACTACTTGCTTTTGTGACTACTAAGGGATTAAAAACATAACAATAAAAAAAAATATCAGTGTGTCTTGCTAGCATATGGACTGCTGTTCTAAGTGGGTGCCAGAACTCAAGATTTCGTGTTGGTAGCTACATGTCCAGTTCAAAGCCCCACTAAGAAGAAAAGAAATTTAAAAAATAAAAATAAATAAATAAAAAATGACACACAGCCCCCACGCTTCCACAAAGTCCATTACCCGATGTATTGATGAACTGCGTAATTTTTGTTTTCATCTAGACAATTTGCTAAAAAACAAACGCCGCTACATTAACTATTCAGAGAAATACAGTAGCAAAAGATTTGAGTTTATTTCATTCTTGGGAAAGACTTTTGTATTCCCTTAATGCCTCTGCCATTCATGAACAGTCTGCTATATACACAGGATTTCCCAGCATCTCCCGGTAAATCTGCTGACTCTCGTCTACAGAAATACAAATTGAAGCACAGAAGGGGACACAAATTCACATGAAAAAGGCAATCAGTGAAACAGGTTTTCTAAGCTACAGTAATATTTTAATCGCAACCATTTGAACAAGAACTCTTGGCAACTTTTTATAGATAATTTTTTAAAAGCTCAGCAACTCCGCTTTTCTCTCAGTCCTCTTTTTTTTGCTTTTTCTCACTAACACTGGCACTGTTTTCAGCCTGGAGATAATACAGGTATCCTGTTTCTTTGAAGAGGCAAAAGAAGAACTTCTCTGTGTATTATATATTATGAAAACCAGAAAATATCGCCTGCCTTACGTGCCAGTTGCCCCAGATAGCCCTGTTATAAAAAAAATCTTACTAAACACCACTGGCTGGCTTTACAATCGAGTCCTATCTGCCTTCTCCCCACCCTCCCAAACCGTGCCACTTTGGCCGCTACATTTGGACCAAAACATTTAAAATACAGGTTCCAAAAGACTTTTGCCAAGAAAAACCCTGAAATGAGCTCGATAACTTGTTGACTTTAGCCCGCAAGAACATCAGAGAGACAAACATAAGCAAATAGTGGGCTGACATTTGGGGACAGAATTTATCAGCCAGGTACAACAGTGCCTTGGATGATGAAGGCTGATGACCGTATACTAAAAAACCCAAACAAATCCTTGCTGACAAGCAAGGGCAAAAAACATGTAATTGTCAACACATGGAGCTACCAAGATAATGGAAAATTTCAGAGACCTTGGAGGGCAGCCATGGAAGGAAGGAAGTCAAAGATCAACCTAGAAAAGGACGGATCCCTAAGCAGCTTCATGACTTCAACAAAAGATGACGGAGGCCTGACTTGACCAGAGCATCTCTTCACATTTAGGGAGTGAAAGTCCTGAATAATCATCAGATCTTCAGAGAAGGGTATTTATTATAAGAGTACAAGAAGCCACAAATCAAATTTACTGGAGCAAACTCAACGGTAGTTTCTTTGATCATCCATGCTTCATCTTCTCTCTGATTCCTGACAAGTCTTCCTTGTCAACAAAATCCAGGAGATTTTCCAAATACTATTAAGATACTACGATCACTGGCAAAAAAAAAGAAGGCAAAATACTTCATTCCTAAACGCCCCCTTACTGAGCAAATCAAATTCATATCTGACATACAGATAAAAACTAAATGCAAAGATCCTACCAACAAGAGGAGCTGCAAGAGAATCTGCCTCAGAGACTCATTATTCTGTATTAAAATCCCCAGGATGCTAAACCAAAATTGCAAACACAAAGCAAGGTTGGGAAATCCTCACACACAACTCTACAATACCAATAAATAAATAAAAATAAAGCCAGAAACAAATCATCTCTGTGTATTTACAGCAGTTCCTTTTTGGACAGCCTCACGCTGAGGAGGTGGTAATAAGTTTGTCTGACATCTAATACCTCCGCGCTATTTGGAGGGCACGCACAAAGCTACAGCTCGCCGCAAACGCGCTGCGTTGACATCATGGCTATTGGACAGTTTGGACAGACGAAGTGTTCTTATCATCTCCAAGATGCCATGACTTCAGCAAGGCTGAAATCGAAAAAAAAAAATAAAAAAAAAATCAGGTGAATAAACAATCAGTCACAGGGAGGGAAAACGCAGCCAGAAGACGACGACTTCTGGCAAAGCCGAGGCCACGGCCTCTGCCAAGGCTGGCGGTGTGCCAGTCACACGCGGGCGAGCAAAAGGTTGCCAAGTGTGGGATAAATATTTTTTTAAAGATTCTTTCTCTCCTTGTAAAACGATATTTGATCCTTCCTTTTTTACGCCGTTTCTGCTTTTTTAGAGCATCCTTCACATAAAATACGTTTCAGGAAGAAAAGGGGCGGCGGTGGGGGGAGCCTAGTTTTGAGTAGAAACCAGAGGAGGAAGGGAGTGTTTTCTCCCAGCCAACTACTGAAAAAATTAGCTGTCCAAATTTATTCACAAAGTCAGGGAAGAAGAAAAAAAAAAAAAAGAAAAAGTCTTTTTTGGAATGTTAATCCCTCTACATGACAGAATTTTTAAAATACTGCATTTTAATGGTCTAAACTTTGGTACGGTCTTTCAAACAGCTGAGTTCAAATGCTCAAGCGGCCTTTGCAAGACCTGATTTCTTCTGCCCAGTAAACGATGAGAATAGAGACTGGAAAGACATTACTCAGAAAATCCAGCTCCAGTGATTCCTGGCCAGGGCAGGAATCAAGAAGAAAGGCTGCAATAAGGAAATACACGTATTAAATACATGCAGTAACGTGTTCAGATCACAGAAATACGGGTACAAGTCATCTTAAGAACTGAAAGGGCCACTTAGAGCAGTTGTAATAAAGTCTTCATATTGCTACAGAAAGAGGGATTAGCAATTTATGAACAATAGTGTATTTTTTGTCTTTTTTGTTTCCCTCCAGCCCTTTAAAATCGGTTTTCGCAAAAATAACCTGAAAGGAAAAGTGAAAATCCTTTCAAAAGTTCAGCTCAAGCCAGCACTGACATTAGGATTTGAAAGCGATCATCTCCTTCCTCTTTGAACCACAGTCCACACACTATCGTGCCCACCAGCAAAATGCTTGGATAGGTCCATATAAATTCATACCAAGAAGCATTAAGAGGGGATTAAGTCTGCAGCTTGCAAGCTACATCTGACTCGAGATCATCTCACTAGTCGCATGTTTCCATGTTTATATTTCAGTCATTACCAGCCCATTTTTTTTTATCTGGCAGATCTTTCCAAGGATCTTGAAATTATTCCGAAGCTGTTCTCAGATGCCACCAGATGCAGTAAGGTCTATGGAAGAGGAAACATCCACCCTTCAGTGAAACGAACGCTTTGCTGGAACACTTTGCTGCGGTGAGGTATTCGATGCCCTCCAGGTTTACAACTATTTTCTTCAACATCACTATTCTGCCTTCCCCTTGGAAGGGTTTGAGTACATCAAGCACGTCAGACTAGGGCACGCACATCGGCACAGCCCTGAGGAGCTTGAGGCCCACGCTGTGGTTTGTAATCCCTCAAACACACAAATGCCTCAGCTTAACGTGCCTGTAGCTCTCCTTCCCAGCTCAAAAGAACAGAGCAGCCTACTAAAAACAACGATGAAAACAACCCAGTGGATACATGGAGTGTGATGACCCACTATCACCACCTCTTTTGGCCGTCTATCATTCATTCTTTACCCTGGGAGTTACCTCACAACAGCTTCCAGGCCGTAATACGTAACAACACCCGTGTTAAATCCGTTTTATTTAGAGCGACTAGAGGACTCGGCGACACTATTTGGCACTGTAAAACCTCCCATCCCTTTGAGTTTTCTGCAAGTGAAGCAATCAACCCTGCTACAAGCTCCAGCAGCCTTCCAGCTCCTCATGTCACAGTGAAATTAGAGCAAATGAAAACCCAAGTGAAGAAAACGACGACGTTAGACCACCGTCAACAGGAACGGCTAGATAGTCCGGTTACTCCGTTTGCCCCAAAGTGCGTAATACCAATGACCAGGAAGGTGCAAATAAACACGGCTTATTGACAAACCCAGGCAGCACAAATTGCATTCTCTTTCAAAACAGTTTTATGTTGCCCAGCGCAACCCAGACTGGCATCACTGCAGCTGGCACGAGACAGAGAGAGGAAAAAAACAAGTCCATTTTGTCCCTTCCAGGCCAGTATGAATTCAGTACATAAACAAACCCAAGTGCGGCACATAGAGAAGTATCTATCAGGAGTTCAGGCTGGTTTTACTCTATCTTCAACACACAGTAAACAAACTGCTTGGGAATGTTTCACCATCAGTGCTGCACTGTTCTAGAAACGTTTTCCGTACGAAAAGGGAAATTTCCCTCTGGAAGATGCAAATCAGCACAGGAACACCGATGCCAGCGGGGGTGAAGGCAGGAAAGCGAGGGTCACTCCGCAGCGGTGGAAGTTGCTCCCCGTCCGCTGCCATCACCCACCGCTCACAAGTTTATTCACATTTCTAAAGGGGCAACTGAAGTTCCTGAACTCCTCGGCAACGCATTAAGCAAAGAAAAGGGCTGCTGCAGTACAGCTCCGAAGTAAATGATTTCTCTTTATGCTCCAGATTACGAGTTGTTCCTTAAAGCTAGATTTAATCTGCCTGTATTCCAAATGCTGCAATAAACTTTACAGGATTTAATTAATATACTGCAAACAAGGAGTGCTGGTCAGTCATCTCCTGGCAAAATCCCAGTTGGAGGGAGAATACTATTCATATTCCAGATTTATTCTAAAGGAGGAAGACAGTTTGATACCGTTATCACACTGGTCTAAAGCCTGTAGTTCTCTTAACGCTGAAGGATAATGGCAGTTTAATCTTGGGGGGAAAAAAAAGTCACTAGTTTGGAGGGACTCAAGTCCTGCTTCATTTCAGGAATGCCCTTCGTGTTTATGCATTAAGCCCATCAAGGAGCTTTAACCATTCTGGCACAAGCAATGAAACATAACGCTCATCTTAGAGGTAGACATCAACACCGCACCAGTCGAACGGTAATTACGCTTAAAATTAAAAGGAAAAAAAAACCAACAAACTACTTTAGTAAAACTGATGTTTACAATACGCACAGCAGGGCAACAGCAGAAGGTTTTTGCCCGTCTCCAACTCACATACCTGCGTTAGCAACAAATAACAAAACCTGTGGAGTTTTATCCATCAAAAAGATTAAAACTCAAGAAAACAGCCAGAAAGAGTAAAACTGTTCAAACTGTTTTACTACGGAGCAAGTTTTTTTTCAAGCTGTTTACCTGGTAGTGAGATAACCCACTAAAACCAGTATAAAGATCTTGGTATTTAGGAACCTGAGAAAAGAGAAAACCAACAACGGAAAATCAAAACAAGATGCAAGAATTCTGATGGTTTGGAAAGTTGAGAGGCTTGGGGGCATTTGTTCTAAATTACGGATTAGTTAGTCTGGGAGTTTGTCATCACGTAAGATATTTGCACACTGCAAATGAAGGCATCCTGTTCACATCAACAACACTTCAAACAATATTAAGGAAATTATGTTCAAAACAATTAAACAAAGCATTTCCTTCACGACTTCCAGAAAAACAAGGTGGCGTAAGCAAATCTTGACGTTTCTTGGGATCCACAACAAACAAAAGGTGAGCTCTTTCCTTGGCTTTAATAATCATGGGATCGTTGGGGTTTTTTTCCTTTTAAATCTTTCCTCTGTTATACACACAGAGGGAATACAGAAGGTGTCAGTTTGGAGGACCCAAAAGCAGATGGGAAGATCACGTATTAATCCATTTCTTAATGGGTTTTAACAGATTTACAGGCAACATGAAGAGCGGAAAGGATATAACTGACTTGGAATCTGTAGTCAAATGAGTTTATTTTCATACAGCATGACTGCGGACGGAAGCGTTTCAGAAGGAAAAGGGAAAACATCGAGTATCTTTTCAGACTTGATGCGAACTGTTTTTATAGGCTGTAAATCATCTGAACTGCCCAGATACGAACTTTTAATTCCATCCTACACCGTTTGATCTCCAAAGAGCAAAACTACGGCAGGGGTTGCACGGTTGCTCACAAACAGAGCTGGGCAGAAACCTGTGGCTAGAAAAGGCTGAGTGGGGCTGCAGAGCCCACTTGGAGAAGCTCCAGGATGCTCCCAACGACAGAGGCACCGGACATTGTCCCGACCCCAAAGGCAGCCCCCAGCAAATCGCTGCCAGTTCAGCAGCTCTGAATCCCCTCGCTCAAGACAAGCAAAGGACAGAAACACCTCAATCAGAAGACACCGGAAAACGGTGACCTGGATCGGTCAGAGGCACTGATGGGAGCAGCGCACGGGTTTGCTCTGTGTTTTCTTCTGACCTAAGTGGAGGATGACATTACGTTGTCCAGCCTGCACTCAGTCTGCTATCTTTGAGAAAATCCTCTATTACGAGACAGAACTATTTCAGTTCTTGCAACAGGCTGATCAAATAAACCGAAGAAGGAAAACCACGCTTGACTAAGCCATCCCCCAGAAAGCACAAGCATACACAATACACTCGCAGGGCAAAGGGCGCACGCTCCACCGCCGGCCACGTAGTCAGATACACAATTAATACTTGGATGCGAAAGTCGTCTCCGCTTATACACACGCACATGCTTTTGAGGAATTCCTGTTAGTACGACTGGAAAAAATAATAATGACATTGCTTCGGACTTTTCTAAATCCTTTCCTGTAGTACAGGATTTGTGATCAGATTAGGGAGCACCAGACAGTTGTATTTATTTATTTGTAGGAAGGACAGTCAAGGTGAGCTGTACCACTGGATCTGACGGGGGCTCCAGGCTGTAGCAAAGCCAGCTCAGCGACACCACCCGGCTGCTCTGAAGCCGGAGACGGCATCAGATGGCACTTATTAAAGAAAAAGGGGGGGATTTGTGTTTTGATGCTGCCACAAAATGGGAAGCACGCTGCTTCCCACTCTTTTTCTGCTAGAGTTTGGCACGTTTGAGCTACGCTTCTCTCCTCCGGTACCTTTTTTTGTCATCTCAAGTCACATTCACATGAACATATAAATACGCAGATTCTTACACTCTGTGTATAGCAGATACTTACATGGATGGTCTCAAAAAAGAATATTCTTTTCACACACTAAAAAAATTATACAGAGTTATTTTAAATTCAGAACTGTTTGTATATTCCTTATAAGTTTATAAAACTCTCACTGTCCTCCCATGACTAACGAAACTGGAATTGAGAGAGTATTCTATATTTATAACTCGTCTGGTTGCTCATGCCTATGGCCCTATTTCCACCCTCCGTTACTGTACACAGAGCTATGTGAGGTATTGTGGGTTCCCAAACTTCACCGATTTCCTAACAAGGCCGGCCTGTGTCCCGGAGGAACAAGCCGGGGGCTGTTTCGTTCGAGCATTGGCCGAACTCAGAGGGAGAGGCCTCGAGCGCTGCTGTGGTTTTGGCAGCTCTTCTTGAAATCGGTATTAGAGGCCATTTCTGTGCACTTACAAGCCGGACTGGCACCGGGTTGTGTATCGATGCTGCTGATACACCGTCTACAGCCCAAACCCTACTGCTGTTGCTACACACTCACCCTATTTATTTCGGCCAAAGCACGTGATGCTTAGCTGAGCAGCTCTGGCACTCGCCTGCCTTACAGGCACACCACAAGAATCAGGCAAATCCAAGGGACTACAACAAAGCCCAACAGACTCTTCATCAGCCTCTCAAAATCGAAAGGAGATAAACCCTCCAAACTTCATCCAAAATTCCCCGAGAGCACACACTGTTACGCTACAGACCTCAAATGAGTGGCAGAGAAAGAGAATGATCAGGTATCTAAATGCAGTAAAATGAGGGAAAAGAAGGAATGAGGGCTGGTGACATTCGGAATCCATACGCACGTCCTAAGGCCTGCCCAAGGATCATGCAACCACGTCTCATCTTTTAAAGAAAAACACTGCACTAGTCCATAAATCTCTGAGAGAAGTCTAAGTCTTCACCATGACAGAGGTGCCTCACAATTGATGGATTTTTGACACGTGCCAGGCACAGAAACTGTTTCTAATTTGCAGATCCTATACACGTTCAACATACATAAACACCTACACAAAAAGTCAAGCAAGAAAAAAACACAGGCAGATTTGTCAAATTCCAAATATGTTGTGGTAGCTGGGACCGGAGGCTAACTTTCATGGAGCTGGAGTCATTAAAGTATTTGAGCTATAAAAAAAAATGCCACAAAAATCAAGCAACCCTCAACTCCTCCTATGAGGCTTCGCAGAGTCGGGAGACAGAAAAGCATCAAATGATGCTGTCACACCAGGAATTAAGAGAAAGCAGAAAGAGTACTGCCCAGCACTGAAGGGGAAAGGAAGCACGCAAAACATTTTCTTTCCATCTAATCGCTGCTCTGAAGGCCGAGCAGAGTGCCGCACATCACCTGAAGACACAGGTACTTGCACCCAAGAAACATTTCCTCAAACCCTGACGGCACTGGGCATCGGGTTTGCTTGCACGTTCCGTACGCTCAGAACAAGCACCGGCACGGGGAAAGCCCCTGAACGTGTTTTGCAATTACGAGCGGCCGAAACGCCGCGTCGTGCGCGACTCCATCATCTCGGCAAACGGGCCCAGCCTCGCAAAGCGGCATCGTCTGCAAATTCAGAAGGGAAACACCCATCTCTCCTTCCCTGGGATCCCGGGGTCCTGGTGAGCGCTCCAGGTAGGCAGGATTTAAACATGGAGTATTTTTTCTTCCATCAAAATCAGTGAGGAAAATTATGTAAAGTTCTTTGAAGAACCAAATATAGCAAAGCTTGGTATCATCCTTTGAAATCATAAAAGAACCCCCAAGAGGTTCCACGTATTTACACCATTAAAAAAAAGTTTAGACTGCAGTAATTAAAGTACAGACGTTCCTTCACAAAAGCACTCTCATTTGACTGACCCTTTTCTAGAGGTTTTGTAAAAATTCTCTTTTAAGGTTAAAATTCCACTAAGCATTTGATTTACTCTGCAGAGGGTTAGTATTAGGTACAGGACAAGATGCAGGTTCCTCGAACAAACAAGCAAGGAAGGGATTTATCGCTTCTTCGACGCACAACGTGCAGACTTTGGACAGGCTGTGAAGGCTTCTCACAAACCCGTTTACCGTAGAAGTTATTAGATTTATAGGACACCTACAAACACCTACAAATGGCAAATGTAATGAATTCTAAGCTTTATTTCTCAATAATACTGCAGTTACAAGACTGCAATTACCTTTTCTTGCGGTTATGGGTCTCCCTGAGCCAGTAACTGCAAATATCTTTGTTTATAGAGGTCAAATGGGTGAAAGTATGACCATGCTTCGCATTTTCAAACTCCTCATGATGCTACAAAGGCTTTTTTACTATTCAAAAGCGTATCCTTCTCCTCTGACTGATCTATTCTGAACATGTCAGTTATGCCACTCAGTAAGTTCTCTAGGTGGGTACTTCCAATACAGAAAGCAGACCAAGAACAAAATATTTCTGGCTAAGTTTGTGTTACCAGTATCACATAATTCCCAGAAATGTTGTGAGAAAGAGTTGCCTATCACCTCTGGTCCAGGTATCCTGACTGTAACAGGAGCCCCACGGCTGGTTTTGGCCAGCCACAGGGTGACGGAGCACTATTGCCATCGGGCCACACTCCATTTAAGAAATGCTTTCCAATTCCATCCTTCGAAAGGACAGTTCTATTCCAAGGTTTACGACTGCGAAACGAAACAGAGAATGGATCTGTCTCTACTTCAAGCAAGGAAGGCCCTTCCTTCTCTGTGGTTGTATCAATGTGAACTTCCACATGCATTAAGTAAGGTTTGATGTAATTATGCAAACACTAGCCTGAACACACTGTTTAAAAATCACACTGATAATAAATAAATAAATAAATAAAATCACATAAATCCAAATTTGCACACAGAACCTCACTGAAAAACGACGACGGGAAACTACCAAGCAGCAGCAGATCCTGCTTGTTAATGGTTATGAAACAAGAAATAAGGAAAAGGAAAAAATAATTAGCATTCCAGGATGTCCCCCCTCCACACCCAGCACTAAAAGCATTAAATTGGATGGGAACAGAATAGTTGATTTTGCCTGCAGTCAAATACAGAGGAGTATCATTTAAATTGCAAATCACAGAGCAACACATTTTTGCACAAAGTTCAAGGGTTTTTTTTATGGTTTGTTTTTATGAATTAGGAACGACATGGGGGAAAAAGTAAAGGGGTTGGGCCAGCTACTATTCTTAATACATATTTCAGCTTAAATGTTTCTCGGATTCGCTCGACGCCCTTTATCTAGGCACCGTGCCTTGCTCAAGTGGTGACAAAGTAAAGGAGCTGCTGAGAGATGAAACCCAAGTGTAGTATCTGCTGGTGGCCACGCTGGTGCTGGAGGATTAACTGCTACAGAAGGATCTCCAAACTGACCGACTACCCCTCCTCCTCACATCATGTCCTTCCTCAAACAGGGAAGTTTTCATCCATTTATGTTTTTCCTAGGAAGCATTTTTTCAACCAATAGTTCTTTTGACAAACCTTCTGCTTCCCTTTCCCAGGTTTGAAGAGCTTGTACCTACTAACATCAGCTTCTTGGCCTTGGTTCCTACAAATTAAATTTCATGAATGCTTAGTTACAGAAGAATATATGCTTCACATTTATAAAGTGCCTTTTAATCAGCAGTTCTCAAAATGCTTTAGAAAGCATGAAATCTAATCAAGTGGTCGGTTTTGATGCCCATTTTAAAGCCGGGGGGTGGGGGGAACAGATGGAGTAAAAAGTGACGAGTTACTCAAGGTTACAGCAAAAGATTTAGGAACAGAAGCAGCTGTTTGTCTTGATACGCAAAAGCCCCTGACACTACATGACCATCGTAATTTTCTTTGAAAATGTAACAAGCTCTGAATTACAGACTTCAGTACCCGATTACGGAACGCTATTCAGAGGACACAGGGTTCAAATATTTTCTTGCTGGGCTGTTAGAACATAATAGAGAAAAGGCAAAAGCAGAAGGCAGATTACCCTTTTAAAATTATTTTCAAAATCAGCTTGTTTTGTGGATATCTGCAAAAATTTCTACCATTGGATAGGTCAGCAACCACAACGGAATAGATGTTTCAACTCTAACAGCAGCCCACAGCCTGGTCTGAAATGTAAAATACCTTTTGTAGTATCAAACTTGGGTCCTTTGTGACAACCAAACACAAAAGTATTCTGGTGAAGATTCTACAGACTTTAAAGGCTGAGAAGAATCGTCACCATCTTCAGTGATGGAAAGAAGTGAGGCTTGTCTGAGGGAGCAGTACTGAGCCAAGAGCGTTAGGGTGATGTGTGACGGACCCGTACAAGTCGGCGCTTACCTGCAAGGTTCAGCTCTAAGGAGTATTAGGAACTACACCAGTGAAAAGGATGTCAACTGGAATCTTGGGATTCTTGTCAGAAAATGTACATGAGGTATCTTATCCATAGGTTTCAACTTCCAATATTTTGACTCAAGGACTTTTGGAGGTTTTTTAAGTAGGAAGCCAAATGGCTTTACAAATTAATTTCACTTTTTAACTACATTGTTTTCTTTGTTTCATCCTCCTGTTCTTTCTTTTTCAATCACAGACACAGATGGTGCCACCTGGGCAAGTTTATGTGCTTAAATCATTGAGTGTCTCTGAATTAACTCCATGCCAATAATTGTTTTTAAGAGATATCACTGCCAAATTTGGCACTTGAGAAAAGAAAGGTTAATCTAACTCTGCTTTTCATGCTCACTGGAGAGAGATGGTGGTCTCTTCTGTAGTGGGATGGACAGAGGCACAGTTACTTTAGCAACTTCCAGACACACCCCAGTCTCAGATTTTTCTCTCTGGTCCCCACTTAACTCCCCTGTTCGATGTCTGATACCACCCCTACTACACAACCAGTGCGCATCACGACTGGGTTTTCTCAGCCACCAAAAGCCACAGCATTCAGGCACCCTGCAGCCGCTGCCTTGACACACAAGTGGGGAAGTGACAGGATTCCACCCATGGAACAAATAAGGAACCTGGAGTCTACGTGACCTGCCCACAGCTGCACAGTCTGGGATAGGGTCCAAGCCATCCACATCTGAACTAGGGAGATTACTCCAAACAGCCTTTTTTAAGATTAACAAATGTATCTGGCTTAAAAATTATGATTTAAAGAACGACATTACCAAGTCAATGTGTTGCTGAGCATTAAGTTCCTCCGAGAAAAGACATTTTTTTAAAGCATTTGGTAGTTCTTGGTGCAATGGATAACAAAAAAAAAAAAAGAATAGGCTCAGTACAAATAACTTAGTAGTAATGTCTCTGGAAACCAAAATCTTTTTAAATGTAGTTTGAAATGTGCCAAGCTAAACGTAAAAAGAAACTCTACAAGTCCACAAGTCCCTTGGTTGGCTTCTCATTCCCTTAGATTTCATCTCACTTGCACGGCAGCATATAGCTTTGCTCACATCTGTCTTATCTCTGGAGAGATGAGGACAGCATCCTGTTCACGCGGTGCCATCTCCTGCCGTACAGCAGCCTTTCCTCTGCTCCCCTCTTGGCCTCAATTATTCTTCAGAAGCTTGTACACTCAGCAGTTTTTTTCCCTTGAGCTCTTAAGTCACTCCCTCAGCCTCCTCAACATGCAACCTCATGAGTTATTCCCTACAAACCATTAATAAAGCATCATTATGGACTTGATACTTCCCAAACATCAATACAGTCTACAGGCAACCCTATCAATAACCAGAAGCTACAAAGACCATGCCAGTGTGCACCTGGTTTCCTAGTTTCTGCTGGTTTAGATCAGAGCTAGCTTGATAAATCAGCAATGCTGACACCCATCCAACAAACTAAAGGATTGCTGAGCTCCAGTATCTAAAGACAAGATTACAACTACGAAGTATCCAGCTCTTAAGTCTGATCTCATGATCTAAGTTATGTCCTTAGCGAAGTACGGCAGCATATGTTGTTTTATGGGCAGTATCCTACTCATTTTTAACACTCACACTGCACATCAAAACACTCAAAAAAACTGAGCTACCATTACATTTGGAGCTAAATGCTTTGGAAGTCTAATCCCTCACAATCAAGGGTTAGGAGACTGGTCCAAAGAATCGTCTGGCATCCCAAGCGCTGCAGCTTCTGCCGGGTAAGAAACTGCAGATCAACACACTGAGAAATCTTATTTTTAATAAAACTTCTATTGGTTAAATGGGGAAAAAAGGATGCATAGAATAAAATCTAAAGTATACTTGTTATAATGCCCCAATACATTCTCTCAGGCGAGAGTGAGCATGCTTAAGCTAACGTATTTTTGTCAAGAAAGCACGGCAGGCTGTATGGCAAGCACCCACATTTAGAGAAGCTTCGTACACATCCAGTGACTCTTTGTGCATCCTAAACCCTGCAGCTGAAAAGAAAAAAAATAAACAGGCGAGAGAGAGGAAAAAAGAAAAAAAAAAAAAAAAGAGCGCCTTATGTTGTTTCATTCACCACTCATTCCAAAACATTCAAATCAGCACCAGCTCGGAGGGGAAATCCAATAAGGATAATGCTCCCGCTGTCTATCCCTGCCCGACACCGCTCCGTGGGGCTGCGCGGCCACGTGACGGTTTGTTTATGAGTCTAGAGCAGCATCACGAGGCGCGTCCCCCGCTGCGCCCCACGGGGACCTGCGCCGTGGGCAGGGGACGGCCACCGCCCCCACAGCCCATCGACGTGGTGGCGGCACGGCGGATCTTCAGGAAAAAACATCCTTGCAAAACTCTGCGAGCGTACCAAGGATATTACAGAGGACAGGAGGTTTTTGTGCTGTTAACATTAAGAAGCAGCAGCAGCCATTCAAGGCACAGAAAAAAATTAAATAAATAAACGCGTTTTTAAAAGCACACATGCACAAAACAAAGCAAAATTTAAAGGCAGATCTTCCCATAACCTCAGTTTGATTCTGCAGGTATGGATTTGTCTCCGTAAAAAATCAATAAAAGATTATTTAAGCCATTTGATTTCGTTACCCTGTATCAAATCTCTGCTCTGAATGGAACATCTGAATCAATTTGTAAAGCTCCTACAGGCTGTTT
This sequence comes from Baryphthengus martii, assembly GCA_013396935.1. Lineage (NCBI taxonomy): Eukaryota > Metazoa > Chordata > Aves > Coraciiformes > Momotidae > Baryphthengus > Baryphthengus martii. Next base: position 248,398 of record VWZK01000044.1, on the reverse strand, counting down.
TCACAGCCTTTCAGGTGCCTTTTCTCTACCTCTCTTACCACAAAGACAGCAAGATAAAAATCCCACGCTGGAGGTTATTTGATATTTCTAAACAAGTACCAGCAGATTTTTTTTTTTCCCACTTCCCTCCCCAAACAACAGTGTTAAGAATTAGAGGGCTAATTGGAGAGGGGGGAACAAAAAAAAACAAAAAACCAACTCCAAACTGCAGAGAAGAGAAGGGTCAGTTCAAAACTGCAGAAATCAGCCTCCGTGGGTGTGATTCCTTCAAGACCCGCCGAGCTGCGAGAGCTGTTGTAAAAAACAGGCGGGCTTTGTGCGTCTGGGAGACGTAGGAGATCCAGAGCACATACCTGTGAGCCCTTCCTAATGCCCCGCACGCTCTCAGAAACGTTCTGCTTTGCTGCGGCGGTGACTGAAATGCCCTGTTTCAGTACTGAAAGAGGACAACATGTTGAATTAAACGAAGACACATGTCCACTCCTGACGCTGAGGCAGTGGGGTTTCACCACAAAACAAACACGCTGCAGATCGGGTAATGCAGTAAAAAAAAGATGGCACAGTGGATTTCTAAGCAGTGCTCTGAATTGTAATGAGAGGCTTATTAAAAAGGGAGCAGAGACACAAAAAACAAATGTCATGGCAAGGAGGTTATTTTTTTTATATACTTCAGTTAATAATTTACAATATAAAAATCCCGGAGTTTCAATCTCCGATTCGCCCCTCCCCTGCCAAATGATGTCACTTCAGTTAAACTGCTGCCATCACAATTCATTCAACACATCCCAAGCTCCACATTCAGAAAAGCGATGATCCCAACTCCTTCCCGTTCATAGGGCTGCCAGCGAGAGGGAGCGAGCAGCACGGCACCGCCTCCCCACACGCACCCCGAGCTCTCCCAGTCCAGATGGGAGTCATCCCACCACCCAGCTCCACACCTCAAAGGCTGCGCTGGTAGGAGCTTCAAACAAGTCTGCGGGTGGTGAAAAAATGCCAACAATTTGCCTCTTTTGTACACACGCCGCTCCCGATAGGATCGGTACGAACAATTTGTAATTTTGAAGGGGGAAAAAAAATAAAAATAAAACAGAGAACAATACAGGAAAAATAATGAGTAAAGCATCAGACTTGTAACATGTTAAATAATTGCTATGAAGCCTATTACTGGTTTGGAGTTTTTTTTTTAATTATTATGGCTATTCTAGATTTCTTTGCTTGAAAGAATCTGGACACTTGTATTACCTGCCTGCTAGGCTGGTATCAGTGTGACACACCACCAGTAAGCGCTCCGAACCACGTACCAGCACAAGCATTTACATTTCAGGGGAGGCAGGACTCAGTGGCACCTCAGGGGGGATATTTGTTGCCTT
>VWZK01000044.1:198923-246679 GCA_013396935.1 Baryphthengus martii | reverse complement strand
AGCTCCTTACAGTAAGTGCTACTTATCAGTCATGTGCCACCCACCCCTCCTTTCCCACCCTGTTTTGTTTCGCTGCAGAGGGCATCCACCAGCCAGCAACTCCCGGCTGTTATTGCTCTTCCAACGAAAAGACATCCAATGAATCTGGAGATCCAGGTAGCAAATCCAGTGGGTTTTCGATGCACTCTTATTTTAAAATTGAGTAATAATTTTACATTAAGGCTTTGCAGAGCTGATGTTGTGGTGATGGACTTTAGGGGTTTGCCTTGGTACCTGAAAATCATTTGAGAAGCCCAGGTGCCCCTGTAAGCCAGACGAGCGATGCAGGAGCACTGGGCATCATGGTCTCCTGCTCTACACTAAAATATCAGAAGAATCCAAGACAGAAGCTACTTCAGTTCTTTCAAAGCCTGAATTTTTATCATTTGGGTTGTCTCAACAACTAGAAATGTAAATATTAGCAGGAGGAGTGAGCGGATTTTATCCCTTTCCGATGCAGTCAGGAAATGACAGCCTTGAAGATACAGGTCACAGCCTGGAGCTTTTCCAGGAGAAGGGGCTCATTCCCAAACGAAAGCTCAATAACCCCTGCTCACAAACCCCCTGAACACAACAGGCAGCCCATCAGCCAGTGCTGCCTGAAGAACACCAACGGGAAAGTGGTGCTGGGGGCACTCACACAACTCAAGTGTAGGAAACGGCCGAAGAGGTGGCAGGTGCAGGTCCAGAGCATGGACGAGGGGCACACGCTGCACAGAGAGCTTCACATCGGCGGTCGGCTCCGTTTTACATCAGGGAGCCTTGAGTGGTACAATCTGAGGGGGGAATTATTACGGAAAGGAGACTGGTGAAAAGCATGTGCTTCTATTTAAAAGGTTTTCGGGAACCTACCTATTGCATTTCTGAAATACCATGGAAACTGTGCTGGCCCACAAGGTGGGAGATGATTAATGGTTAAGAAAAAGTGTGTCGCTAGGTGTTTCATTTATCTGAATTTCAAGTAACCTGGACAAGCCCAAATAAAAGGTATCTTATTAAACTCGTAGAAACTCAGTAACACAATGCAGAAAATGTTTTTAAGGCGTCTTTTTAAAAAATAATAATAATAATAATTTTAAGCCGTGCTTAATTCATGGGTTCTCAGAAGTGAAAAAAAAGTCTGGTGTTGAAACCATGATGATTAGAACGACCACCTGCAGCAGAAATGCTCTATCTTTGCACAGCATGGGGAAATGAGAATGGAATAGAAATGATTTTCTAAAGAATTTTTACTAATTATTTTGAAGGCCAGAAACATGATGATAGGCAAACACTATTTGTGTCTCTTCATAACCAACAGAAGGATGTGATACTTTACATACAGACACTGCACGGTACATGAAAACCAGGTTTTTTTCTTCTGAAGAAGAAATTACATGCCTGTGGTTTTTACTCAGAAGAGCTATGGAAAAGAAAGTCAAAAACTCTGAAGCTTAACCTTAGCAATTTAACACTGCTTGCAAAATTCACCAAGTAGAAATATTAATTGCCACCCCAGCTACGCAGATCTTAACTTTCTAGAAGTTGAGCCTAATTCCTTACAAATGATTTTATCAGATGCACAATACTCCGCCCTTTGGGAGAGGACTGCATCAAAATATATGAGAGCCCTGGTCAAAGGGATAAACACTAACATAATTCTTCAGTTTCTATCTAAAGACTTGTCAGGTTTGCTCATTGATAAATATGTGAAGTACCTCTTCAAAAGCAGCTCATTTCATTTCTCCCAGAAAAACACAGTTCAAAAGTTACTGGCGAACTACCACACTGCACTACCCACGATTTGCATTTAATTAAAATAAATAAATAAATAAATGAGTGAAGTACATCTGTCCTGAAATGAGTGCTATCACAACAGAGCAAGATCTCTCCACACACACATCACCCCCAGAATCTGCTGCTTCCCCTGGAGCACGTGCATCATTTATGCGACATAATGAAACTCAGATCGAATAAATAATTCCAGAAAAAATTTCACAGAAGTTTCACCAAAGGCAAATAGTTTTTTGAAAAGCAAATGCTAGTTATGAAGTTAATCTTTGCTACAGAAGACTAATCAAAGTGTAAGACAGAAATAAAAAATCCCTTATTTCAGGATATATAGCCAGAAAGGTGCCAAGCTGCAGGCTTTAGTAACTTGAATGATGAACAGATAGAAATATGGGATTTTTACAGTGGAAAAATCTTTTTTCAGCTGCTGTTGGAGAAGGGAGAGGAAGTAAATTTTGGAGCGTACGAGTCATTTTTCAGGTCAGATGCATCGGTTTTACGAAGGGATTTCACTAGTACTGGTTTTCAACACAGTTTTTCTTTAGCCAGAAGATAATGCTTGTCCCATTTGACTCTGGAATGGAGCAGACAGTAAAATATTTAGAAGACTTGACAAAGCTGGTAACAAGAAGAAAGTGCTAAAAACGAGAGAGTGGAATTAAAACACCAGCAAACTAGGTCAAATTACTGGAGGGGAGAGTACTCCGAAATACAGCAAAAAGTAACTATTATAATTGTAATTTCCATCTCAGATAATTTAAATGATTAATAGCAGGAGTTAGCAAAAATGAATTAATTCCTGCAACTAATTCCATTTTGTTGTATTTCCTTAGGGTGTCTGGATTTTCAAGCTTAGCAGCCAAAGTCCTTTATGCCTTTACTGTAATAACTCGATGGACTTGTATTTTAACACCTTTTTTTTGTTGACCTAAATCCCTTACATAATTGCTCGTATTTTTCAGCATCTTCTCTGAAGCTTGACATCCACCAGGACCTGCGCAAAGGTACCTAAAGGATCCAGCCATGCTCCATATGCTGCTGGACCTGGAAGCAATTACTACAAATCATTAATTGCACAGATGCAAAGGTCTCTGCCGGTCATCCCATCCAAGCTGGATGCGTGCAGCAGCCCAGGTCACTAGGGCACAGCCAGCAAACGAAACCACCAGGCCTTTCAGCCTCCCTGACGGACACGGCAACGTTCAAATCCAAACCACCGCCGTCCACATCCCGACTGTAACTCTGTCACAAAAGGGAGCTAGTTTATAAACGCCTCTGGCACTCGAGGAAACGTATCTAAGAGTGCAAGGAGCCCGGCAAGCGCCTGCGTACCAGCTCGGTGCTACAGAGCACGGCAGTGACGCTTCCCTCCCCGGCGGCTGGGGAGGCGAGAAGTGCCCACTCCTACTCAGGCCTCCACTCCACACCTTCCAGCAGCTGTGACACAAAACATTCCCATCCGCTGCTGCTCCATCACACGGTGCTGCTGCACAGGGGGAAACCCGATTCAGGTCACGGCAAAAGGTAGAAAGCCACTTATTGTAGCAGGGCGCTGTCACGTCGCCTTCTCTGCTCTCCCCTGATTTGGGGACAACCACCTCCCTGTGGAAAACCCAAAGGCTTGCTTGGGAAAGGGGAAATGGAACCACCACCATGCTAATGGCAAATCCCCCTCCCACAAGGCAGGCACCCCGCGCGTCTCCGCAGCCACGTCCGCCCCAAGGCCTTTATTAGCAAGCAAAGGAGCTGCCCCCCCTATTCGAGTGCCCCCCTCCTCAGCCCTACGGGAGGTGAAGAGGGAAACGTGGGGCTCTGCGCCACACAAAGGAGCTCAGAAGGGCAGACCCTCCCTCCGCCCCTTTCTCCACCTTCCCTCACCTCCAGTCTTTCCAAACAGACCGTGGCCTTTTATAAAAAGTGGGAAAAAACACAACCAAACAGAATAACCCACCCTACAGCAACCCCATGGTTTTTTCCCTACAGGGTGATTAAAACAGCTCCTGTATTAATGAGGAGAAGCCAAATTTAGACGAGGTACAGCATCCAAATATAGGCTGAAGCACACCTCGCTCCTGAAAAGGGTCTCTCTGTTTTCTTCTCCCCTCCCGCCCTGAGAGGAGACGTGGGCTGAACTCCCACTGCTCCGCTCACCCTGCTGCTCAGCGCCATCCCGCATCCCGCTGCTCCGCGGGCGCCGTACCCACAGCCAGCCTCTCGCCACCCCCGTCGACAACATCCCCAAGGGCAGCATCCCGCCGCCAGCCAGCCCCGTAGCCAGGCCTGGCACCGAGGCGGTATTTTGGCAGAAGCCAATAATCCTGCTCCCCAGGGAGGATCCCTGGGATTGGCCTGTTATTCCAGGCAGAAAGTAGTAAACAACCTCCCGGGAGCTGGAGACAGAGGTAAACCCCAAAGATGCCATGTTCTTGCTCAGAGGAGTGCTATTACAGGACACAAACAACATGGAGCTTCTGAGGCTGCGCTAAAAGACTGTAAGGCAAAAGTTAAGAATGCTGCTCCTATAACAGAGGAAGAAAAAGACAAAATAAAAATCAAAATCAGAGTCATATGCTTCTCCAGAAGAACTCTGGGAATTTGTTTACAACAAGCTCTTCACGAACGCTCTGAATTCCAGAAAATAACCTCCCTCATTTCCTATGCAGGTAGATTTTTATAAGGATCTTGCTTTCCCCTTTTACAAACAGCATTTGCTTTTTTCCCCCCTCCCAGGATTAAAAACAAACGGGGGAGGGAAATCATCAATACATTTCAATCAGCAGCGGGGCTTTATCCTACACATATAGAAACACTCCAGCAAAACCAAGACTTGGTATTTAGCTTGATAACATACAGATGAAGGAAGAACATTCCTCATACAGCCGCCCCATGGGGGAGGATTTTAAATTTTGTTGAAAACGGTATTTTGACCACATTCTGTCGCTACGTTCACGCGACGTCACCCTTGCCGCGAGACAGAAAATGCGCCGCTCAGACTAACATCTAAGGCACCTCTAACCAAGATGGGAGGATTAGTTTGGCCTCTTTCAAGAGAATAAATTATTGCTGAAGATGTTTACACAATGCAGCTTCATGAGCCTGAAAGGTTGCTTTGAAAAGAGGCCCAGGCCCCCGGCCGGAGGAATGTGAGCGCAGCCCATGTGGGGAGACAGCCCGGCAGGGCAGACCGAAACCCAGCAGCTCCTCTTCATCCGTTGGGTTTCACTTCAGGCGACTATTTTTGGGAGGCATAAAGTTGTGTGTGTTGGTGCTGTAGCTGGCTTTGCAAACATTTGGAGGCTTTTCGACACGACGGTCTCCGTTAGCGTGTTTTAAAAGCAATCTGCATTGTAGGAAATGTTAGGGAAAAAGTGAGAAGCCCACCAGTGGCAGCCTGCAGCATGAAAAAACACAACCCACAACCAAAAAAACAAAACACAACCTAAAAATCAGATCACTGGGAAAAAAGTTGTCCTTTCTATCACTGCACAATTACGCAAAGAAAAAAGCTCAAGTGTTTTGAAGTCAATGGCAACACACAGAGTATCATAAGGGAGTGAAAATTTGGCCTCGATTTATTCCTCAAGTGCTCTAAAAGAACACAGCAGTTCCACATTTTTACACAGCTGTATGCAGACATCACTACCACCACTGCCTACATATCATCAAGAAACACTAAATTAAACACCAATTTAAATGAAACATCATTGATATTTTGTCTCCATCTTCCCCAAAACAGAGAATAACCAGACTGAACTCTTTCGTAACACTCAAAATCTATGTTTTTCAAAAACAAACAAAAAAAAAAAAAAGAAAAGAGAAAGGAGGAGAGAGTGGCTGCAGGGAGGGAGAAAAAGATGCTCTCAGATTTGTGCCCAGCTCCTCACTACTGGTTCTTTTGTTCCAATCCACAGAAGAAGACAGGGAGACACAGGGTGCTGAGATTCAGAACAGAAGGGCTTACGAGGAAGACTAAAAAAACCTGCTGCAAAGCACCTGGAAAGTAAGCACTGAAATGAACCCACTACTTCAAGTCTTTCCCATTAAATTCCTGATACAGTGAAGACAAGAAAACCCTGGATTTTTAAGGTGCTGAAGAACCTACATTAAGCATCACAGCATTACTTGTGCTGAAAATTAGGAAGTAACTTCAGGATCTTGCCAAGCAGCAGCCCAAGCCCCCAGACTGCTGGGCTCAGCACCGGCCAACGCCTCAAATCCCCAGATCAGGGCGTCTCAACCTGGGATGCACAGGCTCTGGGGAAAATGAGTCTTAAGAATTGAACAGTTAACAAAAGCAAGCTCATTGTCTGTAGGTTTAGTGGAGTTTGCACTTCCACCGTTCTGGGGGTTTTCCCTGTGGGTTTTGTTTTTTTTTAAGGACAGTGCCACAAAGCAGCTCTTCTACACGCAGCACACAGCCACAACAGCACTGGGAAAGAAAAGCAGATGTCAGCACACCTTGTTTCTGTACCTGGTAATAAAATATTTATAAATCATTCTCCTTTCCTCCCACTTCCAATTTCCTTTGCTCTCCCTGACGTATGTAGTCTCTCAAAATGTGCACCTTCAGCTACTTAAACCTGACTTTTGGTGAACTTGGCAGTGGTAGGTTTACAGTTGGGACTCGATGATCTTAACGGTGTTTTCCAACCCAACAATTCTATGATTCAGATGTCACCTGCCTCCTAGAGACAGCCTCCTGAGTCGTTCCCCCTCCCCAAGGCCAAAGCTATTGTAACCGCTGTCCTAACAGGTTCTTCCACGAGGAAGCCTGGGAACGCGGTACGATAACTTCTGGGTATCGGGCAAGGTCAGACATGTCGAGTGACTCGGGAGGAATGACGCCGTATCAAGTAACAAAATACCTGCAAAGCAGTATTTTCTTGCCCCCACCTAAATGTGAGGAGCGCAGCAACACACAGCACCTGACTCCTTGGTGTAACCTCCCATTAGGCACCTCACACCAACCACCACGGGCCCCTCCCTCATCCCTACGCTTCCTTCTTTCTCTCCTTAAAAAGGAGGGTGAAGGAGGCGGTGAAGGAAAGTAAGTGTCCTTTTGCAAGAGAAAATATTTTTTTTTTAAAAAAAAGAAACGTTACACCTCTATGCAGCAAGTGAATATTCTGAATTTACAGCTTAAGAAGCCTGCAGGCAAAGTAGAGGCAAGAATTCTATGACCAGCTATGAAGTTCTTATCTCCCTTAAACAAAGAAACACCTCCATCGAGCATATGGATCATCAACGTGCCTCTTGGAAGGGACAAGAGAGATTAGGCATCACCACTTATACAAGATGCACTTTACAAATCCTGTGTCAATTAAAAGATGCTGTGTATTCTGAAACTCCCACACTCCTCATGCCCACGCATCTTCTGTGGGCTTTATTGGCAGCAAAAGCAGCGGCATTTGGCCCAATAACTGAGAGGATGCTAAAGCTTAATTCAATCTTCTTCCCTGCGCTCTGGGTGCAAACAAAACTAACAAACAGAACAAGTCAAAGCTGGCCAAGAAGTTTTTCAACTACTACTACATCATTCGTGCACAACAAATGGTCTGGCATTTTTTTTTATCAAGTAACAGAAAGCCGCAGTGCCCGAGCCCACCGGAATACCTCTCCTTGTTCTTATCGGAGTCGGGATCCAGAGGGGTGACCCCAAATCCACACCAGTGAGGACATTTGCGTCACAGGTACCGTACTCTGCTAAAAGACTTTGCTTGAATCAGCAAGCAAAGAAATTCTCTTATAATGTTGTAAATGTGCAGGGTGCTCAAATGGAGACCGCAACTCTGATCCCTGCAGCTCAAAAAAGATGGAATAAAACAGGAAAAGGTACAGAGAAGCATGACAAAGCCTCGGGACTATTCATGTATGTGTGAAAATGAAGACTGTTCTTCAGTACTTCAGCCTGAAGAAAACAAAACAAAACAAAAAACTAAGAGAATTAAAAATCAGAATCACTTTCAGACTAATTGCAAGTAAAATGCTTAAACTTCCCTAACAAGTACCCATTTGCAAAACTGGTTTGGCTCTTCAGTCCACCAGGAGAATGGTCTCCTCAGTTCCTCCCAAGCCAGGAGCTGCACTTGAATTTAATTTCTAACTTTTTGTTCGACCTCTCAGGGTAGAAGTTCAGTTCACCCTTGAAACGACTCAGAGTATTCAGACCCCAAAAATCCTTTAGGATGTCCGAATTGTCCTTCATCTTCAAGGTTACACTCTACCTACTCAGGAACCTCCTCCTTACTCATAAAATGATTTTTCCTACCGAAAGACCCCTCAAATCTTACTTTTATGCTCTTTCGCAAAACATTTTGATGTTTCGTTCCATTATTGTTTTTATCCTGCTAAACTATTTTCATTAAGTAAGAACACATTTAATTATGAAATCTGCAATTTTAATTTCTGTTTTCTCTCCTAATCTACTTTTATAACTCGAAGCAAGCCAAGACTGTTGTTTGTTCATATTTGAACAAGGTTTTATTTACCATGGATAAGAGGAGAATATTCTAATACCACTTACATGGAGTAATAAATTGGTTTCTGATTAATGTTTAAACAAAAACAAAAGGACCCATTTGTGCAAAGAAAATAGGGAGCAGAAAGCTCTGTTCATGGGAATGTCTTCTGTGTTAGCTCTCCCTTGCTCTGGGTAACAACACCAGGTCCTTCCTCTTCTGCTGGTAGGAGGATGCAGCACTGTTGACAGAGCACTTTACAATAGCCAGATAGTTTCCTCCAGGAAATGCTAATTTAAAACAAGATGATTTTGTTAAATACAAAGACTCATAAAAATTAAGAAGCGTCAGTGATGACCTTTCCTATTTCTGTGGGGCCACCAGCCATCAAGTTGAAGGTGAACAAGTCTCAGGTACCTCCAGCTCCCTCTCTCCCCGACTCTGCCACCTGACAGGGGCATCTGCGAAAAACAGCATTAAAATCCAGTGGCTCACTAAGACTGAAGTCAAAGTTTAAATGAAAGCTGAATATTCAAGTCCTCATTGGAGTACACATGACTTCCTCATCAAACTACTCAAAGGACCAGGGAAGTATCAGCATTTAGAAGCAGTCAACATTCGAGATTGATACTGTGTAATAAAAAATAAACAAAACAACAAAAAAAAACCATTTTAATGGTAATCCAAATAATATAAGGGGCTATTTAACCTCAGAAGGAGACACTCTCTTTCAAAGCAGAAGTATAAATACCAATTTAGGGGTGTAAATGCCTTGCCAGCATGTCCTTGGGAAGGATGAAGTGGGGGAGGGCGATCCCAAAGCAATCCTGGGATATTTGGGGCGATTTAAAAACATCACGTAGGCAGAAAGTTTTTCAGGAAGTTTTTTTAAGAAGCTAGTAGTGAAGTGGTTGCTTCCTTTTCTGGACTGAACCTGAGCAACCCCTCAGTTAATCCACAGGATCTTTTAAATCCTTTCTCAATTTCTCTCTCTTACATTCATGTGAAAGTTCAGAAAAGCAAACCGCACTTGCTTTAAAACGTTCGGTCCCCAAGCCTCTTTTTGCCAAACGTAAATACACGGTAATTTTTTTCAACACTTAAGATCTCCCAAAGGAAGACGGTATATTAAAAAAAATATTACAAGAACAATCTTAATTATAGCTCTGTTAACACATTATGATAATGAGTACTTGTTCTTTATCAGACATTTGAGAAAAAAACTATTATTGTTCTGAATTATACAAAGGCTGGTCTAAAGAACAAGGATCTTTGCCTCTTGCTGCCAGAAGAAACAGCATTTCCTGAGGCCTGTTTCTGCCTTCAACTAACAGTTTTGATTTTGGCTTTAGAAAAATAACTGCATGTCCTCAGCTGGAGGAAGAAACCCTTCCTTTCTTTCCCCCTCTCCCAGATGCTCACAGGAGAGCAGCAGCAGCATCTGTAGCAATGCTGTGTTTCATTAGCCTTCAGAAAAAAAAAAAAAAAGAAAAAAGACTAAACCTCTGGCTATCCTTGTTCAGGTAAACAACGGGAGATTATAACAGAGTTAAGACTTGTTTTTGTTCATATTCCTCTTCCTCCTTTTCACCTCCCGTTGGAGCCCCAGACTAGAATTACAGTCCAACAATAGCCCAATTGTCGCCCCCGGCAGCGACTTCCATCCAAACAATAGATCTTTCCTTTTTCTCTCCACCCCAAGGAAAATTAATAAGGAAAAAATTCTCTGATTACAGGGTAAAGAATAACATTTTTAAGGGGGAAGACAGAGACACCCATGTATAGATCACGGGATTCTGAGCTTCCTTTGTACAGAAGAATGTGCGTTCTCTTTCCCAGGCGCCTTTGTATCCCACAGCCCCTCCTATGCAGAGGAAGAGATGGGGAGGAAGGTTATGTGCTCTGGCACGAATGGCATTTCCTAAGAAGGTCATTTTAACCACTACACTGGGCTCCTTTCTTTAAGAAGACTCACCTATTCTTATAAATATCAGAGGGGGAGTCTGTGAGCCCTCTTTATTTCGGCACCACGATAACCTGAAAGCACGTGTGCCTGCCCTTCCGAAAGGGAGCGTGCAGGAATTCACACTCTGAGGAGAAAACCAGGTTGGAGTTACAAACAATTTTTTTTTTTTATGGGAAAGAGTACTTCCATATAGGAACAAATATGTTCTATTTCCCACTTTGGAGATGAAAGAATACACGTTACTGCACTGCAAATATTTTGGTAATGTGTGCCAAAAGCCAAAAACGAAGACAGAAGTCCCTCCTTGGGAAAGGGGAAGAAAAAAAATCCCCACCTACTATAGCCATGGCTGCAAAACCTCCAGCGTTAGGCTCATCATTTGTTTCTGTCTGCTAAGAAGCCCGACATTTCTTTCGGAAACAGAGCGATAACAAACAGTCCAAGCTGCTTTCCAAAGAAGTTCTCAAGTATTTCAAGAATTTTCTCGGGTGCTGCCAACTATCAGTAAGTTCCTCACAGGGCTCTACCACTGCAACCAGGGTAACATCTGTTGGTCATGGGGTGACAAGAGAAGGAAAGAGGATATTTTCCCATTTTGCAGTAACTGCAGAAGCCGCTCAATGTGAAATTCACACTGATATTAATTTCAGGTTCTGTCTGCACAGTATTTACTCATGCAACAGCCAGTTAAAAGCTCTTTCCAAGTGCCTTTAAGGATTTGAGATTTGTCACCACTAATCAAGGTTTATTCTCCTTTAGGTTTAAGTACTTACTAAATCACTGCTCTCAGGAGTTCTGACATCTGATTTCTCCTCTCTAAAACTACTGAAAAAAAAAAGATTCTGTCATTTGGCTATTGCAACTGGGAACGTTTACAAAAGGAGGTTTGATTTCTTATTGATTTTGGTAAGAAAACCTTGTTGATTTGCAGTAAGGAAACACACAGAGAAAAGCCCAATACGCTAAATGTGCCCAGAGGCTGCCTCGCCAGCAGGGCTCTTGTGTTAGTTAAGTCCCCATCCCACTCCGAGGTAGCACAGTCTTTCTAATGACTAAATTCAAATGCTGAATTTTAATAAACCTTGCAGTTCCCCAGGAACACTGGCACCTCCACATAAGGAAACCTTTAGGAGCTACCTGGGGAATCAGGCCAAAATTTTCTAGTCTTGCTCAGGACACAAGTGCAGTAGAGCAGGAGCCGGGCACCGGCAGCGTGCGCATCCCGGGCACCGATGTACAAATTCCGTTTAACATCCTGCACAGCATCCCAGGTCCTTCACAGGCTCGCAGGTAAAAGGTGTTTGATACCAGAAACTCAAGCAGATGATAAGTAATGATATTCTAAGGGAAAAGACAGCTTATTTTTAAGAGAGAATGTGCTTGTAGTATGTAAATTAACTGAAGGGAAAACCTACCGCTTGGTGATACAGTCTCCTTTACTGCTTTGAACATGAAACAGTCAAAGGAGGAAATCTGAGGACGTGGTGGAAAGTAGAGGTTCTCACTTTGGATATCCCACCTGGACAGGCCCCTGGGACTGAACCAACCATTGATAAAGACACGGTCGTCCCCATTTTGCACAATAAATAGTAACAGGACTAGAACATGGTTTACTACAGAAGCTGTACTTGCTCTTTTATGTAAGGAGATCAAACTCAGTACATATGTCAATAGTTTCGATGGAAGGCAAGATCGTTCTCTGGCTGCAAAAGCTCTGAGGCTGCCACCCTCGCACGTGTAGGAACACAGTAAAAACATCAGAGGACAGAGCGATGCTAAAGGTGCCAAAGTTCACCGTGCGTTTGACGTGAAGATCCACGGGATGAGAACGGCCGGGGCTGTTGCGCTGTTCCACACTCAGAGGTCACTGCATTTGCTGCTGCTAAAATCAATTTTCAGTGCTGTTCCTCATTCTGACCCCCATACTACAGTCTCTGGCTCTGCTCTCCATGCCCTGAGCTCACACACTGGGAAGAATTCTCCAGTGCACCAGGAGTGAGCAGCTCCTGCGGGCAGAGCTGATTGACAAAAGCCACGGCTTCCCAACCGCCTGCCACCTCCAGAAACAGTTCGAGTCAGGAGGTTTGGGCAATAAAAGCAGGGAGCAGGAAGACAGAGGGTACAGCTGTTGTCCATAAAGTGCCACAAAACCCACTGGAGCCTCAGAATCAGAAGGCTGCCCTTCTATCACTGACCAAGCACGTTTTACCTGTAGACCTTGAAGATGGGATTTAGGTCCTAAATTTTAAGGAAAGGGCCCATTTAAAAAATGCTAAAGCCATGCTGTACCAACAACCAGCAGGTATAACTCACTGTATAGGAATTCTGTGGTGTTCACGAAAGCTCTGCATCCACCAGAAGAACATCTGAACAGGCAGAGATGATGTTTTTTTGGAAAGAATCAACACTGACATTGTTACTTACACTCCTTAAGGAGGATTACTAACATTTCCTTGCTTCATTTCCTTTATGGTTTATGTTTAAAAACAAATATTTTGTTTATAGTTAACTGAGCACACATCCAGCTGATGTGTCTCAGAGCACTTCCTGCAAGTTCACTCGGCAAAAATCTCCAGTTCACTCGGCAAAGATCTCCAGACTGCCAAAGGCTGCCACACACTCAAGTCAGATAACCAGGGTACAGCTGTGGGAGTTGGAGGATTGGAAAAATGAAATGCATCGGCTACTCTTCTTTCTCCAGCAAGGCATTTATGAGGTGAAGATGTCATGCAGAAGTCCAGTATCTGCAGCAGCTCGTAAATAATGTGTAGTTTGACACTTCTCTCACAGATAGAGTAAAAAGAAGGAAGAAAAAAACCCAACCAAACCCAAACCAACCTACCACCCGCGGTTTGTTTATGTAGGTAGATTTAAAATTCACTTCAAACTCCATTTCATTTTATGGTTGTGAATAGTCCTCACCTCTGTCTGTCCTTTCCATCCTTGTGACTAGAAAGGAGCACATGAGAGCACAGTATTCCTACAGCTTTCTAGAGCTTAACCTTCACTGCCAGCTTCTCTACCCTGCCAAGAAAGGTAAAGTGAAATGTTCTGACTACACAGCATTGCTCAAATTCAGAGTATTTGTCCACAAGAAACGGATTTTGCTTGTAATTCTGCCCTCTACTTTCTGGAACAGGTTTGAACTGTTTCCCAAACAGAACTGTACAAAAAAGCAGGCAAAATTCAATTGCTATGACGGTTGGCTACGGTATCTCTCAAGAAGTTGTTCAAGTCTTTTAGACAGCTGAGGCGGTTTTAAGATCATTCAGTGCATTTCTCAATGAGTACCTGCGTTTCTACAGCCAAACAAAATGCATGGACTTGTCCTGCAGTTCTTTATAAAGGTGGTATAGAAAAGGAAAATGAAGCACTAACATAGAGGGACTTGCCCGAGATGCTCACAGACCCCAGAGTCTTTCCAATGCCCTACATCCATTCCACAAAATCGCCCCATGGAAACAGTCTTGGGTCACTTGTGGAAGCCCCAAAAACCTGACTGTTACCCACGTGTGGGCCATGCCTTCAGCAGACAGGGCATCTTTAACTACTCTCTGAAGCTTCACTTCATCTTTTACCATCTAATGTAGCCACCCGAAGCTCATGGAGTATGTGGAAACAGAAAAAAAAAAATAAATCAAGGTAGACCAGAGGAATATGATTTATGACAAATCTTGAAAAGCCTCAGCTTGGCTCTCACAAGAGAGAGAAAAGACAGAAACAAACCATATCCTCTTCTGTACAACATCATTAATATTCTGGAACGTGGAATGAGAGGGTTGCTTTTAATACTGCTGAAAATAATATATTCTGATTATATCCTGCAGCCATTAAGTGCTCAGAGTAAAGACACAGCCAACTCCTCCCTGCCTTTTCTGACAAGCCTCTAAGTGCACAAGTTCCCAGGTAGCCCTCGGCATCTTGGAGGCATCTCCCAACAAAAGGTTGACTCCAAAGGTCACTGAAAGCAGGGACATTTTCCAGCAAAACTTAATGGGTCTTGATCCAGCCGGACAAAGGCCAGGACTCTGACCCGAGACACACACCCTGCACATACATAGATGAAGTCACAGAATCATAGAATATGCCGAGTTGGAAGGGACCCATCAGGATCATCGAGTCCAACTCGTGTCCCTGGGTAGGGCACCCCAAGAATCACACCATGCGACATCATCCAAACGCCTCCTGAACTCAGGCAGGCTTGGTGCCGTGACCACAGTCTTTGGCAGGAGGTGGCGCAGAAAGTAAAAAGGAGAGATAGTAAAGAGGGAGATTAAAAATACCCATCAGAGTAATACATTTAGTTCAAATGCAACACAATCTATAACTGGCCTTCCTCCACTTCTGTCACATTACAGACACCCTGCTTTCCAGGCTAGAGCACTGACCACCTCTAACCATCACTGCAAATGCATCTTTCTCACACACCTCCAAGAAAAGCTGCACTGAGGAAGAAGAGAGCAGGAAACCCTGCACAGCACCCCAGCCCCTACTCCTGAACTTCCCTCCTGCCTCACGCTCAGCTGCACTTCGGATTTTTAGCCGTCCGGGTAGCTATGATTCCTCACTTCAGTTCATTTAAGGACCGTAATTGTTTGTTTTGGCTCCAACCAGAAACCATGTTTATGAAAAACAGGTTAAGCTTTTGGCACCAAATTGTTTTCAAATAACCTCAGCCTTTGAAATAGTGCCTTCTTTAAAAAAAAAAAAAAAGAACACTGTTTTCCTACCTTTAGACACTGCGTTTTCTATTCAGAGAGACATTTCACCTCCACTTCTCACTATACTGGTGTTAGCTTTTTGTGTTCCCATTAAGAACCCATTTTCATCAGTTCGCAACTTGATCCAAAAGATCACGTTGAAGATGTAACAAGTGACATTTCAGAGAAATCTAAAGTTATTATTTATAAATAAGAATAGAAGACACTGCTGCCCCACGTAACCATTCATTTTCATGGTAAATTTGTGTAAATACAGTGGACTTGTACACTGTGAGTACCTCTAAGTGGAAGGCAACCTTTACAATTTATCCCTTGAACCCAAAGAAACTCCCCCGACGCCTCATTGCATCCGGCGTATTGCTGCTACAACCCGTACGGCGACAGTTCTGCGAAAGAAAAATCTCACCAGTTCAAAACTGGCCACAGGAGCTTACGCTCACATTTCAGTTTATAAAAGCAGATTTCACTCCACTCAACAGTTTCTAGTGCCAGCAAAAAAGAGTCCAGAAATCACGTCCCAGAGTGAGAACCCATCCCGTGAGATCACGCTCTTGACAAAGGCACAAGGAAATCCTGAGCGCTGATCAGTCACTTTCTTTTTTACTTCATGAAAAAGTTGTTTTCATTATTTCTTTATTCAATAGTTTTCTACAGTATTTTATTAGTCTCGGTCCTTTGAAGATTCATTTGGCTATAGAGGAAGGGAATCAGCTGTGATAAACCTCCCAGCTCGTGAAGGTATAGTCAGAAACGAGATGGCTAGAAGTCTCAACACTGTACAATTACTAAAGTTTGTAGTAAAAGAAGAAATACACTTTTTTTCCATCAAAATAAAAGGGGGGTGTGAAAATAGAGTATCAACACTGAGCCTCACCGAGCCATACTAAGATCATAAGTGGTTTGATGTAATTCCTTGTCCATTTGAAAAGGTTCTGATCTCCACCACGATCGCATCCAGGAACATATTTCCAATCGATTAATGCCAATTCAGCCACCCTCTTTTAGGGTCTTAACTGGCGCAAGTTACAAGATGTAAAAGCCACAAAATGTTCCAAAACAGCTTAGAGTCACTAAGACGATGCTCTCTTGGGACAAAAAAACCCCAACCCTCCAATATTCTTCAGGCTCCTTACCAGAGAAGCAAACTAAATTCAAGCAGCCATTGTCCCTCTACAGGCAAACATCTCCAAGTGCAACACCAGAATGAAACGCAGGCTAAAAAGCAGGACATACTTTCAAAATACACTGCTTGCTTGTCATCAATGCTGAAGGACACGCTTTAATTATCTACCTGCACAGCACCAAAAGAATTAAAAGTATTTGGGGGGAAGGGGGTGAGGAAAGGGAGAGCGGGAACCAACAATCGGCATCTCACAGAAAAAAACCCTCCTATCACACAGCGGCATCAGGCGGCAGCAGCAACAGGAGGCAAGCTCAGCGTGTTTTCAATTAACGTAGATTTGAACCCCGGACCATAAATAAGCACCAGCATGTTCTGTGTCCTCTCACGCTCCCTGCTCTTTCCGTGTGTTCTGAAGCAATTGGAACTTCACCTAAGACCACGAGGCTCCCTACAGAGCATTTATACCCCAAGGAAAGGCCAAGTTTAGTGTGAGAGCAGCAGAGACATCTCGCAGGACTCCATTAAGCCACCAAGTACGGGGGGACAGTTGGCTGTGCCGCTCGCGGAGATGTCTGCAGAGCTGTCACTCTGGCTGCCAGCAACAGAGAAGTGGGAAAGAGGAAGGAGAGAACAAAAAGCACAAATATTCCCAAGCCCTTTTGGTAACTCTATCTATCAATTTAAACTTAATATCAGCTTACTCAAGAATCAAGTCCAACCTCAGAATATAACTTTGGTTAAAATACTGACATATAAAATTAAAGCTCATGCAAAATGCTAGGAGACTCTAATGGAAAGTGGAGCTGTATGACTTCAACCCCTACACCAGCATCAGCCAACGTTTTCTAACCAAATGCCTGCAGTTAGATCCCCAGCTCCTTTATCTGGCCTCTCAATAATGTCAGTTCGTCTTTTAAAAGGAGAAAAATCCCACCTCCTCCATTCTTCTAGCAAAGCATCCTGGCTGGCAAAGAAGGGCCTGCTTAAGGTGTAGTGCAAAGTCTGAAGTGGGAAGGATGTCTGAACCATCTGGCAAAACCAGAGTCATCTCCACCTACCAGCTGGCTAATCACCGCATCCCCTAAACCTCGATGCTACAGCAGGGAAGCTTCACTCCACACATCACCACATTTAACTATTGAAAGAGAACCAGTCAGCAAGTCAGCACAAGCAGAACACATCAGCCAACAGTTCAGAAATTCTCAACCTACAACCCAAAAAGCAAATGTGAACTTAGGAGCACTGCTGACACGCTTTCCAGTTCACACTACTCCCAAACCCAACACGGGAACATAAAACTACTAAAGGGCCTCAACAATTTGGTACGAGTTTAGCATATAACATTTCAACAGTTGTACTTGACACACAAGCCATTTCCTATGTCAGATGATCATTTTTATTACCACAAATGATCAGAAAACAACTGTTGGCTGTTTACAGTTGCAGAACACAAGGAAGGAGTACGGATACTCGCTTGCTATGGCTGGGTCACACTGCCTGGGGCATTTTTATATCACACTTTTTCAAATAACCGTTATCTATGGTCTCTGTGTCAGCAAACTCAGCCCCACAAACATCTCCAATTGGTGTTACAACACAAAGTTCAATATTTTAACGCATCAGGAATGACTTCAGTCCCAGTTGCAGGTAGCAAACAGATCGTTACATCTAGTTTTCAACTCAGCAATGTAAGATTTTCCTAGAATTAGAGAATCTAAAAATGGAAACACTTCAGCTGTGCTGGGTTTGCTTTCAACTAACAAGTGCTCCTCCGTGAAAAGGCCTGAAATCTTAAATCTTCTCTCCTGTTGGCCTAGGATCCAGGAGTTCTCCATGCACCTGGCACTGAAGAGAAAAATATATTCAAATATGCCTTTCGATTTATAGCTCCAGCGTGGCTTCTTAATAATACAGCTATCTTAAGCTGTTGCATACTTTTTTTTTTTTCCAATAACATTAGCTGCATCTTTAACTGAAGTTCACATAAATATCTTACTTTTTTCCCTCCAAGAAAACAATTACGAAACATTAAATCACTTTTATACCACACTATGAGAACAAAACCCTTGAATTTGGGTCCCGATGTGAACGGTTTCCACAACTCCCAGAGGACACGCAGGACGCTTCACTGCTTTCCTTCCTGCCACTGGCAACTCTGACTTACCAGTCACTTGCCAGAGGTCAGGAGCAATCGACTATTCACAGCCTTTCACCTTGTGATTCCTTGGTTTCTAAAGACAAAACACAGCTTTCCACCTTCTCACCCCTCACCAAAGTGACCCAAAGCATCATCTTAACACCACCTTTATACTGTTTCCCAAGCCTCATGCTTAGTTCTCATTCCAGCAACAGTTTTCAGCTTCCCAAACTGGGTCACATGGCTATCCTTAGAGTTGATCAAATACCTCTGATACACACCATGTGAAATCAAATGTAGACTAAAATAGTGAAAAAAATCCAGTACCTAGACTGAAGAAGATTATTTATCCTCAAAAACCTAAACCCATCATTATCCCCTGACATTACTTCTCCTTATCCCAAATGCAGACTAAGCCTGTACAACAAAACTACAGCCTTCCTTCTTTCCATCCTCCTCTTCTGCTTCTGCAGAAAAAAATAATAAAATTTTTAAAAAGGTGAAAAAAAAAAAAAGAGGTACTAGAAATAATAATAAAGGACCCTGTCTATCCTCTAGAATAGCTTTTGTTCTAGATCTGCTCACATCTTCTTTCTCCGGCTGGTGCCAATGATGCCCTCACACAGTACAACCATTTTTTTCTTGTTATTTAAATCTACCTCAAATGGTACATATAGTCATAGTTTTGAGCACCAGAAAGGGTGTCTCAGCTCTCTGGATTGACAACCTATTAAATTTCACTCAGAAATAATAAACAACTCTTACACCCTCCAAGAGCTTGAACCATCAAGATGCTCAGTTCTGCCCCTGCTAACTGGATCAGAGGAAGCAGAAACACTGCGCGTGATCTAGAGCTTATCTACGGGATTTGCTAATGAAAAATCAGACAAAATAAATCAGGAAATAGGAATGGTATGCCACACATCAAAAGCAGAACGCACATACCAACACGTACCCAACCCAGCTCACGCAGGGCAGAACAGCAAGTGCTGTAAAAAAAAAAAAAAAAACACTAAAAAAAAACCCCAACACATAAAGAAAAGCAGTTTGCCTGCTCGTCATGTGTTTCATGAAAGAGCTGTAAGAGCTCCCACACAGCTCTACAGTCTTGGGAAACTTCTGAATCCCATGAACTGCAGGAGTGATGAATTGTGTTTTATGTGCACTTAACTCTCAAATAATAAACTTCAAAAGGTTTGATCCCCAGTAGTTCCTGGTGGTGAGAAAGGGACAACTGGCGCGAAGGGGCTGCTGCTCTCGTTCTGTGGGCACGGGGGCTGCCAGGCGTGTGACATCACCCCTCCTGATTGGCTGCCAGTGACATCATTTTATTATTCTGCTTCATGTTTGCATTTCAGCTTCCCCCTTTCGGGGACCTCCAGACCTCACACAGCTCCGCCAAGTTGAGAGGAGCCAGGCAGCACGCCCCGAGCAGCACAACACAGCCCAGACCTGCCTTCCCCACCTTGGGGCTTCCCTGCTCAAAAGCTGCAGCAAAATGGAGAGGCCTCCTGCTTCTCCCGGTTGGTTTTCGGAGCTAGAGAAAGGTGATAGCGCCAGGAGACTAAGCAGGGGTCACAGGCTTACAGCAAGGCAGCAAGAGCTAAAGCAAAGCTTCTAAGAAATTCGCTGCAGAAAAAGACCTGAAGAGTGGAAAATGGAAACCACATGCAACGTAACAACAGAGACGCAGCTCACGACCCCCGTGCGCACACGTGTCGTTAAACACGGACCCACAACGCCTATGAAGCGAGTGTAGGAGCAGGGCAAATTCATCCAGAGACTGCTCAAGAGCACCCAAGTACCCTTTCTTTTGTCGAGATCCACAAGGGATCTAAGAGAAAGCGGTATCGTCTCCTGTTTACCCCTCCACAACGCCAGGCTGCCTTTGTTCCAGCTCCACATCCTGCTTCCCCTTTACGCGCTCGCCCCTTCGGAGCTTGGCCGCCCGTAACCCGAGACAAAAGAATGTGCATTTCTCAAGTGATTTCATAAAAGCACAAAACGAAGGTAACTTGAGATTTGCCCCCATCTTGAAAAATATTATTTTATAGCACACACAACTGCAGGAAAATAGAACCGGTCTACAACAATGCTTTGGAAAAATAAACCGAAAAGTGGGCCGCTCTGCCCCTGCGTTCCTCCTAAACCGACCGTCTTCTGTTTAGCACGCGGAGAGGCACTGGGATGGGTGTGCACACAGATAGACAAGTGCTGATCTGTATGAATTATTCATCTGCACACGAACACAGATCAATCAGGCAGAAGATCAGTTTCAAGTACAAAAATAATGTTAGTTAACGCTGAGCTTGAGTTCGTAGCACGGCGTGGAGAGTCGCTCACCTCAGACCTTGCGCTCACCTAATAACGGATCAAAACCCAACGACAGGGCCTGCAATTTAAAAATGTTTTACGAATAATTTACACAAAATCAATTTAGCAAACACAACTGTGATCCCCAAACTAGTTCCTGTATTAACAAAACGCATTTTCTGCACGCTTGCAGCACCACCCATGTGAAGTGTATCTCCCATAGCCGACACCATCCATGTATCCTGTGGAATGAGGACAACCCTGCACGTTGGCCATGCTACAAACCCTGAGCCTCTGACCCCTTCCCACGCAGGGAGACGGGCCGGCATCACGCCACGCCGGAGTGTAACTTTTGGTCAGGTTGCATTGCTACCCTAACGCATCCTGTGAGGAAAAGCTTTCAGAGAAAGGCCCCTCATGGATGGAAGTTAGTACCATAAATAAATTTTATATAAACCCTATAGAAATTCAAGCTAATGGAACTTCTACCAAAATGCACGTACAGCATCACTAGCCTAATCATTTTGACATGTTATGATGCCGCTATTTCTTCTACGGAGAGAATGTAAGTATTTCAAGATACTAAATCAATGTGTTTAGTTTTATTTTGAAAAGTAACCCCAAAACCCCAGAACTACTTTTAAGGTTGTGTCTTAATAGTTTAGGTTTTAATATATCCTGCTTCCTACCTCAGCATGTTTTACCCGGACAGGAATTCACCCTCTTTAGACACAAGGAAATTGAACACTTTTACGTGCAAATGAAATAAAATTTCTATAAAACTGCCCTAGCTTCAAATTCTAGACAGTAACAAGGTGAGGGGAAAAACACTGGTTAAATGAAGCAACAGCAGAAGTGAGATTTTCTTTTGTTTCTCTTGTGTGGTTTGCAAGATGGGATTTCATAGGGGTATTTTCCACCAGCCGTGATCTCAGCGATCACCGGTTCCTTGCTGCCCTGTGAGGAATGACTCGAAAACACAGAAGGTGTTCTCATCAGCGCACGTCGATCGGGGTTACCAGGGTAAGCCTCACGCGCACCTGCGACAGCACAGGTCCGTTTAGCCTGTCTCATCTTCTGCAGCAGACAGCAGACAGCTACTAGAAGACAGATACGCTCTTTGCTACGATCACAAGGGAGTAGGTCATGCTTAGAGCTCCGCAGCGAAGCCTTCTGGCTCGGCAAGCTTTTCCTGACTTCAGCAGAACAGGTCGCAATCGTTAGGCAGGACCCGAAACGTAACGTCCTCTTCATTTATCACAGACTTTTCAGAACACCCAAGAAACCCAAGCAATCCATTCTGCGTTTTCAGCGCTCGTGTTCTCACTCTGTTAGGTCTCACCAAGAAACAACCCCAGCAACATCCAGCATCGCACCCGAGCACACCTTGCAGCAGTAACAACCTTGAGGAATTATCCTCCAGTTCCCAGTTGACACGGCGCTTCTTTAGCTCCTCTGGCAACAGGAAAACATTTACTCCCTGATCTGATACAAATTTTTCAAAGAATTCTGAAGTTGAGTTGCTCTCTCCTTTGGCTACGAGATTGTAGAAATTTCCAAAACTTTCCTACTAACCACCACATTTCACGACTGGCCTTCATAACATTCTCTCAACCAACCAATTAGAAGTATCAGCCTGAAAATGACTAAAAGAAGAGGACCAGAGGAGTGATTGCTGCAAGAAGACTCTTCCAGAGGCAAGAACACGCCAGATAAGGCATCATGAGACAGGTCACCGATAAAGGCAAGCAGCACAGAAGCTCCCAAATCCACCTGCTGAAACAAAACACATCCCTGCAGCAGACATGAAGCAAGCTCCTGCAATTCATGTGATGAAATAACACTGGTGAGCACCACTCTCAGGCAGATGTCTCTTGGAAACCATGTTAGAGAAGCCCATCAGTCATCTAGAAGAGAGTTTCTCAAGTTCAGTTCAAACAAACCTAGAAGGATTACTTGGCCTTTAGGAAAATGGTTCTGAGATTTATTTTGCAGGGTACTGCTACAAAGTGAAAGGTGTTGTGAGCACTGGGTATTTACTCGGTACCTTTAGTATTCTGTAGTTTAGTTCTCTTTTGTAAGTGTGTAAAGATTTTTAATTATTAGTATCGCTTCCAGCCTACGCTCCTGATGCAGCTTTATGTCACCTGCAGAGAGGACTCCAAGCTGAGAAAAACGGGTTCAAATTATATCATTTATTCTGAGACTCTCCACCAGGATCATATTTTTCTGGATCCTCCTCAGCAACTTCCTTCTCTACTACGCCTACACTTCCAGTGATGGCTAAGGAACATCCAACATTCCCAAATGTTACCACTGTAAATCAGTCTAGAGTAAAGAGCAAAGGACAGGAACCAAACCCCTAGAAGGAGCTCATGGGTATCTACTCATGACACCAAATGCACTTCTGCAGAATTTGTGCGTGTGTTTGTTCTAATAGCAAGACTTCCACGGCAGCACAGACCTCAGGCATGGGCACTCTCTGCTGTTCAGAAAAATTTTGGAACAACTGGACAGGAAGCACAAAAGGAAAAAATATTACTTCCAAACAAGAAGAGAGGTGAATTCAGCTTCCCCCCACCCACCTTCCACAAAAATATCAAATATTTTCTTTCATAAATAATTGCAATAGGATGCCGTAGCGTTCCCGAGCAAACAATAGCTAGATTGTGTAATGTTTTGCCCAAGGCAGGGCCCAGGGGGGAGGGGGACACAAAGGGTGGCTTTCAGGGCTCGGGGCCTCTCGCTCCTGCTCCGCTCCCTTCCTACTCCTTCGCCTTCCCAGGCCGTCCCTCCGCTGGGACTTTGGAGCGGCAGCCATCGGAGGGCTTCTGCTAAAATAAAAAAAAGCCAAAACAAACAAACAAAAGCTGATTATAAAGCCCCTCAGGCCCTGTCAGAGACCTCACACGAAGCAACATTCCTTATTTTCCCAGAAGGGGAACCTAGGGGAGGCTGGTGGGCTGGATCTGGGGGTGCTGGTGACCTCTAAGAGCACCCACTTGCACACGTCTGCCCTGTCACGCTGCTCTCCCAGCTCAACAAGTAGCCTCGGAGCGAGCGCGGCCGCTTGCTGTTTTGAAGATAAAAGCTGTCTAAGGGGCAGGCGCTGCAGGCCAGGCAGGGCTGTTCTGTGGATATTAAAAGAAAACAAAGAAAAGACCTTTTCTGCCTAGAAGGTGTTTCGAAAGAGTCGCCCGTTTGTGTTGGGAAACCCGAGAGCTGTAATTCCCGTACTGATTCACCTTCCTCCTTCACGTTAGGAATTAGAAAACAACCCAGCCCAGCAACATCAAAGGAGCACCAGTGCTGCCCAGTACCCAGCCAGCCATGGCAGGCACTCTTGCCCGCCCTTCATGTCCCAGACAGCGCCACCAGTACAGCCAGACACAAACCCAAACCCCAGCGACAGGTCCTGGGGCTTTGGGCAAAATATTTCTTCCAAAAAGATTATTCAGCTGGTTTCCCCACCTCATAGATAAGCACATTCAAAAATTATATATATATATCCATGTCAGCTGCATCAGAAAGTACTCAGGCTGGGAGAAGAGCAAGGCAGAGGAACAGGAATGCCCAACCCTGCCTGAAATACGTATTAATTCTACTCACTACTAGCAGCCCGTACGAGTACCACCTCAGCACTGTAATCTTCTTAAAGCCAAATGTTTACCATAGGATATACTATTTATATGTAACGTATTATTTTGTGTAAACCAAATATAATACTGTTAAGTCAGCTATGAGACCAAATAGTTATTGTTCTTTATAACAGAAGAAAGGGAAGTACACGTGGCCAGTCGCAAGAGCACAGCTAGTTACATCGAGCTTGTTGTTTGGGGATTTTTAAGTGCTTCAAAAAGACTGCAATAACTGCATCAGTGCAGCTACGCTGATCTCAACGACACTTCAAAACACCCACCACACTAAGCATAAAGTAAACAACAGGCAGGTGCCAGCTACAGCAATTAAATCAAATTTATGACAAATTTATGCAAAACGCCTGCTTCAAAACTTGCAGGGGAAAAAAAAACCCAAAACACTAATACAAAATGAAAATATATGGTAAAAAAATGAAAAAAAAATCTTCCCAGATGCATCTACAGATGGAGACACTGCTTGTTTTTCTATAGGCACACAGAAAACAGGAAAAAGCTAATGGAGCAAAACCACTTTACCACTGACCTTACCTGGTCACGCTCTTAAAAACATGCTTTGAGACATGGCCGTGGATTTGAAAAAATGTTCTCCTTTCCTACAAAAGGAGAATTTCTTTAAGTCACTCGACAGACACAGAGCACACTCGGAGCGTCCCTCCCTGTCCCGCAGCAGAGCTGTCTGGCTTGACCTTCGCCGCACCCCTCAATGCTCTGGAGATCCTTCACCTCCAGCACCTGGCTACTTCATGACAATAATATGATATATTCAAAGTCTAGATGTCCATGCCAAGTAAACTAATAGAGAAAACAACCAAAATTCATTAAATTATTGAAAAAAAAAATTAAAAATGACATTGTCTGTGAAAGCACCTTTTCTTTGTCAGAAGTATTTCGCCCAGTTCTCTACACATATCCGTCTATTTTTAACTTCAGACTCATTACTGATAATTTGCAAAGAGATTTAAACCACCACCCCTCAGCTGAGCACTGACATGTTTCCACAATAGATACATGTAAGAGCTCAGTTTGGGGTGACGGGGATTCTACGTGTGTCCCTTTTCTCAGGTAACAGAAAGTTCTGGCTGAAGTTCAAACATTTACAGATATATCTGACAGATAAAACAACGTTGCATATACTTTACTCAGAGTGAAAATGCTGGATGAAAATGATGTCTCTCGTACTCTAAGTAACCACATCGGGCCAAAACTACTTTAGAAGTTCATTCCACCAACTGCTTCAAACTGCTCTGCCACGATGAGCTCAGTAGATCCCTCATCCAGAGGAGCGCGACTGGTTCTGAGAGAACAGTGATCACACTATCACTGGTGCAGCCACATCCTGCTTTATCGGGGGCTTAGGAGATCGAAATCTTGTGTGGTGATCAGAGCCAAGTGGCAGAAAAGGCCAACATTTCTTACCCACCTGGAGATGGAAGAAAGCTGCCCCTGTCCGTCTTTAGTCTAAGAGTCAAACGTTAAAATGTAAAAAAAACCCAAGAATTTCACAAGGCTGCCTTCCTTTTCTGTATCCTAAACAGAAGTGACTTGACAAGATGCAAGGGCCGGGATTACAAGGTGTGAACTCCTCAGAAAGCAGGTGAGTGCCAACAGAACGAGCACCTTCAGATGGGACTTGCCGTGCTGGCAACGTTCTTGAGGTTATCCGGACATCACAAAACCCTGAGCGGAGTTAAAAAATCACAACAGCCCGTCCTCCTGGTTGTGCCTGCTCGTGATTCCCAGCAGAGTCAGGGTAAGGGAGGCAGCAGAGATAAAGCTCGCACAGCTCAGCCACACCTCTTGCCTCCGCTGCCATCTCCAATACCAGTCTTCAAAACATCATCTTGGACCCAGATCCAGAAATTTCTATAAATTTCAGCAGCAAACTCCTAGTGAGCCTGAGAGAAGCACTCGCTTTTCCAATTAACACCACGCTTGGTAGGCAGAATGATTTTTGTTTAGACGTTTCATTATAGCCCCCCCAAAATAATTGACATCTTACAACAGAAATTACAAAATTCTTATTTCTGACATGAAACCTGAGAATCCAAACTCTCATGCCCACAGGTAGGTGAGTTATTGGTAGATTCAAAGACAAAGCAAAATAGAAGTCAGAATTAACCGCTGCCAATGGTTGCTCATGGCTCATAAAACCTCCACACTACTGATTACAAGTATATTCAATGCAAAAGATGACAATTTTCAATGAAAAACATGAAAGTCATTATTCTGATCTGAACATGAGAAGTTCAGCATCTATTTGTTGTCTTTTTCGTTTTTTTTTTTCTGTTGTTTGTTTTTTTAGTTAGGGTTCTTTGTTGGAGTTTGGTTATTTTTAATACTATCACCAATAAAACAAGGCTACCTCACCAGTAGTGTCCTCATTTACCAACCACACAGTCTCAAACCGTCACTAGAAGTTAAAGGTTTCAGGGGAAGCATTACCTGAGCACTGTGGGGAAACTGCACGAAGTGTAAATGCTTCATACTTCAGGCCTCCAGCTATGAATTGAACAAAAACATAAAGGTGTGCACGGGGTGGGGGGCGAGAAGTATTTCTGATATATTTTATAAAAGCACCTTGGAAAAGACTGACTATACTTCAAACAGCTGACAAAGAAAATCTCCACAAGTAATAACAAAGATCTCTGTCTACATTTATACCTATTCCTACCACTTTCTTACGTGTATTAGGCTTTAGAAGACATTCCTGAAAAAATCATGAGCGCATTAAGAAAAGCATTTGGTTGACAGAACATTTTCTTTCGAATACCAAATTTCATACTTCCTAAAAACTTTTAGCCCAAGCCCTGTACTATTCAGATGTGTATTTAAACGGTACTATTTAAACTGTGCTATTTAGATGCGAGGCACACCGGGCACCACCCCTGCTCAGCACAGCCATTCCATTCTTTCAACAAAAGGCAAAGCGCGTGCTGTTCTTGACTACTGGGAGTCTGGGGCTTTACAAGGCATCTTATCGTGAGAACAGGCGCTCTCAAGATTCCCAAACTCAATTTCTAAACCAAAAAGATTCAGATAAGTATCTGAGCATTTGCAATGCTTATCTGCTAGCTGCTCCTCTCCTCATTTCTGCCTTGATGCTCTGTAGGCCTCCACAATGAATGTTTGACTAAACTCGGAAGAGAATTTCATGGTTATGCAAGTTAAAATTCCTCCACACATACAGATAATTCAGAAGGATATCTTCAGCGTTTTGCTGGAGAAGGTAGAAATGACATTTTCCGTTCTTTACACGTGGTGCAGTCGCTTGACAACCCTGACGAGCGCCTCCTACATATCTGCATGACCAGGGTTGTGGTCTCCATGAAGTCTGCCCTGGACTCACACGTGCAAATTGCCAGTAAAAGAGGTAATTTTCCTTTGCAACTACACTTTTCAGTTTGACTATTTAAGAGCTAATTATCTGGCACATTTTAATTCTCTGATCTTGTAGGATGAGCTCCTTACTGACCATAGCAAGGAGCTTCTCATCACTGTCAATCAAGCACAGCCCCTTCCATAGCATTGTTTGACCTCATAACTTTTATCTTTTCTTTGTGGTCCTGGTGTTTTTCTGACTCATCACATTTTGCCTTAGTAACAGAACCCCTATTTCCAATAGCAAGATCGAGTATTTCGCCCAGGTTAGGCTCCTGTGTTTAGGTTTTGCAATGCAAGGTAGCATTTCACCCTTACCTAGTGAAGTGCTCTCCTTCAGAGGCAGGTACCTCACTGAAAAAAAAATAATAAGAAAAAAAATACCTGGGGTACAAAACCAGGGAGAGAGCGCAGCAGCTCCCAGCTCAGCTGCAGAAGAAGCTACACTCCACGCAAGCCTGGCAGGCAACTCAAGGGTTTTAAAACTACTTCAGACCCACAGATACAGTGCCAGCTGGGAGAGGGCAGATCGCATGTTTAAGCTTTGTAACGAAGTGAGAAGGTAAGATACAGCAACTTCTGCAAAACACCTCCTAATGACAGCCCACACAGCCAGCACAGAGGCCAAACATATCAGCTTCCCACTCAGCAAAGCTGCCAGAACTCAACTCAAAGCAGAATTTATATAAACGGAACAAACAGTATCAGAGTCAGTTATCGCTTATGACTGCTTCATTTTCAGAGCAAGCAAACCAAAGGATTTTGAATTTCCAGAAGAAAGGGAGGATGTCCTTTCCCACCCTCACAAACAGAACAATCTTTCTGTTACCCACTTGAAACTTTTCCATACTTGAGGGCAGTTCCGCAGCCGTAGGAATTGCAGCGTTTAAAGACAGTAATTTCTTACCCTACAAAGAAATCAAAGCACATAACCGAATGCTTCTAACGTGCTTTTGCACCCCAGACGCCATAACCTTTGTTAGCACCTTTTTGTCTGTATTCCTCTTATTCCCCATTAGATCAGAAGGCTTTATGGTGAGAACACTAGAACACTGAGGAGCATTAGTATCACACATGGAGAGCATCCTGGAAACACACTGCCCCTCCCAGCTCAAACGACACCCCTACAATAACCATAAACGTACCATATTGTCTCAGCAACTGGCACATTAGACAGGATAATGTGGTGACCACCACCTGGAAGTTCTCAAGTGTTACGTACAGCAGTTGCTCCCTCTCAGGGTTTCTAAAATTTGTGATTGGGAAAGAAAAGTTTCTATGAGCATGAAAAATAAGTTGCTTATACATTGGATGTTAGTCAGATGGAAAAGTCTGGCACATCTCTATCTATTTATTTTTTTACTTCAAGGAAGGGGCAAGCTTGCAGAACTTATGATTTCCAGTACTTTGTTCTTAAATTACATGATATTGCTGGAGTCAGCAAGTTAGATCAACACTAGTCTTGCATCCAAAATATACAGAAAGATACCAGGATGAAATAGAGGGTGGTGCAAATAAAAAACAAATGCTCCATGAATAAAAGAATTACCTAAGAGCCGGCTTCCCCCTGCAGTATTTTCAAGAAATTTCTAAGAGGATTTGCAGAGTTAAAGATAAGGGCCAGAAGAAAGATAACAGATGGCAATGGAAGGAAAACAGCATGTAATAACTGGATACAGTACATACAGTACTACATGTATCCAGTACACTACAAGAAACCCAGAGACAACTTCCACGTGCGAGTTGCTTGGTTCCCTATTGACAAGCAGTGGCATCAACAAGCGGTCATCACATAATATTTTGGTTTGTATCTGCCGGTCTGTTTTAGCACCGAGATGCGTATTATTCAGACCCCATCATGCAGACCTTGACTGTTTTTTATAAAGAGGTAGCATCCCAAGCCCTACTGGAAGTCACTACTTTCAAAGCAGCAGAGATGGAGACAAATACCTGGCAGGAAGGAAATGCTGGATACTGTGTTGTTTGAAGATTTCACAGGCTGTGTGTGTGGAACCTCAGCTTCACTCCAATTCCCCTCTCTCAATCAGATGATGCACACAAGGGCAATGCCTACTAAACTTTTACTCAAAGTTGCTAGAATCTATCAAGATACTTATTTTTTTCCCAAAATCTTCAACCACTTGGAGGTAGGGCGGTAACAGCTCATAAACTGGTTGTCTCAGGCAAACTACCTCCTGAACAGGGCCTTCCTGAGAGGCCAGGTCCTGTACAGAAAGACCCAGCAGCTCTGCCTCAGCATCACCTTGCCACCAGCCTGGGCTCCTCATGGCACATGGAATCCACGCAAACAAAAGCTACGCCTGCAGCAAGAGACACCTACGCCAGGAACACAGCACTTGCAAACGTCCAGTGTCGAACACGTTTTGTTTCTGTGGTGGGGTTGTTTGGGGGATTTGGTGGGATTTTTTTGTTGCTGTTTTGGTTTTTTTTTTTCCCAAGGCTGCACTTCAGAGCTCTGTGTTTTCTGAAAAGCAGCAGACGGTCTCCCAGTCCTGCCAAGTAACCAAAATATCACCGGTCAATAGCCTTCTCTGCTATCACCACAATCACCATTCTTTGTTTTGCTGCAAGCCAAGGCTTTCACAGGCAATGCACTGCCACTAAGGTAAAGGTTGGTGATCCCACATTTTTCTGTACATTACCAGCCTCACTGCCCTGGTAAAAGTACTGTTGAAAAACACAGTTCCTGCTGCCTAACCTGTTTGTCCCAGTGCACTCAAAGAGAAGAGATCAGACAGCCACAGCAGACACCCATGATCTCTATCCCTGGGCTCCCATGGTTGGTACTTCCAGAGCCAGAAGCACATTAGTAGCCACCCTGAAAACCAGCAGTGACCAAAGCAGGGAAAAAGAAAAAAAAAAAGATTAAAAAAAAAAAAAAAAGAGACAGATACAATCTTGATCCACGCATCAGAAACACAGGATGACAGAAGAAAAATGGTGTAAGTCTGAAACTGCACCCAAAGAGTTGCAAGTGAAGATGTTTTGCATCCCCATGGCAGGGATACAGAGAGACACAGAGAGGCAAAGCTGCCAGCTCTGAGCTGTGTGTGTTTGGACTGTGGAGGAAGGAGACATGCAAGGGAGACAAAACCGCCATAAACTTTTGCTGAAAACAAAATTCATTTCTTTCTAAACAGGACTCCTTCAAGACCACATTACGGGAGCAAATACCTAAACAGTACTGAAAAACTACGTCAACTGTACAACCCAAGGCTGCCAAGGCATTTTGTACTGCCCTTCCCACGAGCTGTTTCGTAGAGTTTAGTCTTTCAGCGATGTCAGGGTGCTCAAATTATGATAAAAGACTTTCATCCCTGGCCATGAGATGTCAAGTCCCCAGTACACAGCTATGATGACTTGAGAAGGACAAACTGCAAGGTTACGGTAGTTCTAACCAAAGCAAGTCACCCCCAATGGTAAGCAATCACAGTTCTGACCCACATCCAACCTCATGTTTTTTATCGGTGGAGAACATAGGGGCTTGGAGACAAGTTACACTATTCTGAAAAACAGAAACAAAACAAAAAAAAAAACACCAAAACAAACAACCCAAACCACTAAAACTCACATAAGCAAGTAACATCCAACCCCACCGTTCCCCAGCAGCTACAACATGGTCTATATGTCCCTAGGACCAGCGATCACAGAGGCAGTTCCCATGAGAAGCCAAAGCAGCACCTCCCTAAGGGCCCTTGTCCTTACCAAGGTCACTTCAAAAAGCTCTCTAGGCTACTTGCTGTAACTCAAGCTGCTGCACAGGACCCCCTCTTAAATAAATATATACGCGTACAGATATTTAAGAACCTCTGAATACAATGCCAGCCATTTCTTGTGTTTATTATGTTTCTGTTCAGCTGAACTCAGACATGCTTGGTAAAAAGTACAGCTGTTTAGAAATCCCATTAAGGAGAACAGTTACATTTTTAATTACCTCCAAGGCGAAGATTCCAGCGTACAAAAACACAGAAAGGCAATGTTTCGCTTTCGTGGTGGGTTCTGGTGTTTTGCTTTGGTTTGTTGTCGGTTTATTTGTTTGAAAAAGTGCTCAAGTCAGTAGCAATTAAAAAATTCCTGCAGTAGCTTAGAATCAACTAAACCCCAGAACAACTCACAGTAATATCACACGGTATCACCTTATTTATCAGCTCATAGCTGCTGAACCACAGATAAAAAATTTCTGCCCCAGACATAAATAAGTGAGGGCAAATTTACGTCATGCAAAGAAAGCTCTGCAATGAAAGAAATCAGTGAGACAAAGCGAGATGCAGATAACATGTTCTTTACGCTCAAAACACCAACCAGGTCTGGAAGCACTGCTTCCCAGGTCTGGGAAAAAAAGAATTCACGGGGAGATCACAGGGATATTGTAACACCAGATGCAGGCAAGATGCACGAGGATGGAGTTTCTTCTGAAATGTGTGAACGAAAAGCTGTACCCGAGCCAGCAGTCTGTGCACAACTGAAGCTGCAGCAACGAACCTACACAGAACTGCGGGCAGCTGGCCCTGGCCCTCTCCACGTGTTTCTCTCTGCAGAATGGGAATAGTCCACCAGTTTACCCCACGGGCTCATTAACAATCTCTAATTTTGTTCTGTTCAAGCTGCTCAAATGGAAATCACCTAACAAGCAGAGAATAGAAGCTTAGCTCATACGAGATATAAAGATTAGAAAATCTGGGATTTCCCCTATCTCCTTTCAGTCCTCCATTGGCACCAGATGAATTTAATTTCAAGAAAAGATAACCACAAAATAAAATAAGATATATTTTCCACCTAACAAAAATAAACTGACAATTGTTATGGGCTTGTTTATTTAATAATATATTAATAGGAGGAAACTAAGAGGTATTCTTCTCCTTTGTTTCAGCTCAGTTTCACTAAATAGCTTGTAAAACCCCCAAAGAACATGTCTGAAACTGTAAAGCCACAAATACATCCCTCTCCACTTCCCTTCCCAAATCCTAGGCCCTCACGTGCAACTAGGTATATCTCAGAGAAGGAGAAAGGAGTTTTATTAGCAGAGGGCTCAGAATTGGAGGGCAACCGCTGAACACTGCCTGGAGCTAAACCTCTAAAGTTACTGGTTGGCGAAGTGTGTCTGCCTTTGATCGGCCGAGTTCAGAGTCCGCTTACTTAACCTCGACAGGAAGAGCTCGCTTCCATGGTGCAAGATGAGCTCTTTCCTACACTTTCTTCAACACTTTTATAAAACTGGCATACTGACAGGCTTTGCACATTTCCAAATATTAAAAATAGCTAGGCAAGAATTTACAAGTAGCAATATCACTGACAACAACTCACAAATCATCGACCTCCCAAACTGCGGGGTTTTTTTCTGAGCCATGTCCACGAGAGATCACAAGTTCCAGCATCAAGGGTATCTCCTGAACTACACCGATAAACCAACAATCTCACAAAATATTTAAGTGTTGTGTGCTTGGTTGAGAATTCTATCAACACAAATGACACAGAACTGCAGAGAGAGAGAGACTGAGAAGGTCCTTCCAGAAAAGAAACCCCAAACATCCCAGTATCTTTCTTGTTTATAGAAAATTTCAATAAAAACTGGCCCCAAAAAATTCCCTGAAACATTCTGAGCAGGAGTTTGCAGGCGCCTGTGCACCACTTTGGTGGGGTCACATTAAACATGCCTGCAGCCTACGCTCACACAGAAACAAAGTGTTAATTTGGTTGACTCTGAGGAAAAAAAAAAAAAAAAAAGGCAAATAAGACTATATGCAGTCTGGGGTGTAAGAACAGTCAAGTCTGTCTGGTTCTGCTGTTCAAAAGCTTTCTGTCTGTTGGGTCTTGAAGGTGAGACTTCTATGCCCATATTAAATACCAAATATTTAACTCTTTACCTGAAAACTGATTTCTGCACTATAGTCCATTATTTTTGTATTGCTCATCATCAAAAAACTAACATAATCTGCAGATATCTTTCGCAGCAACTTGAAGTCTCATTCCAGTCGCTATTAGCCAGCCTTTCCTAGCCCACAAGCCTCTCAAGTCATCTCAGCTTACTCATCCCTTAAGGCTTTTCTTCAGAGACTTGTGTCTACACTAATGGATGAGTCACAAAGGCCCTCAAATCCAACATCAAGAAGGATACAGATCTCATGGAACTAGATTACTTAGTTTGGTATCATTAGAAGTTTATCACTGCTTACTTTGGTATCACAAGAATGAAACGTGGTCTGGCTAGATTCTGCTCCGAGGAGGAGAGCTCTGCTCAACTCTATATGCCCAAACGGTGATGTTTCCGCCTTCCCCCCTCGCTTCCCAACGACAGCCATCAGCAACTGGAGCTGCCCAACAGCACACCCAACCAACAGTTAGTTCACATTTCTCTCCGAAATGTAAAATGCCTACTCAGTTCTAAAATTACTTCAGAATCATAATATCAAGAAGAAAAAAATGAAGCAAGACGAACCTTCCCCCCCAGCTCAGGACAATTCATTCCCACTAGATATAATTCCCAAAAGATCACATAAAAAAACCCCAGGAAATGAGTTTCCTTCACCATACTGTATTCCCAACCTTTTCATCAGTTTCCCATATCCGGCCAAATAAGCCTTTTAAAGACTCTTTCTGAAGTCACAGGTCAGTTTGGAGACCACTATTCTTCACCGAGATTTTCCTTATCGAAAATCTGACCCCTCCCATGTATCTGGCGCACCAGAATCTGCACACTTTTCAATAACTCCTAAGAAATCACCGTTTACTTTGCACAAGGTTAAATGGATTAAATCCTAGCACGTCCCCTGATGATCCTGGGTTAGGGGTGGGGTTTTTTATTGTTTTAACCCCATGTGCACTACCATTTACTTGCGGATGATCAGAAAAGAGACTGGGCTGTTAGTCAGGAGGATGATGAGCAGCAGCAGCAACTTGTCACTAACTGGCACAAACATTTTCACTCTCCTACAGCTGGCAAATGACCACTGCAGTGGAGATGACTTGTAAAGCTTCCCAGCTAGGCTAAGAAAACGAACTTACATATAGGCTCTTTCTGGCTGCTTTATGGCAGTTTTTATAAGACCAGTTACAGAAAAATGCTGCACTTTATGCAGCAGAAGTGGGAAAAATACTAATTACATTTAGAGTCTTCAAAAGACAGGAAGAACAACAGCTAACAGCATAGTTTTACTGGGGCAAATGAAAACTACAAGACAATATAAATCTGACCAAGCAGATGCTGCTTAAATATTTTTTTGAAACGTCTGGCTTAGCTGTTTAAGCTGAGGAGATATTCTTAATGCTGGACCTTGTGGAACCTGGCGTGGGTTTAAAAAAAACCAAACCAAAAAAAAAAAAAAACCACAAAAAAAACCCACACACACGAAGTTGGGAAGTGGTTTGTGAGGTGTTATCCCCAATATCACTATTTGTAAATAAAATAACATTCAGTATCTCAAAAATACATAAAGAAAAATTAACTTACATGCCTTAAATTAAGGAGGGATGCTGCACCGGCTTTAAAAAGCTTGCTGTTGGTAATTAGGTTTCTAGTCCTAAACAGCCTCCACTGTTACAGCTCAAACAAGCAGCTTTAACTGAGTTGCCCATCTCTTTGTGTTTTTGTTTTGATAGAGGCTCAATTATGCCCAGGACAATGGCCTGTCTCTTCATTTTGCTGTGAATAGGAAGCAAGGGTGCCATTGTCACCCGGCTTCAATTCAGTCACAACAAAGGGGTCTGAAGTGCCGAAAATAATGGGCTACCCTAAAGTAGCTGGAAGGAGGGAAGGAGGGAAGCAGCGAGAGCTCCGCACTGGGCCCGGCCCCCCTTCACCCAGCCCTGCTCTGCTGCGGCCTCCGCCAGGAGCCATGTCAGTGGCTGGGGAGGCGGGAAAACCGCCGAGCTCCCTGAGGGGGGAGCGAGGGGAGCGCTGAGGGGCAGACAGGGCTCTGCCCCTGCCTCCCAACGGCGCTACGGGAGAAACACGGCAGCCGGGCCGTTTGCTGCGTAGTTCTGGAGAAAAATATGTAAAACCAGGAGCTATGACCTTGAGCAGATGGGTGGGCTTCAAGGGGGGTAGGAAAGGGGAAAGAGATGCGGGAAGGCAACAGCGTGGAAAGAAAGTAAATGGCACAAGAGATTCTATTAGGAAAATGGGGGATGTGTTTTGTTTTAAATAAACCAGGCCGGAGTATTATTAATACGGCGTCAATTACAGAGAAATTGCAAGGAGTGAATGAAAGCCAGTAGCCGGCTGTTGTAGCCGAAATCCCCTCCTCCCGCCTTCTGGTGCTTCATTCATAAATGGCTGCCCAGCAGCTCCAGCTGCGGAGCCCCAGCGCAGCACCGGCCAAAACCTGCTCCAGAAAGTCTTTAGTTACTTCTCGGTAGCCATCCAATCTTCCTCTCCGCTCTCAAATCTCTTCCTCAACCTGAAATCTGGGATGGGGAGCAGACCTTCGTGGGCTTGTTTATCAAGAGTGGCTTTTCGGTGATGGGAGCTGCTGGCACATGGGACAAGAGGGGTTCCAGCAGGACCTCTCCTGCCAGCCTGACTTCCCACAGCTTGCCCTTCTCCTTACTCTTTGTAGAGCTTTGCTAAAAAAAGAATCTGTAAGTGTATGTATAAAGAGAAATAAATCACATTTCAAGGAGGAATTACCACCTCAAGTTTTGCTAGCTTAAAAACAATGGAAAAGCTCTCAGAAGCATCTCCGGCGTACATGTGTCTAGGTGACGCTATTACTCCTTACTTTCGTCTTCGTGTTATTCGTAGCTCGAAATTCCTTCAGAACATTTTAATTAGGTAGAACAAGACTCAAACGTGCCATAACAATATCAGTACTAATAAATCATGGGCAATACAGGGTACTGTTTGTAGTTACAAAGGGGAATTTCCAAAAAGCTTTTATTTTCAGAAAAAATAAAGAGAAAAGATGAAACAGAAAATGTGCGTTGAAGTGACGAAGATGCACAAAGGAAGGTAAAAACCCCACCTATTATGCTCAGGACTTGAACAGATGTAGGAATGCTGGGAAAAACATTTATAGGCATTGCCTTAAAAACTGAGTAACTAATGATAGGTGGTTAAAGGGGGCCAAGGCCTGACCATGGACCTTGTTTCATTATCAAAAAATAAATAAATTAACTTATTGAAATTGTCACCATCAGTATGAGTTACTAATTTCTGATTCTCCTGCTAAACAAACATAAATTCCTGCCGAACAATGAACAATTCTCCTGCTAAACAATAAATCAGGAAGTTTTAATCCACTTCTTACAAAGCCATTTAATAACAGACTTACTTTTACAGCCAACTTTCCAAGAAGATAAGTAATTCCCTTAAGAAAGCAGTTCCTTATTCCAAAATTAGAATAATTTGACAATGTAAAAGATGACAAATAACATCTCTCTTCCGTTTTGCTAAAGCTCCAGAGGGGCCCCCGGCCCAACGAGCATGTGAGAGCAGGCATCTGACCAACTCACAAGCAGGAAAAGAAGGCCTGCCCTCCAAATTTGTTCAGTTTACACAGTGAGGAAGAAAGGAAAGATCATGTTCACACTAGGGGAAAAGTACATCTTGTAGAACTAACCCGAGATCCCAGGTACATCTTTAGAACCAAAACAATTTTCTCTGTAGACCAGAAAAAAAACCAAAAGACTGTAAATTAACACAAGTTCAAACTTGACTCAAACGGATTAAAGGTGCAGATATTGCAGTGTCAAAGTTTCATAAAAGTGCCCACAGAGTACTGTGAGATGGTGCAAGATCCTCAGCACTGATTCATCATCTCAGAGGCATTTCAAACAAAAATAGGGTTTCCACACTCCCAACCATATAACTGTTACCACATCTGACCCATCTGGATATATTCAGTTGCCAAAAAGAGGCAGCCAAACTCCTGAGAGATGACTGTTTGCTTCAAGCACGTATCAGTCGGATCCGATTCACAAAAAAGGCACTAAAAAAATGCAGGAGGTGTCGCCTCCACCCCACATCACCTCTCAGGTTCCATTCCCTCTTGTCACACATCCATGAAACCTCAAAGACAATTTTTTTTACCCATAGTCATGGCCTGTGAAGAGCAGGCAGATTGTTATCGGATCCAAAGACATAAACCACAGCTGGCATCTCTCCCCAAAAGAACTATGTGTAAAATATTTTAAGAGTTACCTGTGTACGTCTAAAGCATATTTCTGGGGAGAAATTCCCACTGGCATTTGAGGAAAATAATTTACAACTGTTGTTCCTCACAGGTGTGACCACCAAAGATTTTATACTCCAGAAGAAATGGTTGAACCCACAAGCTCGACAGGAGAACATTTCTCGATGAACGTTCCAGCACCGATTTTCTACGGGCACGGTTTCCACCTACATTTGTGGAACTGCTTAATTAAAATAGCATCAGCAAGGACAGAAAATTCTTAGAGCAGAGCTGTAATACTCAACTCTTGCGTACCTCTGCTGTGCCTCTGCAGTACGGGGCACTCGAGCAGCAAGAAAAAACAAATAAATACGCCATTTGCTAAGCAGAACACATTCCTATATCATTACTTTAAATGGAATAAGAGAGAAATCAGGGGATGGCACCCATTCAGATGCTTGTTTGGCCTGATTTGTCTAAACCGAATTTTTTGCTTGGCCAAGACACACGCCAAAGAGTTCCACCTTCTCGATGCACGAGGCCACGTGCCTTGAGCTAAGCCATTGTGCACTGACCACACTTTAACAATCCCAACTAAAGTTAATACCAATGTTTGTATTTATAATTATGTATATGTACATACACACACAATCCACATACCCCTTAGGGACGTATCTTAGCACCGCTTCAATGAACAAAGCAATGTCACAACTCACAAAGAAGCACTTTTACGAGCGAAAACAGAGCACAATGATCAACCTTTTCCACAGCACTGGCTTGAAGCTTCCTTGTATATAAACCTCTGATGACTGCTGCAGAGCACAACATGTTAGGCAGAAGCTAGTAAGGATAAAGTTGTTTGATTTTTCCTTAAATTTTGTGCATCTGCCCCCAGAATCCTTCAGCAGAGGTACTGTCTGATGAGAGAAAGTCTCTGGACAGCCTCAGATGGAAGTGAAATAGCCCATTCAGGTTACAGAAAAAAGAAAATAAACTCTGGAGCGTGTTATCCTTTAAAGATCTGCACCACTCTGCTCCTTAGTATCAAAAGCAGATCAAACTTTTCAGATAAGCAGCGCGTTTGGGGTTTTTTTGTAGCCTATAAATCACAGCTCTTCTTCTAGCTCATGAATCAGATATTTTCAGTACAAAAAAGAAAAAAGCGAAAATCTGAAAGAGTCACTCTCTGCCTTAACCCCAATCCTCCACAACCTCAAGCAGCACAGAGATAGGCTTTTTGCCCTGGAGGGTCCACAGAATATTCACATTACATGTACCCAAACATCACAGCCCACAAAACAGTCCCCAACACCCTATAACTACCTGAAAGCTCCTGGTACAGAAACCAGAAGGCACAAACTGCAAGTGCCAGTGTTCATATTTTGCAAAAGGAAACTTGGTCGCAAATCTCAGCAATCTACCAAGACCCAAGAGACAACAGTCGGTGATGGAAGTAACTTGTTCACCTTGAACCAGAAACTCTAGAAGGACGGCTTAATATTTAGTATTCATCAAAAAATATTAATTTTGCAGCCAGCCAGAAAGCCCACACATTTTTCTTTTTTTTTCCCCCCCTTGGGGTGGCAGCTCAAAGTCTCTTATACAGGCTGAGCGCTGGCTTATGACTAGCAAAACAGCTTTTATACATTCCTCTTCCACTTAAACATCATTATGTACTTTCTTGCAACTTCACCATGATCAAAGTCCTCACAAAACAGCAAAAACAAAATGACAAACAGGATGTACACTGAGAACTCCAGTAGCGCTGGCAAAATACACGGTATCATTTATGTTTTATTTCAGATCAGTTTGTCCGAAAAGTAACCACTGCCAATCATCTCGTGTTCATTTGAGCAGGAAAAAAAGATAAGATTAAACCAGCAGAACTAATTAATTTCCATCTCTGTCAGTAAATAAGAACAGGCTACTTCTGCTAGCAAAGATAGAGTAGCTGAAGACAAAAGAAAGGAATTAATATTTCCTGTCACATTGGCAACAAGCAGTCACATCAGAAGGTGTATGGTTAGGAGCCAGGTTTTTCTGCAAAACACTGGAGAAATCACATGCAAAAATCGAGCCACTATCAGCTGCTTCCCATGTCCTAAACACCCTGTGCAAGGTCCTTCAGCCACAGTTGGAACAGGAGCTTCACTTACCTCCATTTTATCTCAGCAACAGGTCACCCATTTTATAGCTACGTGGACACTGGGATGTTCTTGGACTTCACCCACCTGTCAGTCCACTCCTCAGCACCTAGAGCTGGTATTTCAAGGCTGCACTGATAACTGAGACTGCAGGTGTCACCACTTGACCTAAAAGCATCTGTGTGGGGCTCAGTTAAAAATTCCCTGAAGTGTCCCAGTACTTTCCACAGCTGATACCAGGAAGGAGCAGCAGGACACCTTACAGAGCACGCGTTTGTTTTCATATGGAAAGAACTGGTGCCAGCTGAAGTTAGTTCTCACTTCCCTGGACTATTCAATCGATACCAACAGGACTCTTCACAAATTTGAAGTGTACATTCTTAAAGCATTTGCTGAAGACAAACATTCACATACCAGTTTCTTTGTTTTTTTTTTTATTGAAGTTCTCAACTAGATGACCTTGGTGTGTATGACAGTGACAGGCCAAACACGAGAGTGGGGGAATTGGGTTTTTCTCTGTTATTTTCTAGTATTTTTAGAGAGCTGTTTCATAATATGATTAAATTTACCTATCAACTTCCAGATGAATTTTTAGTGCTGTCAGATTGCTGTAGGAATTCCTTGGGGCATCCTTTTTTCTTCTGTTCCACCAGACAGAAGATGCCCATCTCTGCCTCCCCAGTTACCTTCTCAATTTACAAAGTCCTCTTCCAGATCCTCTTTTTTCACGGTTGGCCACAAGCCACTCAACGTAACGTGCAGAGTACGCACACAGATGGCTCTCCCTTGCTCTACTAGCAAGATCTGGGTGCACCAGCAGGAGGGAGAACATACTACTGGTGTAATACTTAATCCTACACTACTGGTGTAATACATAATCCTACGTTCTCACTGCCACTCAGTACCTCCACTTGCTGTGGTAACAACAACATGGAAAACTCGCCAGGGCACAGAACTTGTTTTCCTATTTAGAGAATTACTCAATGCACACAATAGTTTTAATAATTATCATAAACCAGTTCTACCCTAAACTGTCAGCTCTAGCAAGAGTAGGTCCAAGGTGGGGGAACCTCCCCAAACTTACTTGGGCACAGTACTTAGCTGACTTAATTTGAAGCTGTTTTTCCTTTCAAAACACGCACGCCTACTCAGCAAACCGTAACCACAGCTGACTCAGAGGAGGAGGACAGGCTCCTCGGCTTTTTTTTCTTCCTGTACAAGAGAAAAACAAGAGGGCACAACATTCATCGCCTCCCTCCTTCCTCCCAATCACAGCCAGCTCAAACAGCACTGGCTCGTAAACAGAGCCAGGAGAAACCTCTTTTCTGGGATACAAGCGACAACAAAACCTCTGGTCTAATGGCAAACAAGCATCCTCAGTTCGAGCTCGGGGAGGCTACGGGTTTAAAAAGCTGTGTGGAAAGCCAAACTCCATGTCATTCCTCTTCCCACACGCGCGCACACACACACACAGAGGGCAGAAACAGGCCACCCTCTCCTTTCCCCCTTTCGAGGTGCCTCACGCTGACACGCTTGCCGAGACTAGGTTGCAGTGCCTGGAGCAGCTTAAAGCAGACACAGGGCCTCGCAAAGGCGGGAGAAAGAGGCACCCAGCTACCCTCCCTAAGCACCGCTTTTTAAAGCGCACATTCCCCGTCTCCTCAGCGCTCTGTTTGCTTCACCCCTTTTGTTGTTGCAGTTTGTTTTCGTGACTCCGAGTACAGAAAAAGCCAGCCTGGTATAACCACACCCTGAAATTAAAAAAAAAAAAAATTAAAAAAAAATCTATCATAAACACAGACTGATTTGCATGCGTGCGTTTCTTTGAAAAACACATCCTTGGCACAGAAAAACCCTCTGCTACAGGAAAACACCACCTCTACTCAAGAGCTGCAGTACAGAGAACCTGGCTTCGCAGTCGGCCACATGGAGCAGAAATTGCACTTCCAGTTTCCCAGTAACACGGAGCAGGGATCCTCCCCAGGTATGCAGGGAAGCAGCGAGTCTGGAGAGACATCACAAGGCTTTCAGAGGCACCGCTCGCCAATCTTTATGGAACAGAAACTCTGATGTCTAAAAAAAGTGCAACAACAACAACAAAAAAACATACAAGAAATACAATCACAGAAACCTGTTCTCCAAAGCATTAACCAGACTTCTCAGTCAACAATGTAATTATTTTCCTTTCTAAGGAATCTGGCCTGCAAGCGTAGCACAGAACACAGCTTCTTCTGAGGATATGAAAGCGCTTGCGGTGTCCTAGATTTCAAAACACTCTCGAAATGGCCACTTGTCCTTTTAGAAAGGGGAAAGTAGAAACACAGGAGACAGTACCAATAATTTCAAGCTATCAAAACAAGCAGGAGTGAGGAACAATTCCTGCAGACTTTGTCTCGTCACTCCCTCACTCTAACCTCACACATTAAACCCGACCAAAGTGCAACAACAAGTTTTCCAGGTGCTTCTTTAATTATTGATCTGGCTCAGGAAAAACACCTTGCAAAGCTTTGATACCTGCGTCACACCGGCCTCGTTCCTCGGTGCAGCTGATCGTTCCCTGCAATGCTGGAGACACCAGCTTTTGAACTCCCCACCTCATGATGGGATCAGTTGACAAAACAGTGATGAAAACTTATTCACATGCAATCGATAGCTTTGGGAAAATCTCTGGAAACTTACTTTTCCTGGCACTTTTGACTCTGCAGTGCTTTAAAATCCACACAGCAAACACAACAGCAGCACAATCGCAGAATGGCTTGAGTTGGAAGGGACCTTAACCATCATCTAGTAGTTCCAGCCCCCTGCCATGGGCAGGGACACCTCCCACTAGAGCAGGTTGCTCAGAGCCTCATCCAGCCTGGTCTTAAAATACTTCCAGGGATGAGGCTCCACAGCTTCTCTGGGCAACCCGTTGCAGTGTCTCATCACCCTCATAGTAAAGAGCACCTTCCTCATGTCTAAGCTAACTCTACTCTGCTCTAGTTTGAAACCACTGCCCCTTGTCCTATCACCACACAACTTTATAAAAAAATCCCTCCCCAGCTTTCCTGTAGGCCCCCTTTAGGTACTCCAGAAGGCTGCTGTAAGATCTCCTTGGAGACGTCTCTCCTCCAGGCTGAACAGACCCAACTCCCTCAGCCTGTCGTCCTAGGAGAGGTGCTCCAGCCCTTGGATCATCTTTGTGGCCTCCTCTGGACCCTCTCCAACAGATCCACGTCCTTCTTATGTTGGGGCCTCCAGATTCCTGTATGGGGTGCAAACCCATTTCAACACCACTTGCTACTCCTCTACAGGATTCTTGGATTTTAAAAGCCATTGGAAAATGTGCTGCTACTGCTTAGAGCTCCCCATAGATCGCTGTATGGAGAAGGGTAAGCAGCACAGCCCTCTGCCCAGGGGCTGCACAAGTGGGATTTGCATAGAGGAATTTCTCATTTTGCCCTCGCAAGACAATGAGATGCTGTGTCAGGCTGCGATAGAGCGCCCATTTGCTCAGATACTTAGCTCCCAAGCCACAATAAATAACTTATTTCAGCAGCACAA
Source organism: Baryphthengus martii (assembly GCA_013396935.1). Lineage (NCBI taxonomy): Eukaryota > Metazoa > Chordata > Aves > Coraciiformes > Momotidae > Baryphthengus > Baryphthengus martii. The sequence continues at coordinate 203,298 of VWZK01000044.1, read as the reverse complement.
GCTTGCACGTTATCACCAATGCACCATCTTAAGGGTTTTCTTCCAAACTTTTACATGTGGTTAAGTTCTTTCAGCTAAAGCACAGTATCAGGGAAATCAGCTGATCTCAAAGAAAAAAAACAAAAAAAACAACAAAACACCAAACCAAAAGGTCCCACTTAATCAATTTGCCTATTGCCAACAAACACGTTTTCCAAAACCGTATTTCAGTTTAACAACCACCACTAACGCTACCACCGTTAAGAATCGGCATTATGAACTCTATTTTAACAAGTTTATTGCTTAACTTCGTAGGATTTCCTTTGAGATCTAAGTTATTCTGAAGGTCTTAGCCCAGAAGCATTTTCAACCAAAAATCATTGGTTTAAAGATCTGTCATTTAAGCTACATCAAGTACAAGATAAGCTTTCGGAACAGCTTAAAACTATGATGGTGTTATCCTTTTACAGGTCAGAAACTCAATGCAGAAGAGTACCCATATCTGACGTTTGGAGAAGTGGATTAAAAGACAACTGCTCCTCCAAAGATGCGACACCAGCTCGAACAAGTCTTCTGAATTGAAAAGAAACCAGTGAGCATCCTTAGAGTACTCCTAGGCCACACATGGTTTTACTTCAAGCACGTATTCTGCATTCCTCAAACACCTCCCTGATTTTGACCCGACCGTTACCCGCCTTTGAATGATACAGTCAGTGACGCTATTTTCCTGACACGTTTCATAAATCACACCTCAGAAATTCAGAAAACAACGCTGAAGCTGGAAGGAATCTCCTGGATCTCTAAGCCTCGCTCACCCGCTCTCCACACCACAGCATGGACTAGGTGACAGCTTAGACAACACCTTCCTCCAGTTTCAGAAGCAATGAAACCTTTTCAGCTACTCTGAGGAATCCTCCAGTACAGCAGAGAGCTGTGCGCGCTCTGGACGGGTTGCTGAAGAAGCATCTCCAGCAACGTGACATCAAAGAAGTCCTGAAACCATAGGATGTTTGAACCAAACATTCCTCTATGATCAACTTCGACTTCTCTGAACTTCCCTTTGTTTTTCACCACAAGGATTCAGAGCTCTCTACCTAACAGGACCCACCCCTGAACTGCTCTCCTGCATGATGTGCTTCCTGGATTTTTATGTTCAAGGGAGGAGGAGCTGTTGGGAGAGAATATAACCTTAGCTACACTACTGAGCTGCCCATCATTCTCAGCTCGGTTTCTGGCAGCAGTAGATCCCCACCGAGCAGATGCTCGCAGCTGTTAGGCTTGCTGCTACTCACTGATGTTTCAGTTCCCCCCTCCAATGAATACAATAGTACTAGGGAAAAAAAAAATGAAAAAAAAAGTATTAACAGACAAGCTGACATCTACTGCTCTGTTCTTTTTCTCCTGCCAGAAGTTTTTACCGGAAAGAACTTGTATGGGCTACTGAAAGCTAAAGAAAATAGTATCATAATAGAAACTATCAGGCTACCTGCTAATTTCAGCTACAGAAAGAACTTCTTCATGGGCAAGGGAGCTAATATCAAGCAATACAAGTTTTGAGCAACTAGTTGGCTCCAAGATGCACAACCACCTGTTCAAGGTCAAGCTTTTCAAAAGCCAGAGACGTACAGAGCTGAGGTCTCAGCCTTTCAAAGGTGCTTCTGTGTATGACAAGAGACAGGAACTAATAACTTGCCTAACAGGTAGGAAAACGCATCGATGCTGTACCCAAAATACCAGCTCTGCTATCTGAGCACACGGGCACTGCACGTGTGGCTTTATATGCAGGGAAATACAGGTTGTTTCTCTACCATCCAGGATGGTAGAGAAGTTAAGTTAAATTACAAGGATAAATCAGACCACTGACAGCTCTGGAAAGATGAGCTTCCTAACGCAGGCTCACGCAGGGGTGGGCACGCAAAATGAAACTGCCCTCGGTAGCTGAAAAGAAAGCTCTTTAGCAATCAAAGCCTTCGAGTCCTGCACTGCAAATCAAATCCTCAAATTTCCCCATATTTAAATGGGGAGGTGAGGCCAAACTGAAGTCACTCCATCTTCAGAAATCGTACAGGTTCTTCCAGACACCTAGAAACGCAACACTTCGGTTTGCACTTCCATTGCAACAGGGGAAAATGAGACACAACCAAAACCCACAAGTTCCCATTTCATCAGTTTTCCAACCTCAAACTCTCACTTCCACGCAGCTGGTCAGTTAAGCAGCAGATAGACACTGCTCAACACAGAGCTCTCCTGGAAGAATGGTACAGTACCGGTGGTACTGTTCAGCAGGCTACACCATCGCCTGTTGCCACCAAATCTAAGGGCAGACTGTACAACTCAGGAAATTCACGTGTTTAGAGTGGTGACAAGAACTGAAATTTAAAAAATGGAGATCTTTACAATTATTTTGGTGGGTTTTTTTCTAAATCCACAATGAAAACAAAACCCTCCACGCAATAATTCACTTTGACTAAAAGAACCATCAAGATTTTTCAGTAAGCAGTGACTGATAAAGTTAAATAGCTTCATTGGGGTACTTTTAACTCTTATTCAAAGGAAAAAGTTAAAATTTTAAGATGATTTCCTGCAGCAAGTTAGGCTAAAGATGCAGTAAACTGCCTGCACTGCAGTGAGAGGGATCCCAATGAGAAAAGTCTGCTTTGGGGAGAAGAAAAAAAAAAAAAATTTCCCTGGACAGCAGAAGTTGAAATGGTTTCTACTAAATAGCTTACTAGGTAGATTCAAGGTCAGTAAAAGTTCCCACCTGCAGCATTGCTTTGCAGCGGAAGGAAAGGACTTACCAATTCCACCCGTCTCCACTGCGGAGCACGTGCAAACAGTCCTATGGCCATCAGAGGTCTGGCAAAATTTAAGTACTTCATTTTGAACTGTCTGGATGAGGAAAAGACCAGTAACACTAAGAAGAGAAAAGTAAAACCGAGCTACAGCAAAAAGATGGATGAACCAACTCCTCGTAACTGTGACTGGCCAGGCAAGTGCGTGGAGAAGAAAAACTTCCCCCCTCCCTTAGAAACAGGAAAAGTTGTACTGCAGACCAGTCATCAGGAAACCGTAGAGGAAACGAGCAGGTTTATCTCAGTGAGCCCCTAAAGACTTTTCAGGAAGTACTCCAGGAAGCAATGAAAGGCTTCCCAAGCCAGCCACCGCTGCCAGGAGAGATCCAGCAGCCAAGGAAGGTCTAAGGAAGGAGAGGCAGGACTCCAAGTGGTACATTTGAAGCCTCCTTTCCCCCCAGGGAGCAATAAGGAGGCTGTACCATGTGGGGTGTACTCCGGCTCCTCTCAACAGGCCGATCTGGCCAAGTGCAAAAACTTGACACTGATTACAGAGAAGAGTCTTAGCCAACACACAAAGGAATTAAACTTGAGGGGGGGAAAAAAAAAAGTAACACATTTACAGTCTATTTCCATCTCTTTTAGTAACATGAGACACTGCTGATTCCAACAGCAAGGAAGAGCTTTCAATAGAGAGCAGGAAACGCTGATGTTTTCTGTTGTATGGCTTTCAGAAATCTGCTGTTGCCTTTAGGGAAATTCAAAACCACTGTTCGGGTACCGCACGGCTCGTGGGCCGCCCAAATCCTCTGCTCGTCCCTCCAGCACCACTGACAAAAATGCAACGTTGGGATGACTAAAGCCATCAGGTATGCTTCCAAGCCTTACCAACTGTTGCTCCAACTGCTGCTCTGGCACGGAGCTCAAATGGCATCTGACACATTTAGAGACGTTTACCAGGCTCTGGAAATAAAACAAACCAACCCTGCTACTCTAAATGCAGAGTAGCTGGATTTCATATGCCTGTTTCAAGTGGAATCAGGACACCAGCGAGTAAGGCACAAAAGGTAAGTGAACTGTCTCAGCAGCTTTTTGTAGACTAAAGGGAAGAACCTGCAACACAGCTCTTTAAACCTGAAAAACACCAAGTAATCGGCAAGAACCCCTGGACTTTTAAAACATTCAAGCCCATTTTCAAAATTATTTGCTACTGACACGTATTTACACACCACTGATTCATTAGTAAGTTTAGAAAGACCGACATGCAGAAGCACATGTTAAATCCAGTGGAAAACGTACCTATGCATTACAAATCAATACTTTTTACTTGTTCTATTCAAATTCTGCAAATTATTTCTGTAGTTGAAGATTTTCATTTTAGCCGAGCAAAAAAGAGGGAAAAGGTTCGCGCCACCTCGATGAGAAAAACCAGCAGGCAGACTGCAGGCAACCAGATACCAGAATAAATCCCTGATAAAGTCTACATTTGTTCAAGTAATTCATCAAGAGCAGAAGGAATTTGAGGAATACCTGCTTGACAGATCAAAATTCAAGTAAAATGATAACAGAAACATTTAACTGTTTACAGTCGCTTTGTTTTCAAC
>VWZK01000044.1:185339-198909 GCA_013396935.1 Baryphthengus martii | reverse complement strand
TTTTTCACTTTTTTTTTTTTTTTTTTTTTTAGCGCTCTACTACATTAAGCTCACTTTGAGAAAACTGCTATTCCCTGCTCCAACATTTTTTATGTGGACCGTGTTCTCCACAGACAAGGGGTAATTCCTACATCTCCACCTGACTGGATACTGCCTTTTCATACTCAGAACACAATCTGTGTATGCAGAAATTAAACCCGCGGCTGCTGAAACTTCCATCATTACTTCTCCACGCAGCCTTCTCATGTTCTCAAGTTAGGAGCAGTCCTCACAGCTCTAGAATGCACTTGGGGAAAGCCTGGCTGGTGGTTATGTCAGAGGACAGCCAGCCTGCCATCGGACTTGTATTTCAAGCGATGCCAAGGACTGTGACCTTGAACAAGTCACTTTAGCAGACCTTAAGGTACAGATTTCAGTGTGCAAGGAAGAGTTGTGATGTTTCAAAATTTTAGAGACTCCTTTCAAAAGCAAGAGGATATTCTGAAGAAAGGAGTGTTATCACGTATTGGATCAATAATACCGTAGTTTTGGTTTTTTTCTTGGGTCAAATTGATACATTTTCCTAGGAGAATGAAAATACACCAAGCTCATTACTATAAATATTGAATTCTTGAAGGTAAGTGTTAAGAACTGTAGTTTGTAATCATTCACCTATCTTTAATCCATCATCACAACTGAAACAAACTCCAAATGCAGTTCGTGTCTTTTCCTCATCACTACTTTTTTCTCCTGCTTTTCACTAAAGTTACAAAGCTCCCCACCCCAGAAGTCACACTTCTCAGCTGCAAAAGCAATCCAGAGCAGTGCTGCTGGGCTGGGGCTGATCCTTCCAAGATGAGGATATAAATCAACAATTTTTGATTAAAACAGAAAACATCCTTATTCATATCAAGTAATTTCCACTGCCTTATTCATTCTCTTAATTTTCAAATAAACAGGACTTAAGTTTAGAGATAAAACTAAATTGACAGTGACTCTGTTTATAACAAGGGTGCTTCAAATGCTTTACAGTCCAGTGCCAGTGCAAAGTTTAGATTATGGCCAATCAACCACTGGAGAAATAAATCATTATTTCATTACAAAAATAATTTTAAATAAACTATTCTGGTTCAAACTCCACGCCTTTATCAGGAACACGAGGCAAAGCAAACATACTTTTTTCCAGAAAAAGAACATCCATAAATTCAACAGCAAATGGTGGGTTTCAATGAGGGAAAAATATTATTCAGCATCCCAGTTAACCACAGAATGTCACTGCTGCTCTGCTCTCGGCGCACCGGCGGCGAGGTTCTGAATTCCTAGAGCGATTTTTTTCAGCCCCTTTACACTATGTATATTAGATCCGTCAAATTATTAGAAACAAATTTAAAGATCATTAATCAAACATGCAATTTTATTTGACACCTCCAATCAATCTACAATTTTCTTCTTAACCACAAAGTGCAGCAAACACTAGTCTTAAAAACAAGGCTGTGATAAGAAGCCTCTGACAACACCGAGCAGGAAAAGGCTGCCTGGCACCGGGGCAGATTCACCTGTCACTCCAGTCAAGGTTCCTTTATTTACAAAATTTGCGTGGCGGGACACGGCTTCACTCCGGGATTATTTTCTATTTCCAGGTAGCAAAGCCGTCCCCGAACAAACTGCGCTATTTCACAGCTATCTATAGCACATACCAGGCAGCAAGTAATTTTAATCCCAAATCCTCTTCCCCCTTCGTTATCCCCAAACTGACACCAACAGCTCTCAGAAAACGCATCTCTGACTGAGGAACTTTGATGAAACAGAGTCTCTGGGTAAGAAACACGGGACTGTTTCCTGCACTAGTACATCATCCACGTAGACTTTGTCACAGTCTCTATTTTTGCATTTGTGGTCATCGTTACAAAGCGCTGCCTCCAAAATCAGTGCCTTTTGTTTGTATCCGGAAGACCTGAATCACTAAGCCCCAGACCTCAAACAGCTTTACATAAATATCTCTCAGCCAACGGTACAAGTTTTAAAATCCAGTCTTCGTTAACGCACATAAAAACAACTCTGGCTGTTCACCTGAAACCAACAGAACATCCTGCCGCCCTCAGCAGCCCGTCCTCTCCTTACAGATTTCATTACTTCTGCAGTACTGCTGGTAACAAGTGTCAATAGCAGCTCAATCACAGGAAGCTCTTCTGGTGGAGTCATCTTACAGCGCCTGGGACTTCCCTCCCAAGTTCTACAATCTTCCTTTCTTGCTTTCCTACCACCTCACTCCCAGCAAACCTCCCAAAAGGAAAATACGGTGTGGATAGATTTATTTGCCAAGTTAAGCATCCATAACTTGTTCCACGTTCCTAAGCCCTGCTCAGAAAACATGACCTTCACAACTGAGAACGAAATACATGCAAGAACATAAACGAATGCAAAGAGCAGCCTCTAATTTTAGAGATGCAGTTCATATTGAACTAATCAAGACTATTCATCTCTACAAATCATTTCAGCCACTTCAATTCAAAAGGGTTTTTTGCAGTAAATCCTGGTTAAGTTTTGTTTAAGTTTTCCCCTGCTTAGTATTTTAATTTAGTAAGAACATTTACAGGGCTGAGAGGTGCCCCAAGAACATGATGGCCAGAATGAAGGAAGTGATGCCGCTTATAGATTTTTTTTTTTCTTATTTTGAAGAATTCTGTAACTACACTTTATTGACTAGTCAGTGACTGTGAGTGTTCGTGCCGTTCAGCCGCAGTCTATTTTCCTGTATCAATTACTAAGAAATTCTAAAGTGAGAACTGAGCTTTACATCACAAGTTCTCACACTCCCACTGAGCAGCTACTACAACTGAAAATCTGCAGAATCTCAGTATTACAGCACGAGCAGGGGGAGAGAGAGAAAGGAGGGGAGAGAAGAAAACGTGAAGACAGACCACACACAACAAGCTCCTCTGTCCACAGAGTGGCAGAAGCTACACTGAAATCAGTGTCACCAGCCTTAACCTGTGTTACTAAAATTATAGCCGATCGGGGAGGAAGATGACTTTGGAGTGGGAAAGAGTATTTAAAATTTAAATTCTTTTCTGGTTTTCCTCCAGGACTCAAAAAGCCTCCAGTATTCTGAGAGATTTCTGACTAAGCCTACACTCATCCCAGCAGAACCCATAGTATTTCAGGACTAATACAGCCCGGTGGATAGAGATGCTCTAAGGATGGCTGCATTTCAGTAACAAGCCTAAATTTTGATCACTTTTTCCATTTAAGACCATTTCCGAGCTCCTAGGTTAGAATCAGAACAAGTCTATTTGGTGTTCCCCATCACCCAGCCGACACTAACTGAATGCAGACTTAGAGGCTTCCCTCCAATCCAGGCAAAAAGGTCACGTACAAACAGCTTAAGATCTCCAAACATTCAGGGCCGTGGACCAGGCTTCAGCCCTGCCTCTCAATTCCTTGTGTTTCAAAGCAAATCAGAACATAATCCCCTAAATGCTTCGTTTCCCAAGGCTGTGTTTGTTAAAACCAGGGCCCTAGAAGAACTTTCTAGGGATTCTGCCCCTGTACTTTGACTTCCTCTAAATTACTAACATTCTCTCTTCAAAAAGACTCCTTTAGAAGATTTTTACCGAATCAAGGGGACAAAGCAACTGAAAAAGTAAAATTGGCTTTTCTGTCCATGACTGAATTTGTGGGAAAAGTAGATCATCTTTTTCTCTGTTCTTTGAAAAAGAAAAATCTGAATACATTCTATACTATATCAGTCCTACAGGACTGAATACAGAAGTTATCACTGAGGTTATAGACTGATCACTACAAAGCTCAAATCCTCGTTCTGCACAGATATAATAGGGCACAGACCCTTAATCTGGACAGTACAACCAGCATATTGACAAGAGAAACCTCAACTCATCTTTCCTCTTTTCTGGAAATTCACACCCTCTGGGCTAAACTCCTGTTTCATCTCCTACTCTTTAACTAACAACTTTCTTCCTACGACTACACGCAAAGGCTCTATTTCACATTGATTTAAACATTACCATGACATTCTTGTCCCTTTCTGCCTCCAGGAAATCTGAGCGATTTGTAGAAAGCATTCCTGCCGTTTCCCTCCTCCTCCTCTACTATGCCAAGCGGCTACGGCCCTAGAATCAGTGCATTTAAGTGCATACAAAAGAGAAAGGCTATCCAAATCACTTCTCCAAATGCAGGTAACGGCAACGACAGAAGCCACTGCCACCCTAACTGCAAAGATGAGAGAGGAACTGCAGGAGCGCTCCCAACCCACTGCAGATGCCTGAGCCAGCCCAGCTCTTCCCATCATTTAGGGGGTTCAGGCAAACCTGACTGGCTCTGCCTGGAGGAAGGCAGCACTCAAACTATTCCACCAGCTCTTGCGAGGAGGTGGAGCAACTGCTGGCACAGAAGCAATAGAAAACAGCTGGGAATCAGCAAAGTCTCAACAAGCACAGGATGTAGATGGACAACAGTTAAATTCATCTACTGAAATGACTTAAGCTCTTTTGTAAGCTTTAGCACTGGCCTCAGATACGCCAGATGATAGCCTGGTTACTCAATCTCAAGCGTTCCAGGCAAGGGAGAAGCGAAAACATCTAACATCCTCCTCCCCTTCAGCAAGTCCTCCCATTCAACCCCCAAATATCCCCTTTTACAGACTACTCAAGGCAGGTTTAAGATTTCTTCAAGAGAGAAGAAAAAAGAAAAACAATAGAAAGGAAAAAAAAAAGAGACAAAAAAAGAGTTGGCAATTCCCTCCATACTACTTCCTAAGAAGGACTTATTTAAAAGCCTTAAAAACCCCATCAGGGAGAGGTAACTTATCATCTTGCTTAGCTACTCTGAATTAGCCAATTTAGGCAGCCAAAATTTCCATTGACAGTTAACCCCCAATTCCACAGCGTCTGGAGGGAAATAGTATCCGTGCCAGACAGCAGGAGTTGCAAAGAGGTAACCCAAGCCGGGTGTACAACCCCTCGTAGTGAGAATTCTGTGCAGAAGCTGAGACAACTTGAATTTCCTCCAGCTCAGCTGCAACCTGTCACCCTTTTTATCCATACACCTACTTGACCCCTACAATATAATCAGTATTTTAAAATAATGTTGCAGGAAGCCTTAAAGTGGCAGTTTCACTTGCTGTTAGCTGATTTGTTTGCGACCTTGCCGCGAGACAACACGACAACAACAACAACAACGCCTCAGTGTGATTTAGAAGCTTCCAATATCAGAGTACTTGTTCTACTTTAAACAGTTCAAACTTCGAAATTCCCTCTCTAAAGCAGCCCTGTGCTTGGGAAGTGTTAGCAAGAAGATTACTCCCCGATGGTATTTCAGTAACAGCAGCATTTTTACTACACTTATCTCCTACTTTTGCCTGACAAGTCTTAACTAAATTTAACCCGCTAATCCTAACACACCTGAGCGAGACAGCAGCAGCTAACACTATCACTCCTACCTTCAACAGGAAAGCAAACCACAAAGTAAGATTACTCAGATTAAGCGATTGACTTGGGGTCACAGGAAGTATATTGTCTATCCCGAATTTGAGCTCTGGATGTACTAACCTCCAGCACTGAGCTTGAACCGACAGACCTCTGGCTTTCTGCAAGCTGCTGTAGCAACCAGACATCTCCTGTTTCCTTTCTCAGCGTTACCAACACTCAGGCAGACCTGCCTCTGCATTTCAGCACAGCAGATTGAGGGGCTGTGGCCGCCTCTGTTCCCATCGCTTGGGCCAAGGGAGACTCCGAGGAAGAGCCACAGAGCTGCACAGTCCCCCTTCACCTCACACCCCAGAGCTAACCTTGGCTCCAACACTCCGCAGCCCCACACTAATTGGCTTTGCAGACGGCGACACTTCATTTCTCCTTCTCAAAGCAGCTTGTTTTCCACCGTGCACCAGCCTAAGGCACCGACCTCTCACTTCAGCCTCCCTGTTCCACCAGTAGCCACCCACCTTCACATGGTTTGAAAGAACTCACTGAAGTTTCCACCAAGCAAGCAGATTTTATGGGTTTTTTTAACCATTAGGAAAAAGAGGTATTGGCAACATCTCAGAGCACATCAGCTTGCAGAGAGAGTCCAAAAGGGCAAAGCAAAACTGTTTATTTCTAGTACACAGAGAGGAGGAAGGAGCTCACAGCCCAGCGCAGCGCTCAGCACAACACGACTGCATAACCAGCATCTCCAGTCACTCTGGAAAAGCCAAGGGACCTCCACACCCACCACAGCATTTCAACATATTGACCATGGCAACTAAACAGCACCTGGGCATTGTGGGTTGACCTGAAAAGTCTCTGAAACGAAGTATAAACAACAATTAAAACAGCGTAAGATCAGATGTGATCGATGACTAGTAGCCTGGCATTACTCAGCCCTGTAAACCTCTGGTCTTTAGGATGACAGAGGATAATTAAAATACAAAAGATTCACTAGACTAATAACCGTGCACATGATATAAAAGCATTTAAACTGTGTGCATATTACGTGCACATTTATTTTCAAATACACAAAACGAAGGTGCCTGCATGTATTACACAAACGCAGAGTACGCTACATCCAAGAATGTAACTCTCAGCGGTGAGCTCCACAAAGTGGGTCAAAATTCTTCACACTTTGAAGGTTACATTGGGCCTACAGAAGGAAAACACTGTGCGTTACAACAGGGGTCAGGTTTTGCTTCTTGCCTGGCGATGCCGTCGCTCTTCCCTGCGAGGCTGTCGGGCGAGTGCCACTCATTCCCCAGCTCCGGGTGCGACTGGAGAGATACCCCGAAGCGCCTGTTCCAAGGGAGTACTGTAAAAATGCAATCCCACGGGCCACTGAAGCAATCAGATATGCTGCAAAGGTTCTGCTGAACAAGAGTCATAATGAAACCAGATTGTTTAAAAACCTTTGGTATTTCTGCTCGAACTCAAAGGGATGAAGATTTTTAAAAACTTCCTTTGAGAGACAGGCCACATACGTGGTGTTCCTAAAGCAAAAGGCTATATATTTTATTGACCAAACTGTCTTTTTCTCTCAGCTCTTTTTCATTGCGTTCCCTGCCAAAGCATCAAAGCCACAGGAAAAATAAGTCCCTAATAATGACTTTCATCAAATAGTCACCTGCACACCACCACACCAGATGCCTTTGAGATGCTGTGCTCTTCATAAGCAGCAATCCAAATTATTGAGGTTGTTCAAAGTAATAAAGAAAACATGGCTCTGAAAATCACCAGAGATATAAATATTTTCTCATCTATTACTCGTTCCTCTTTTACTTTTCACAGAATGCTACAAATATGGCATAAGAATTTTTTTTAATCGCTGATTTTAGTATTGTCTCATTTGTAGTTGCTATGGATGCAGTATTTTGTTCTACTCAGATGCTAATTGTTTGACTGTTAACTCTTGACTGACGCATCCTAAAAATGTGGAAGTGATGAAAACCTTATCTTTAAGTATAGGGACCATACAGGATTCAGCACTAATTCTGAAAATTCACAGTTCATCTTCAACACATTACTGTGGTGTAGAAACTCTTGGTGGAGAATTTTAATCGTGAGGAAGAAGTAAATTTAATATTCAAAAATTCAAGAGCCTAACGCTCTTTCACATATTTTTAATTCAAATCTGCCGGAAGAAGCTATGAGAAAAAAAAAAACAAACAAAACAAATAAACAGCTTTTCTCTTTCCTGATGCATCTTGGTCCAACAGCTTCCTGCTGATTTCTGTAGTTAAATGTTTGACCCTTGCCAGGAACGGGACCCAAAGTGAAAAGAGTCATAGTTTGCCAAGTGAAGCAGAATCCACAAACAAGCATCTCACACTGGCTACAGATTGTTTCCTTTGAGAGATTTAAGAGAGAGAAGGGAAGGAAGCCATACTGTGGGTATCTCTGCATTCTCTAGAAATGTATTATTTACAAAACGGAAAATAATGCACAAAAAAATGTATCAGCGAAGAGAGGAAGGCACCCAACTTACTCTCCAAAGCCCAGTATGTGTTTTTCATCCCATCTCCCCCGACTTCCACAAATTCACGTTCGCTACCCAGCAAGCCCAGTGCGATGTTTGCTTATCTCGGAGCGCGTTCCCACTGCCGGACACAGCCTAACCAGAGAAAGCTGCCACAGAAAAAAAAATTTCATTTCTGAAGATAAAGTCTTTCCTGTGTGTACATACTGTCGAGCTGTACATGTCCCCTGGAAAATAACGTGCATTATTTATTATACATAACCCTAGGAAATCTGTAACACTTACAAAGACCATTATGATGCCATTAAAAAGTTTTCATATTCAGTTTTCTAGGCATCTTGGGCACACAGCCATAGCTACAATAATTATTATATTTATCACTACGTAAACTAACTGTAATGCTTCATTAAGATAGAGAAAAATGGTATCACTAAGGTCCCTGCTAGAGCAGTAACTTTCTCCTCAGTTATATGTGGGTTTCCTGCCTGCAACTACTCACTGCATCTATGGGAGTGCTCAAGGTTTTATTCTGGTACAAGAAGACAGCAGTGAATGCTAAAGAGGGTCCAGGGCTACCATGTCTGGCCTGCAAGGGCATTATGGAATAACTGTGCATACTGGACTCTCCTGAACATCATGCTATATAGTTTAAAGCTTGAGTGGTGTTCTGGTCCTGTTAAAGGGCCCAACCTATCACCATATGTCTTTTACTACCAAAAATCCTTGACAGATGCCTTAAAGTCATCCATGTGAGGGAAGTCTCAGTGCTTCAAACACGTGCTGTGCATCCAGGCTGTGCCGGAAAGAGCAGACAACAGTTCTGGCCTCCATGGGTTAAAAATGAGACCGGTGGGCATGGAAAGCCACAGCTTCCTGCTATCTATTCGACTAACAGCCTGGCAGGCACAGGCAACTATTGTAAACTAAGCCATCCTGACACATGCATCTCGTTTGAATCAGAAGGATTCCTTCTAACATGGAAAACTACTGACGTGGATTTCGACGTAAGCTATATGCCTTGGAGAGATTTCAAACATCTTGGACACTGAGGCGGTACTAATTGTTCAAAACTCTTCAGATTCCCAGGGACAAAAGCGTTGCCGGCAAAGCCTCGCTCTCCCTTGTGAGTTTGTGTGACTGGAGCCTTCAAACCCCGTCACATTTATCCAACCAAAAAAACCAAACACCACACTGGTGTGTTCTCTATTTTCCTTCTCCCTTTCCAGAAGATTCTGGTGTACACCAGACAGGAGGAGCTCTTTTGCTGGTGGATTTTCAAAACCACTTCACACCGGGTCTTTTCCATTCCTTGCTAAGTGACAGGGGCAGTCACCAAACCCAGTGGCGAGACACTGAGATCCCAGTGCCTGACCTTACAGGTTGGACATTCTCCACATGGGTTCCAACTGCTTTATTAAATCAATCAATAATAGTAATAATAAAGTATAGCTTCTAAAGCAAGATGTATGAACGTCCTGGCTTTGGTATTTTACATGATTAAAGGGGAGGTGGTGAACAAAGCCATTCGAGGCAACTGCCTGAATCACACCAGCACCAGTTCACTGTGTCCTCTGCACTAACACAATTTATGTCAGCACAACCACCACAGGATATTGGATCTGCCTGAATTTACATTACTGGTAATGGCAGAGATGTTTACTGCTCCCATCTTCACCAGAAAGCCATATAGCCTGAAAGGCCCAAATACTTCTCTTTTTTTAAGGGTTCTTATCTCAAAACTGTTATCCAGCTTTTAAAGCAGGATTCAAACGGCCAGAGAGTCAGCAAGAACTGCAGTAATTTCCATTTACAGCCAGCAGAATTTGCTCTCAAAATAAAGTCAATGTGGCAAGATAAGAGAGAGTGGCCACCCAGATCCAGATCAACTGGTCACTAAAGCCCTGTCACTACAGATAAGGGTCATTTGGGAAACACAAGCACACAAGAGAGACGGGGATTTGCAGCATGGGGAATTCCTGAGGAGTGACGGTTTTAAGCTTCTAGAGACAGGAAAAACAGGAGGGGTGATAAGTGCTGCAGTTCTTCCCTGCCCGCACACAGTAAACATCGCTAACCAGGCCACAGTGATTAAGCTTTTCCAAACTGACTAGATTATCAGAGAAGGATGGGAAGATGCTTCCTGCCTCCAGTCAACCCCCACTTTATTACTGTCAGGGAGAAGAAAGGATCAACTTCAGGGTACGTTGTTACAGAGCATTATGCCGCAAAACACCCAGCATCTACCCCAGCTGATAAAAATCCCACATTTCCTTCATTCCATTCTGCATAAAAAGAGTAAGGACAGAGGAGGGTTTCTTTTACAGAGGGAGAAGAGAGAAGACAAGGTACATTTCAGGCATTTTGTTACGCAACAAAGAGCTCAAACACAACCTCACAAACTGACTCCGGGGCCCGTCCTCCCACCCAGCCGGCAGCCCCAGTTGCTGCAGAGGCCCCAGAACAGAAGCCTCTCAACTCCTGCATTTGAGCCTCTCATGCATTTCCCTACTCAACCCCCAAATGGTATTTTACAGATAAATACTGTTATTTACTGAGGAATGCGAGACCTAACGAATAAGATCAAGATTCCATAAACATTCTCGCTTTCCAGGGCAGGATTAGCGCAGCAGCAACGCTGTGGGTATTTTGTACAGCCTCTCCATCAAGAGAGGCACTTGGGCTTTGCAGAGGAACCGACCTGCAGCCGCCACAGGAGCTTTGCAGGGGATTTCTGTAGGAGAGAGAACGTTACCGTGAGAACCACCACTGTGACGTCAGCTACAGGCACAGGAGTCGTGCAAGAAAGCAGTGCTCGGTTCTTGTGAATGAGGAAAAAACAGTCATTTTGGGCTCAGAGCAGCACAGAAGCAGCTCTTCATCCATGCCAGGACAGAAAATTCCACGTGTCCTTGCTCTAAATCCTGCTGTCCAGGTAAAACGCCAACACGCTACTTTCTAAGCAAAGTACCTAATGTCAATACCATATGAATTTCTGTCTGTCCCTTCGTTATTGTTTTTGTGTCAAGTTCTGGGCTCCCAAGTTCAAGAAGATGGGGAACTACTGGAAAGAGTTCAATGGAGGCCAACGAGGATGATGAAGGAACTGGAACATCTGTGTGATGAGGAAAGGCTGAGACCCCAGGGCTGTTTAGCCTGAAGAAGGCTGAGAGGGGATGTGATAATGTTTATAAATACCTGCAGAACAGATGTCAAGAGGGCGGGGCCAATCTCTTTCCAGTGGTGCCCAGCAAAAGGGCAAGGTGAATGGGCAGAAACTGGAACACAGGAAATTCCACCTCAATATCAGGAAAAACTTTCCTGTGAGGGTGATGGAGCACTGGAACAGGCTGCCCAAAGAGGTTGCGGAGTCTCCTTCTCTGGAGACTTTCAAAATCCACCTGGACAATGTGATCCTATGCAACGTGCTCTGAGCGAACCTGCTTTGGCAGAGGGGTTGGACGAGATGATCTCCAGAGGTCCCTTCCAAATCCTACCATTCTGTGATCAGTAAAAATACAAAAGAAATACTGAAAGCTTTAGAAAACATTTTTTATTGCAGTCTTAGTCTCTTCTAGCCTGACATCACAAGGATGGGGACAGGAGAATACACACAGCTCTCCAACCACTCTGCTTTCTTCAAGGTAAAAAAAAAATATGTCACAGTGACCCAGAGCTACTGCGTATCTGCTGCTCACCACACAAGCATTTTTGTTAAATGGTGACTATCAGTGTTAAACTATCACTGTGTCCAACAGGGCTTCTGCAAGCTACACTGGGAGTTCCCTCAACACTGAACCCGATGGAGTCTGCCCCCTCCCTACCACACAGATCTTGGTGCCACTGCAGAGCAGGAACATCTCCAGCTCTGCGTTCAATGAAAGCAGCAGGATCTGAGAGGGAAGGGAAGCCCAAAACAATCAATAATTCATGGAATTATGTGAAAAAATACTACTCTCTCTGTCAGGGCACGTGCGGGAAAGCAATTTGGTTCAACTCTTCATCAGAACACGTCGGGAGATGAATTCGATTGGCGCAGAGTCTAATCCTATAAATGTCTCCTGGCAGGGGCAGCAGCGCCGAGCGCTGCCACATCGCCAAGCGCTGCCACACCGCCCAAGTCTTGCCGCTGGGCTCCCACCTTCCCTGCTGGCGATGCAGGGAGCTGGCTCTACTCCCCTGCTGGCTCTACGCGCACAAGGGCCCGATGTTCAACGTCCCCTGTGCCTGGAAGCAGGAGTAAGGGTGCACAAGATCAGCTCGCAGCCTTGGGCACGAGTTGTCTGCCTCGGCAACAGTCAAAGCAGCTTCTCAGTCCCGGGTGACTCCAGGGGAGATTACAAGGTTCATGTGCAACCAGGAAAGGCGACGATCAGCAGTTGCAGCCGATCAAGTGGAAGAAACTCTGCCGCACAAGAAGTGACACATATTTCTGAACAAGCCATACCCTTAAACATCCCAAAAGTTCACAGATTCTGGCTTATTTTTCTCCTGTGTAAAAATAAGCATTTATTAAACACCCATACAGGTCAATCTCTAGCAGAAACCAGCCCCCAAGGAACCATACTAATTGGAAAGACACAAACAAAACTACACCAAAGAAGGACTTTATTTACTCTGATACTATCATAATAAATTTCTTCTCCAGGGTGCACTGGTCTTCAAACAAACATTATTCTCCCCACCTCCTGCACTGCTGCCACTATGAAGTTTTCCGTCAAGTATTTTAGTCTCTAATATCCAGCATATGCCGTCTTTCAGTAGCAGACATGCACAAATAATTTGGAGTTTTATACATGAGAATTTTCAGGAATTGGAATATATTTATTCTTACCCGTGAAATTTAAGAGTGTGTGAAACTGGGATACCTCTGGAAATCACACATATTGATGACCAAGCTATAAGACAGTCCGCACTTCCTACAAGTGATTACTTAAACTTACGCTCGTGACACAGCCAAGGAAACAGACACTTTTTGACTATAGCAAAATAGGGAGTGATGTATTTCTTGAAAAGATGAGGAAAAAAATCAGACATAGAAAAAGAGGATAATTATGAAAAAAAAACCACATTAAAGACCTGAAGAATCGAATTATATTCAGGTATCGGCACAGAAAAACTCTCTTGAGAAAGTTCCCTCACGTGGAGCACTCTAGTAGTTAGCAGTGCAGATAAACCTTCTGTAAAACCAACCTTCTGATGTTTCACCCTAAAACCGGGAGAATCCAGGCCTGGGCTCCTATCATGCAACGCAGAGTTCCAGCCTAAGTGCTGCCAAGAAAGCTCCTCATCACCCCCCAGATAACATCGCTTTAAGCCCTGCCCCCTTGGAGCCCCTGATTACTGTGTTATTCCAGACCACAGACTGAAACAGCCTCTAAAACACCCAGGGCCAGTTCCACAAGAGCTTTGCAGATGACAACCCAGACCTAAAACCACATCTGGTAACACACCGGACGCAGCTGTAGTATCAGCAGTATTAGGAACCAAGGCATCCCACTGCTAGATCCCTAACTGAACTGAAAGTACATTTACCATCCTAGAAGAGTTTTGTGAAGTGCAGCGCAGGGAGAGGAAGAAAATGGTTTCACTCCACTTTCTGTTTCTGGGGGAAAAAAAAAAAAAAAAGAAA
>VWZK01000044.1:147438-185324 GCA_013396935.1 Baryphthengus martii | reverse complement strand
AAAAAAAGAGAACCCCCCCGCCCCCCCAAACCCTCCCCCAATCCACCAACTCCCTCTACCACCGTTACCCCCAATCCAACTCTACTTTGTAAATGAACATGGTGTTTCTAAAATGCTGATGGGTAAATTGTGAGATGATCCTGACTTCTCCACATTCAGGTAGAAGCAAAGTCTTAAGGGGGCAAAAGACAGACCGAAGGCAGACTCAGTTGTCTCAACCAAATGCATCTTCAGGTCCATGGCATACAGCTCCAACCTCCTCCCCACACCCTGAAAGGGGATACCCAGTTAAGCTGCACCACACAGAAGTCTGAAATTAAGACCCACATTCAGAAGAAGACTAAGCCTTCTGGCAGAATTTACACACAGAAGACAAGATGCAGCTCACGCCTTGGCAACGACACGTTCACTTTTTCCCCAAGTGTAAGGTAAGTATTTTTATTTTTTTTTTTGTTAGAATTGAAATTGAGACTTTTTTGCTTCAGAAAGATTCCAGTTTTCACCTCCTAAAAGCAAGTTCAGCAGACCCGGGTTGTTTCTGTAACACTGCTGCAGCTGGATGATGGCTCAGGACATTTTTTTTTTTTAGGGAGTGGAGGATGTGGTGTCGGGTGGGTGACGGGAGACAACAGACAACTCACAAACTGGCACATCCGACCAAGTGGCTGACATGCAAAGGTCTCCACTGAGTGACACGGAGATCACGGGCAGCCCTTCAACATCTCTAAAAGATACGGTATTCCGGCCCCACTTGATAGGCCTCCACAACCACCCCACCTTTTCAGCAGAGACCCACCAAGAGAACACAACGTGTACACTTCATAAGCCTCGGTATTTTACCATTTCTCTCTCCCATTGCACACTGGACACTTCTCAAGTCACTGCACTAAAATATTTCAGTATTAAAAGAGATGGAATTTCTTACCATTATTATTGCTGAAAAATACACCTTACTGGTTAAATGGCCAATGTAAAACATGCTAACAGAATACTAAGCACCCAAAAAAAGGCCCTGAACACCCACAAAGCAGGCCTGGGACACAGCAGAAACTGGTTTCCGTATCTGCTTGCCAAATCTACTGTGCTTGGGGTATAATATAAAACCTGGCTTAAACTTGCCTCAGCTGCACCCCAGGACCCCTGGAGCACCTTCTCACTGGTGTCACTAGAAGCGTTTGCAGGGCTGCACAGTGTTCTGGAGTGGGAAACTTGATCCGGGTTAAAAATACAGTTTATTTTTTAGGACCGAGTTATTTTTAACCCAGATGGAGTTCTCTGCTCCCCAGTCACTGCTCGAGTCCATAAACAATTGTACCAGCGCAGAAGTTGGTACAGGACAAGGAAGCATTTAAAGTAGCCATGTAACTGAGAGAGGGAAAATTAAAGTATGAAAAAAAGCGTAGCTATTTTTGTAGTTGTGCTTGGCACTGATGACCGGCATCTTCAAGGTATCTTCCTTTAATACCTATGAAATAGAAACTTCACTGTCACTGCAGTAACCCCCGTACAATTCCTGCATTCCCAGATCCTACTGGAGAGTCATCAGATGTTCTACCAACCCTGCACCCCTCCGAACACCGCTCCTCTTCCGTGACCATGAAGAGCTGTGGCTCCATTTAAGACAAGATCCCTAGACTTCAACTTGAGACCCAAAGGGGGAAAACACAAATCCAAAATAAAAAAAACCCAAACACTCGCACATCAAGACTCTATTTCCAACTTTACGGATTGTCTGGTCTAAAAAAATGCCTTCTGAATGAGGCATCTCCATTGCCTCTTTTCTTTTGAAAGGTTTCTCCGCAGTGGTAACAGCTGGAGGATTTTCGGTGTGTCAGCCTGACTCTGCACAAGGGATGAGGAGCCCATCCCGGCCCCACGCTGGGAACCATCAGCTCATGTTCTCCTACCCAGCCATGGGGAGGAATATCAACTTCAACGAAGAAGTAAGATGAAAGTACGGCCACCTTTTTGATACCAAATTTAAACAGTCACAGGCCTAAAATATTTTCACTACCATTTCAAACTTCTACTGGTACAGAAATATATCAGTAAGACCCTAAATCAACACTTAGTGACACTAAACAGCCTTTTTGGTAGAGACTGTTTTGTTTTAAAGGAAAAAAGAGTCATCTTTTTGCAGATGCTGATGTGGTGCTCACAAGGAAAGTGTATTTTCCTTCTTCATTTGATACTGATAAATCAGATTAGGCCACAATTCTTCAAATAGAGACATAATGCTACATGTATCTTTACTCTTACAAACTCAAGTGTTCTGTCTTACTTTTTTTCATATTTCTAATCTTGTATCTCACTGCACTGATGCTTAAAAAACAGATTTCCATGGAGCAGGAGAGGTTTGCAGCTTTCGCTATTTCAGCACTAGTTATAAATAACGACAATGCCCAGATGAAGTTCTGGTGCTTCCAACACAATCCGAAAAATTCGCATTCAACGCTGACTTACGTAGGTGTGGTCAGAAGCAGCAACGGAAGGCACGCAGCTGCTGGAGCGCGCTTCCCTGGGATTACGCTGCAACCCAGCACAACGCTAAGGAATTTATCTTGTGGTGGGTCTGGCAAAATTGAGAAAGAGGGAAAAAAAAAAACCAACCAAATACAACAACAACAACAAAAAAAACCAAACCCAAACAACAGTGCTTTTGAATGTTTAAATAAAATTGTTCCCAACTACCAGGATGAAACTTAGTTGTGCATTTCAAAGCTCAAGAAATTTTAAAGGCAACTACGGGCAGATGAATCAGAAGAACTGATGTGGATGGCAGCTGAAGCAACAAAAGACTCTTCTAGCTCAATAAATGTTTTTATGGTTACTTCAAAAAATTACCAGGTTAAGTACCACTAATTTGTAAAATACTTAATTGTTTGAAAGAATGTATTGTTTTCATGCAAACCTGAAATTCAAAGCCTTCACATCATCTACTTAAATGCACAGAAACGTGGTTCTTTTTTTCATGCTTGATTTGCAATGATTATTTTTAAATTGAAAAAAGCTTCAGATACAACTTCACGCACTTCGGGGTTTCAGATTAGACAACGTGCAAAGGTAATCGCTTCCAGAATTTTAACATGATCCTCACGTAAAAGTGCTCTCCAACACTAAATTGTTGGAGTTTATGTCATGATGTGGGAAACATCTTTTTTCCCCCTGCAGAACTATTATTCTAGTCCTAAATTCTTGCCTCAGAAAATTATCCTGTAGCGCAGGGCGCAGATATTTAATAAAAAGATCGTCTGGTCTAAAAAATGTTTCTTAAGATAATGTTTCAAAACATCCCAACATGCTTTGCAAACACTATCCCTGTTTTTCACTCACTTCTTGGGAGCAACGCAGCAGCTACTCTGAAGCGATTAACTGTACCCCCCACAGGTAAGCCTACAAGGCCACGATGAAACCATTAGATTGAAAAACCAAGGAAAACATCAAGTAGTTGCATACTCTGAACTCCTTACACCTAGGTGTGTATCATTCTAGAGAAAAAGTACCTTTGGTAAGGGCTGACTGAAGCAGTGAAGATCTCCACTGAACGCTCAAAGAGATACCGGTTGGAATAAAACAACGCCTCCAGTACTACGCTGCGGCGTCAGTAATTAAAAATACAACACCAATTTCAACCAGTTGAATTCTTCCAACACTGACACTTTCTTTGAAGCTCTCCCTTCCAGTACTGAGTAGGCCTGAGCCTCCTTGGCTAACAAGATCTGAGAAGGCAGCAGCCCAAGGTAGCAGGCCTGCAGTACAAGAACACAAATATGCCCACAGAGCACCTAAAATATCACTCTTAAAATGCAAAACCTTCGTAGTTCAGCACACTGGTACTTACAACCTGTGGAATGCTCTGTGTATTTTTAAAGGTTTACTATTTTTGGCAGGAAGATGAGGGGAACTCAACAGTCTTGCCTACAATTCTGCACGTGTTGCCTAAAAGAGTTTGCAATCTTCACACTGCTGGTGCATGCAAACGGTTATGCTCTCCTACCGGATTTAGCCAAAGGAGGAGCAACTAAAATAGTAAAATAATGTCTTCCTCACTATCCAGAGTTTTCCTTTCATGTAGGTTTCATCCAAAAAGCAAAACAACCCAAATGAAATGAATAAATTGACAGAACTGTGCCAGTAATTCTCAAATTGGCCCAGTTTTACTAAAATGTAACTGTTTCCAACAACCAGCCACCTCCAACCCTTGTTTTTTTCCCCCCTTAGGCATTTCCAGCAGAGCCTTCCATGTAAAATAGGGACAAGGAAGATCACTAAGTAAACTTTTTGCAGGTCACAGTTCAATCCTGCCCGGCACCAGACTTTGGCAGAGCAGCCACGCTAGACCAGAGAGCTTAGTCCACGTGTGTCAGCCGAGAAGAAAATACCCAGCGACAGCAGAAGACAGCAACTCTGATGCCCCATCTGCGAGCCACAGCAAAACAGAGAACTATCTGCCACCTGTGAGTTAAAAAAAACCCAACACAATAAAATGAGGGGGAAAAAAAAAAACCAAAAGGCAGCACATTGTTTCTCTGCTTGTTTGGATTCACTTTCATTGCATTGATAAAAATGTTGCTGGCTGAACTCATCTGCTGCACAGCGACCGTCGGCTTTCTTTGTGAGTAAACGAAAGGATGATGCTCAGACAGTGGATTAGGAGGCACACAAAAGGGACGTGCTCTCCAGCCGTACAAACCCAGCTACGGGGAATCCAAACAGAGCAGAGAGACCGCTTAGAGCGCTCCAGCCAGCTCGCAGGGAAGAGAGCCTCTATAAACAAAGCAGTATGAATTATAACCAGGGTCTTGGAAAACATGTTTGTTTCTACAAACGTAACCTGACCAAGTCAATCTTTCTCAGTCAATGCGGTGCACAGAGATGACTCCCTGGAGGATTGATTTGAAAGACTGAAGCTATTTTAGAGTCAAAAGTTTACTGCATCTTTCTTCTAGTTTCAACAAATGAAGTGCTCATTATCCA
The DNA here is from genome assembly GCA_013396935.1 of Baryphthengus martii. Classification (NCBI taxonomy): domain Eukaryota; kingdom Metazoa; phylum Chordata; class Aves; order Coraciiformes; family Momotidae; genus Baryphthengus; species Baryphthengus martii. The sequence goes on along the minus strand of VWZK01000044.1, from coordinate 180,347 downwards.
CTCACACTTCACTACATCCCCAATTCCAGCAGGTGAATCGAGGAGCAAGAAAAACAAACCCGTATTGCCTTCTCATGGTAGTCTGTAGACTGTAGTTACACATAGACGCACCGCAAAGGGTTGCTTTTTTTGTTTTGCTTAAAGCTCCACAGGTAGAGCGCACTCATGAGGAAACTCTCACAGAAGGGGATGTCCTTGTCACCGTTGCTAAACTGGTGAAGCACAGCCTTCTAGCTGGATTACCAGACAGGCAGCACGTGATTCTCCTTCGCTATTAGTGCCTTAGGCTTGTGAAGCTGGATCAAGCCACTTAAGTATTCTGTATCTCATTTTCCCCATACAGGAGCATAAAGTTCCTCCTGTCCCTCCAACGGCATCCTCCCACAGCCAGGTGCTCCTCAGAAACAGGACGTTTTCCCTGATGTGTAGATCTGAGCTTCGCTCATTCTAGTTGACTTCACCTTTACCTTTCCAAGCTATGCCTTATTTTCAGAGAAGGGATCCTACAGGAAGGACTTTGGTAACGTTCACTCCGAGAAACATAGACAGACACCCATCTTTCCAATATTCTCCCACTACAACATTCAGATTTCTCTATCTGCTACCTACAAACCAGTTATTGCTGGGGGAAATTGTGCCATTTAAAGCAAACAGAATCCTCTCTCAATAAAATTTTTGCTTCCTAAAGGCTTATTTTATTAGAGGAAAACTTTTCCCAATTCTTCTACACCCTAAAGAGTCATGCTCACAGAAGACTACAAAAGGATGTTCCTAGATACCAGGTGATTAGAGCTGACTATTAAAAAAATAATAAATAAATAAAAATCAAGTATTATGTATCAGCATAATTTTGCTTCTGCAAAATGAAAGTAAGTATGTACCGACACCTTATTCATAATATATTCCTTAGTGATATCTGGACCAAATCCATCTGACCAAATGTGTCATTTCATGTCAAATGATGCTTTTTCTTCACTGTCTGGAGCAGCCTCTCCTAAGGACTGACAGAAGACCAGACAGTAAGTCAGACACCGCAGGACTGCAGCAGGGCTGCCATGTTTATGAAACAAGAGTCACTCACTCTCGTTTCTGCAGCCTACCCACTAACTACCACTTAAAAAAAAAAAATACTAAGTACAAATCTGACCTCTTTTCTTAAGCTAAATATACATGATTCCTTCGTAGCTAAACTTGGTTGGATAAAGATACAAAAAGGAGACAAATGGCTTTTACACCACTGTTAATAAAACTCAAAAAATGGAGGCATTTCAGCTATAAATTCAAGAAAAATGAGGGTTCATCATTAGGGGTTTTTTGGGAGCCATGGCAGGTGTTATTTTTAAAACGCCAGTTCCCCCTCACAACGAGGATAAAGCACTGTCAGGATGCATACACACTATAGGCTTCTTAGCAAATATCAGACCAGTGGTTCATGTTTCCCAAAACACACCTGCACCCACATTTTAGGAGATAATTGATTTCACCTTCCCATTCACCTTGACCACTCCATTCTAGATTCTCATTGCTCACACAGTTTTTATGCCTAACTAAACTGGGCTTGGAGATGAGAAAAGGGTCTGAAAGTTGTCTCCTTTTTAATGCAGATAGCATTAAGTAAAAAACACTGTTTCTAATAGAGCCGGATCATCAATGAATTATAAAAGACACCTCCCTTATTTTCAACCTTTTAGAAGAGCCAGAGTTTGATCCGTACGGCGTTTCATTCAAGCTGCTAACAGGTAACATCAGCCTCCCTCGCCAAGATGTATTTTTTTAAAAAATTAAAAAATTTCCTTCCTCTGCAATACTTCAACTCTCTAAGAAGCTGGAAGAAAAATATGTAAACTGTCTAGTTGGATCTTTATACTCAAGTGACGAATGTAAGTCTCTTTTGCTTAATGCGCTTTACACATGCTTCCAAAAAAACTCCAGTATACCCACCCAAATACATTTATTTTCCAGAAGCAGCAAGCTGTATGACTGTGATACAGCCCTGCACATCACTGGTCCGGTGCAATGTAAGAAAATAGGGTTATATAGTAACAAAAACGCATTTAACAACCAAAAGCCCAAGCAATATGCTCACCAATACTTTATGTCGTAATAAAAAGGTACCTACAACCACTCACAAACATTAATTGGTGCACCACAATATTCACATTAAATAAGATTATCCTCCTTATTGGACGGATGGGACACTGTAACTTAAAGTGACTTTTCCATAAAGCAAAGCATAGGCCAGAGCTATGACACTGAGCCCAGTCTAACACCTCAAAGTGCAAGATCATTTTAAATAGCTGCCCATACCCAGCAACCTAACGCAGAGCAGGCACAAATACAACATATCGACCAGAAGACAGGCACCTACCTTCAAAATTCAGACACCTGACAACAAGTTCTGATTGATTTAAATATCGTGATATTATTAAGATTTTAAAATACTGAAAATGAGAATAAAAAAAAAAAAATAGTCTGATGCGAAATATTTTCTCTAGAGAACAACAGTAATAAATTACCTTACCTCTCTTACCAGGCCTAGTCACTACAATTCCAAATGCATAACTGTATACATTTCTGTATACAGAAAACATTAAATATCAACGAAGCTGACATGTTTCAAATCATTATCAACAGTGTTTAGCATATCAATTAACACAGACACAAAGTGTCTGCAAACATTCATTTCTAAGCTGTTGGGAACGCAGTAAATTATTAAGTATTTTTCCTCTTTACCCACAGGAAAAATGCAAGAATATAGAGCATAAGGAGCATTACTCAGCAGCTTTCTAAAACCAGTAGATTAAATACCCACCAAATGTGCTGGGAGAAAGGCCTTTGTCTTCAGAAAGGTGAATTTCCAAAGAGAAACAAATCAAAACACCAACAGAAATAAACATGGCAAGACTAGACATTCATCATTTATGTCTGTTGATATTTTAATGACACCAATGATCTAATAATAGAGTTTTTGAAAGATAAAACAAGATAAAACTGAGTTATTCTTTAAACAAAATAAATAGGGCTTCTTTTACAAGCTTCAAAATTAGCCGCTCCAGCTTTCTGCGCTTTTGTTTTAGGTGCTTAAAAGCAGGCAGCATTATTTCCCTTCTTCCCAAATCCAAACTTTCCAAGTGAGGCATGACAAAACAAGCTGCAATCCCGAGTTAACTTCCATGGCAAGCTAAGGGCACGGAGAGGAATCTGTGGAGCCGGCGTGGTTCTCAACAACACTGTTATCAGAGAAAGCGCTGACATCCAACATTTAATCTACCATCCAACCTCAAGTCTACGGTCTCTCTCACCAGGACCTCCAAAACTCATTTGCAGTAAGGACTGATCCATGCTTTCACAAGACACATTAGAAAGTAATCACATTTATTTTCTGGTTGATTTTTGGACTCAAATAAAACATGTCCCTAGGCTACAATCAGCAAGAGATTCTTCACTTAGAATTAAATTACTGGTTACTTTTCTGCACTCCTTGTCAGGGTAAAAAAAAAATAAAAAAAATAATAAAAAAAAAATGTGCCTGGGGTTCCACAAGGCCTTTCTTCTGCCATAAAACAATCAAAGCTCCATGGCCATTTTCCCACTCAAACAATAAAAGCAATAAACACTATGCAGACGTTCCCTAAATTCATGGATTAACAAAAGAGGACGAAGGGTGTGGGGCAGGGGGTAAAATGAGGTCCGACAACAACCAACCCTGGGGAACACACAGGACTGGGGAGATTCCATAAACCCAATTACAGCCACGTGACCCCCGCACACCCTGAAGTTGTCTCAAGCCCACAAAATTAGAAGGGAGTTTATACACGGGAAGGCAGCCTGCAACAACTCTCCACTTTCAGCGAGAACTGGCGAAAGGCAGCACAAGACGGGCTCGGCTCAGGTGCTGTTCTGACTCTAACGCAGCGGAGATGGGAGGCTGAAGGAAAGGCAAGGGGAGAGAAGAAGAGCTCTGCAGTCGCCAACACCAACAAGGGACGCCAACTGTTCCGAGAGGAATGACCATTTCCCCCCAAAACCGGATTATTCTGGCTGCTAGAGGGGCAGCAACTCTGGAAAGGTGGGTTTTGTCCCATGCTGGGACATGAATGCAGCATCCTTCCCATCTCTCTCCACTTTCAGGGCAGATCAACATCCAGATGCTGGGTTTGGAGCTCCCACCTTGCGACGCAGTGAAGTCACGGTGCACACCCTCCGGCTGGCTCCAACAGCAGCTGACTGGGACCCAATTCCTCTGTTAAGCTTTCCCAGTGATCTGCAGAAATAGCTGCAATAATCAAAGGCTCTATGCCTTCCAGGCTTAAAAACAGAAGAAGGGAAAAAAAGCAAGGGGAAGGCCCAACGCAATGCCTGTTGCAGTAACTGACATTAGTTTTAAGGTGTCTGCTTAAATAAATAAATCCAGTATAATTGAACAATCTGGGAATTACTGCTATAGATTAAATAAGCCACTTTTGGTTGGCCTGCTCTAAACCAACCAATTTAAAAATCAATCTGGTATATGAATGGCATAAAAGCCTGGGTATAAACAGCCATGTCAAGGGCATTGTCTGTCTTCAAGTAAATTATATTAATGAACTGAAATTGTTTGGTTGTTTTTCACACCATGAGACAGTGTTTACACTTGGCAAAATCCTCTGGCCTAGATTTGCAAACAGGACTACTGGTTTCAGGCACCTTACATTTGAGCTCTCACATCACCCATCCGAGAGCTGTGGACCAGAACACTTCTTAAGATAAACAAACTCAGTCAATCAGGGTATCTCACGGGAAATCCAACCTTCACCACTTTTATTTTATCGGTATTGTCCTAGAATGGAGCAAAGCATAACACGATGCAGTCACAGAGAAATACTTGGCATTAATTTAGAAGCCCTGGTTTGCAAACTGGTTTTGCCAGAGCGTCCAGAGAGTAAGACCGTGACAGGAGCAAGTGATGCTTCGGTAATGAAAATTCACTTGATGAGGCCAGACCTCCAGAAACTCATCTCAGTCTGAGCTTCACCTGAAGCTGCTGATACCTTCACCATTGTGACTCAGGCTACCAAACAGTTTGCCCACCCAGGGCACAGCCCAAACCAGCAGCAGTAAGGGATGTCAGAAAAAGCTCGTGTACACATACCATGAAAGGCGGCTACTCTGTCATTTTCCAGTAGTCCACAGCAGCAACCTTTCTGAAGATGGCTTGTACTTTGTGTTTTAGCAATATCTGCAAAGGCCTTTCATATCGGCCAACTGGAGATCAGCAATTCCTTCGTTCTGGCAGGAAGGAACGTTTCTCAGAGCGATACATCATTTTAAAGTTACGGCTCTACAGAACGCAAAAGTTTCGAACCATTACTCCAGAGGCTTTCTCCAGCTGCAGTTCACAAAACAGTGCCGAAGACAGATCAAGCAGCCCTCTCTAATGCATGCTACAAAGCAGACCATCTGGCCCAGCATATTTTTCTCTACAATTACTATTTTCTTGCCTAGTCCTACACAATAGGTAGCAAGAACGCAGACTAAACCACGTCAACGGAGGTCTTCCAAAAGAAATATATATGAAAGAGACCCGCAGGAATACTTTCCTCACCTGGAGACAGGACTGCTACAGATGGAAGAGTCATTCAAGTACTGATAATGATTTATCTGGAAGTCATTTTGAGAAGCAATTCCTCCATATAATTAAGGCAGCTTGGCTCACGAAGCACTGAGGCAAACCCAGCCAAACAAGTCTGCAATCGCTGTCTGACTTGTACCCACCGCCGCTGTTCGGAATAGAGCTCCTTGCTAAACCAGAGGGCCTGGTCCCTGCTGAACTGGTTCATCGCTTGCCTCTGGGTGTCCCATTAGCTCTCACATCTGCAGCAGCACAAACACCGTGTTTTTATTATTTCTGCTCATCTTATTTACCATATATTACGTACAACAGTCTAAGTGTTCATTACTGCAGCACACAGGTAGGTTAAACCAAACCTGCTTCACAAGAATGGAAAAAAAACCTACTAGCACAACAAAGCACTTAAGAAGAAGATCAAAAGAGAGTTCAAGGCCTGCTTCATCTAATTTTACTCAAACACGCAGTATTATCATCACTGCTGTAGACTCTTCCTCTGTTAGTTACTGCAATCACAACACTTCTTCAATTATCATGTCCTAGAGAGCTATTGTTTGCAGACTGGCCCTCCAACGGTACAATGCCAGGCTTTACCTTCTGTCCCCACTCCTCTAGAGGTAATACAGTTCAAGGTTTCTCCAGGTACTTCAAATGCTTCATGGCAGTGGCACAAGCTACCTGAGAGATGACCTCTCACTGCTGTGACTGCAACCTCCCACCAGCAGCTGCTTTTCACTACAGTCGCTGGGAAACAAAAAAATAAAATAATGACTCTTCAAAGCATAGAAAGCAGAATCTTCACGGAAACTGACTCCAGAAAGTAAAATGACCAAAGACCTCAGGGCTTCCAAACTAATGCAGAAACACACTCCTCTGACTAGCTCTCCTGCAATTACTTCTTCATCCAGAAGACACACCCACTCACCCACACAAACCAAAACAAGCCCAACACAAACCCTATAAATTTAATCAGGGAAGGAAGAGCCAGCAGGAGATGTTTATTTCTATTTTTAAATACTTGGGAGGTGCCCCAATGCTCCCTGCCTGGATAGATAACTAAGTAGGTGCTCCAGAAGAGCGAGATCCAGTGCACGATCTGGCACGAGCAGGCACATCCAAAGAGCAAAACATCAGAGCAGCTCAAAAGGCTATTAAGAAAGGCTTTTGAAATCATTGTTTCCTCTCAGCCAACGCAGACAGTAACTTGGGTTGCAGAAAAGGAAAAGTACATATACATATATATATATAAAACGTACTCAAACGCACCAAAATGCTCTCAGCAGCACTATGGTTTCTAGAGAACAAGACAGCCTCCTCCTTGTTCCCACAGTTCATTTCTGCCTCAAGCAAAGTTGGTTGCCACTCTGGTTGCTCTCTCCCTCACCCAAATGGTTTGCATAGCAGATTTGCTGAAACATCAAGTTTTAACCGGGCCCTAATCCTGCTGACTTTTCTCGCAAAACTGCTGGAAAGGAATTCCTCCTGGCAACTGCAGTGCCTCTGCTCATTAGTTTACCAAGCAGCAGCAGAACGACGCAGACAGGCACATCGGTTCTGTGCTGCTGCTGCGGCTGCAGAGAGCGGCGAGAAGGAGCAGGCAGGCAGAGGGAAGGCTCCCAGTTTCTCAAATGGGTATTGGAGGGGGAGGACAGAAAAAGCAGGTGTCTTAACAGGGAGACAGGAGCACGGCTTGGGAGCATCCAGGCAAATTACGGCCACACTTGCCGCTGTTGCTGGGGTCACGAGCTGGGAGGAAACTCTCTCTCTCTTTTGGCCTTCACTAGTGATATTTAGGGGTGGGGATGTCATATTTGGCGGGTTTTTTTAACTCCTGCTTTAAAGCATTGCGTTTAACCAGGCATAGCAGAGCTATTTGCACCAATTCCGACGACTCCTGGATACTAAAAGAATGAGTAGGATAACATTGCAAAATAGCTGTCCACTTGCTCATGACATTCTTTGCGCAGCCAGCACCCGCGCACGCAGGTCAGATCACGCAGCCCACGCAGCGGCTACAGAAAAGCAGTCGTTTTTACTTCTTGCTCCACAATTCCATCAGAGTCACCTTATCACAGATACCGTTCATTAAGCACGCTTAACGTAAACAAAGTACATCTCTCGGAGGATCCGCGCAGAGCTGTGCGCCGTTTATGGTGACGGGTAAGCCCTGTGTTGTTCAATAATAATTCCTCCTCCTCCTCCCGAGCTGGCTATCATTTTAATAAGTATTTAATAAGAAGACATGAAAAGCCAGGAGGCTTCGCAGCTTGAAGTTTTCAGGTGCTACATGCGTGATGTTGAATTTATCTAGCCGGGAAGCACACGGGCACTGTATCTAGAGCCCTGACAGCACAGCACAGCACACCCATCCCAGTAGGGTGAAAGCAGTTGCCACGCTACAGCAACGGCCAGTTCATAGAGTGAAATGGTCCTTTTGGCCCAGTTCAAGAAGCTAGAGGCTGGGAACACCACAGATTTCAGTGGCCTACCACTTCCACCAGGCACTGCCATACTGTAATATTTCCGCTGCGTTCCCTGCTAAAAATGCCCTTTCGCCCCGTTACCTGTATTTCACTTTTCTCCTAAGAAGACAATCTGCCACATGCATACAATTATAACCGTACCGAGAAGCTTCCAAAGGGTACAAAATAATAAAAACTTTGCCTAGGAAGAACATTAATTTTTCTATCCATCAGATACATTCCAATTAGTCTCCTCCAATTATTCTCCTGTAAGCAACTTGATCCTACATCAGCCCTTGAATTTAACAAACTCTCTGCAGCTGGTTTGCTGAAAGGGTTATTTGTTTTCTCTGCCACCACTCTCCATTTTCTGGAGCAAGGTATAACTGATTATTTTAATTTCCCTTCTACAGAAGAGAAATGGATGCACACGGACAAACAACTGCAGTGAGTAGAAGAGGAAGAAGGCTTCATCTCCGAATTAAGGATTTGCATACTGGGTTTTATCTGTAACACCCACTGCAGTATTTTATCCCAGACTCTCAGATCACAAAAGACAAGAGCAGACAGTGACTCACTGCAATTTCAGTTCTGCGTGTAGTGTTTCACGTGGACCAGTCAATTCTGATTCTGCCAAACAGCCTTCCTCAAGCACTTAAAAAGTAAAGCATCTTCTCCAAAAGAGAGCTCCTATTCATGCACTGCCTTCATGAGGAAAGCTCCGGAGATGGGAGGGAATTCAGGCAACGTCTCCCTTTTGTGCTCTAACGATTTAAAATTCAATTAATACTACATGGGGAGGCACTAATTCTGAAGCACCTGCCTTAGCGATAACCGGATTAAGACCTCCAAACTCGCTCCACCCCGAGCAGCAGCAGCCTGCCAAACGACAGCAGTTGTCAATATCGACCAACTGGAGGCCGGGTTTTCCATTAAATCCTAGACCAATCTTTAAAGAGAATTCCCCACAAAACAGGAGGGGGGAAAAAATAAATTTAAAAAAAAAAAAAACCCCAACCAAAAGAACTAATCACTTGACAACTCTGAATTTCTTTAGCCAGAAGTCTAAATTTGTTTAGCTCCTCCTCTGCACACTCTGAAGGCTGGAGATTGGCAATGCTCCTATCAGATCCCTTCAAATTCCTTACAGGGAAGAGATAAAGCCAAAGAAAGGGTAACGCCACCCACAGAGAGTGAGCTGCTCGCTGGCTAATCAATGGACTGTGCAGGCCAGAGAGAACAGCTTGAAGATAGATCTAGGGGCAAAAGGCTGGGCAGGGTGGGGGAAGAAGAGCCAACAGGTTTGGGGTTTTCTCCCCTCCCTCCCCCTACAAAAGAGGGGTTTCTCCGGATTAGTTTGGGTAGCGTGAAGCTTCCCAGATTAACACAAAGTGCCTCAGAAGGAAAACCGTGCTCATCTGAAATCCAGAGAGAAATCTTTAGATTGGGGTGTGTGCCAGCCCAGTAATTAACAAAGCAAAAGACCTTCCTACCTTTTTAATGCCACAGAAACTATTTCAATCACAGAACAAAGAATTTTTTTTTTAATTATTTTTTTTTAAAACCTTTACACCCCTTCACCACACTCGCCCATCCTGACCTATTCGAACCGCACTTAAAAGCTGGATCCGAGTGCTCAGTGATACATAACTTCCATTTTAGTGAAACAATCCATCTGCTCCATGTGACTCAGAGCCTGCTTTAAGAATGCAATACTGTTTAGGCCAACGGTTGCACCGCACAAAGTGTTTTGTTCACATGCATTCCTTTGGGATGACAGAGCCTATCCACGGCCGTAACGGTTGGGGCCTGTGGTTTTTTCCCCTCATCCGCTGAATGCTGCAGTGACTAAGCTGACAAAAATTCCTAGCCAATTATAAACCCACTTAAAGAGACAGGCAATCCCCCTGCAACCTTCCCTTGCCATCCTATATGGGAAGTTTCTATACATAGAAAAACATCTCCTCCTCCCAAGGCCTGCACTGATATAAAAGACTTGCTCTGCGCGCTCAACACTTCAAACATGCTTCCTAAATGGCATCATTTCCCAAAACTATAACCTTTAATCATCCACATATATCCCTCACACACCAACTAGGAAAAACACAAAAAAATAAATAGGAGAAAGAGACCCCTTGATTGAGTTACACTAGGAAGAAGTTAGGGAAGCTGTTAATGGAGGGATGATGAATATGCTGGGCAGAGATGAGTCTCAACTGCTAGAGAGCGTTGTTCATTAGGAGGGAACACTTATGTGCCTATAAACCAAATATGTTGCAACAAGGGGAAAAAAAAAAAAAAAACCAAAACCAGAAAATCCCACACAACACATCAGGAAGGTCACACTGGTATACAAACTAGAACTTTGATCCACCTGAAAGCATAAGGTGAATTTTAACTCCCAACAATCAGAACTTTGAGTCGCCTCTCGAATCCCTCTGAACATGCAAATCGGGAACCAAATTCCAAAAACCACCAGCCTTTCCAGGAGGGATCCTCAAGTCACGTGCTGAATTTGTTCCCGTCTACGTTGTCAAGGGCCATACAAATGCATTTAATAATTAGCCAGGGCATAGAGAACTACGCTTTGGGCAGGTAACTACAAGTTTACTTTGCCCATCAAGAAACAATAAACAAACACAGAGTTGAGAGGAAGGCACAGAGTTTCTAGCTTTAAAAACCTCACGTTATGGGCACTCAGATCTTTACTGGTTTATGGTGGGCAAACTACATGTTAAATCATTTTTAGCACTCAGCTTATAGCACATGCACATTCCATTCCAAACGCTGAAAACTGCCGGGGAGGGGGAGCAAGAGACAGTTGACGACTGAAGCAGGCTGAGTTCACCTCAGAAGAAAAAGGCAATTCAACAATCTGTATTAACATACTATTATCCAAGCATCTTTTTATTACAAGTTAATTCTCAGAGCCATAAACAGACTTGAGAAGGAAATCACACTATTAGTGGGAAGGAAGGCTAAACAAAGGCTGTTTCATCGCTGTTTAACACTAAAAAACTCGTTTGCCACATGAAAACAATTTATGAAAATGCTGAAGGACAATTCATTCTTACATTCATGTGTGTCTGGGGAAGGGGGGAAAAAAAAAAAAAAGGCAAATGATGTCTACTATTCAAAATTTTTAGAAGGCACAATTCCTATCCAGGGTTGAACGAAAGTTTTATCCCTACTTCTCATGAAAGGTAGGCCAGCAAGTCCAGTGTGTTTGCTCACGTGCCCACCTCCGAACTTCCTTCAGCCCATTCAGGCAAATTCAATTGCAGAGCAGGCAGTCATCACACAAGATGTATTTCTAGACATTCCAGGACAATGGACAGCTGGGTGGAGGACAGATCTTTTTAGTGCAGCCACCAAGATAAAAAGACTGAGGCTCAAGTTCACTCCTTGTAGGACATCGATAGGGCAACCCGCTCCAAGCCAAACTCCTCGTGTGGCTAAGAGCCACGGAGAGAAAACTGTGGGAAATGCTAAGCCAGGCTGAGGTTGTCTTCTCCCTGCGACATTTGCTGGAACACAGCAAAAACACAGCTTTCTTCTGGTTTTACACTTGACATTTTCCTGACATTTTCCCTATAGCGCTGCTAGCTACTCCCAGCTCCCAGTTGTTTTGCAAATTCATTATAAAATTTAAGTCTTCCATTAGATGCAATTAGCTATCCAATACAATTGCTTATTCTAGTAACAAACATTTGTCTAATATATATCAATAGAGCCTGGAAGTCCATGTTAGGTAGCTTAATCAAAGATCTGGTTCAATTTCAGACATGGATTTCATTTCAAAGACGTAACATGGTGCTACTGCACAGGAAGGTAAAACAAAAAAATAATTACTCTCTAAACAATGCATCATTCTCAGTCTCCTCTGGGATGAAAGCAAGTCACTAAAGAAGAGCAGAAGCGTGGCCAGCGTTGTCCAGTCAGGTTTCAATCACAGCACACACTCATTTAATTGCAAGCATAAGACGCATTTACACAAAGCACAAAAAACTCCTGTCTCCACTTCCTACCTTGAGCAAGTTTGTCATGGGGTTAACTTAATTGCTAGTCCTTATTTCTCTTCAATCAGAATGGGCTCTATGCAGAATAGAGTTTGTGTTAGTCAGTAAACGGGCATATACATTTAACCATCCTGATTATCACTTACAAGGTGTCATACTTCCACTGAAATCACGGCAACATTTACTGTATCATTCCACAGCACATGGATTATTCCTCCCTTTTATCAGATTTATTTTGAAATCAGTTTTTCCAATAGCATGGATGGTCACGAAAATATGGCTACACACCTCATGGGGAACCTAAAAACACCTCTGGGCATAAACACACCTCCGGACAGACAAAGATAAAGCAAGTGGAAAATACAACATTTTCTAAGGAGAAACGTGTGTGTGTGTGTCCATGTGAGCAGAAAAGACACAAGGTATTTTCAAAAGTCCTAAGGAGACTTCTAATTTTTTTTTTTAAAACTCTGTTCCAAAAGTGAGGGAATGTTCTACATTTTTATAAGGATTTTTTTTGAAAAGGAATGTTTAGCCGTGGCAAAGTGTAATACTTGGACCTAGATAATTGCATCAAATCTTTTAACACTGGAAAACAAAACTCCAAAATTTGAAGTCCTCTCAAAAAAACCGCACATCTTTGTGCCAAAAGAAACTAGAAAGCCAAAATGAGCATTCAACATTAGCCCATCATTTCTGGGCACTAGTGCAGGCTGCAAGATTCAAGATATTCTTCCCAGGTTATGGCATTTTGCAAAAGAACAAATAAAAATGGCAAGTATACATTTGTTTAATTTTAGCCCTTTTCTCAGAATACAAACCACTGCTACAGTAATTAACTGCAGATTGGCCTCAACTGCTCTGCGGCCATTCCAACTTACTAATTAAATATGCTCTCACAGCCATAATAAAAATTCTGGGAAACCTCTGGCTGAAGAGCAGCCTTCTCAGGAGGGGAGCGAAAGTCAGGAAAAAAAACTTCATTCAGAATGAAAACACTATTTTTTATTTTTTTTTTCAACATGCTCCAGATTTTTTCAACTCAGTGACACCAACTGTGCCTTTTACGATTTTTTTTTTGTCTACCCTTCTGTTTATTCCTTTCAGAAGATGTTTATTTGCCAGAGAGTTTGCACACAAACCAAACCGACAAACAACCTGTCCGTTTCAAAATATGTTCAAAATATGACGCTTTTTTTAACCCAGCAAAGGTAGGATTGGTGCTACACAGATCAGCTTCACTTAACATTACATCACATCAAATTTGCTTCCTAAAAGAGTAAAACTCTTAAAGCATGATGTTCTCTGCTGATACACACAATTCCTACTATATTTCAGGGTTTAAGAAAGAAAAAAAAAAAGACACAGCAGTAAACAGAAAAAAAAAAGAAAGCATGCAGATGTAATTTAAAGCAAAATATGTGTAATTTTACTCAGCACCTCTGGCTCCCAACTTCACATGTCTACACAGTTTATGTACGTTCAATATTTCTGAAGGACAGGGAAATACAGTGAATGCTCCTCTGAGAGGGGAAAAAAAGGAGAGAAGGCAGGAAAAATAAATAAATAAATCAATCCCAGCACATGGTTTTCACCACTACTCTGCTGAATCAACAGGGAGCAGATTCCCAGATGGTGTACACTGGTAAGTAGCACACAAGTCAATGAAGCTGTGTCAAACGATACCACTCAACTGCATTCTCTCTTGAGCTCCATGTAAACAAACAGGAGCAGATTCCGAATATTTGTGAGAATACATCATGTTACTGTCTCCATATGTTTAAACATTTTAGTAGAAGGTACATATGGACCGCTCTTCCCACTCACTGTCATTCTCTCCCTCCTGTTCCTCATTCCCCGCGTACACCGTATCATTGCAGGCCACTGTCAAACCGATTCAAACAGGAAGAAAGATACATTTTCATTAAAAACATTTTGTGCTGAGCTGCCATCTGCTTCTTTATCAGCCTCCAAATCCTCACATGCCTTTTCCATGGTTTTGAGTTTCACACGTTTGGAAGCTGAAAGTTTTCTTCCGTCGTACTGCGAAGCGTGGTCTACGGGAGTTATTGTTTTTCACGTCAAATTTCGTGCTCTCTCTGCAATGCCAATTTAAACCTCCTTTTTTTTATGCCAGTGGCAAAACTAATCTCAAAGGTCCCCTGTGCACTTCAGAGACTCACCTGAGTTGTTTTTATGGGAAGCAGGGTTATCTCATCGCCTTTGTGCAGCGCTGTAATCAACTCTCTCACAATGGGAGGACTCAGACTTCCAGACTCTGCTCTTGGCTTCTCACACAGAAGCGGCAGTTGAAGTCACCACCCCTTCCTAGTGGGTATTAACACTCTGATCTCCCCATAACCAGACCCTTCATCTGTCTTTTGAGTAGGAAAGGAAGGGTTTCAGCTAATACTTGACAGAGAGCATCTCCACCTTAACTGGAGGGGGGGGTGGGTGGATGGAGAGCAGATGAATTAGGATGAAGTTAAAAAGAAAAAAAAACCCCAACACACAACCAAGAAGCCACCCATACACCATAGATCTTATATATGGGTCACTGCTAGTTTTGCTGTAACTTTCCCACATAAATAGTTGGCCTAGTTCATTTCTTACGGCTCCAGCAAACACGCAACTGTCCTAGGAAACATTTGCTGGACTTGTTCAAAAAGAACACAAAGGTTACGGTAAAGAAGTGATCCTCCACTTCCAGGCAGGCTTTCAAGGTTGTAATTTACTTTTGGTTTCTGCAGGCTTACAGAGGCCTAGTGACTAAGGCAGCAGACCTCAAAACTTAGTCAGCAGCAGAAGGAATACAGACGACGACGGAAGTTTTCTTTACAGTAGACCAATGGACAGGCAAAGTTAAGTGTGTCATCAGAGACCAGTCCTTCAAGGGGCACAGCACGGACAGTTTTTCTGGTTCTTACATCAATCACTGAGCAAGATGCAGGCAACTTCCACAAACGCTCCCAGCAGTCACAACTGCCAGAAATAAAACCACAAAAGGCCATGATCTTATTTGAATGTCTGGACACTCAGTTTTTATCTTTTCCATCTCTAGATGTGCCCCAAAGCACCACCACTCCTGGAAACAACTTCAGGACTCTCCTTTTATCTTAAGGGATTCTTCTACGTGGACCTGCAACCCAAGTGCCAAAAGAAAGTAGGTGCAAATCAAGAGAGCCGATAGCAGGGCATCCTGCCGCTGCAAAGCGAGCAAACTAGTAAGGCTGCTGCCTTGGGGCACTGGAAGGTAAAGGAATGTATACTAATGTATACTACACAGAAACCACGGCAACCAAACTGGCAGAGAAGCCACTGACACTTTATGCTGAACTTTAAAGAAACAGTAAGAAAAATTTAAAGTTACAGCTTCTTTCTAGCTTGTTCTACTATAAAAAAGTCAATGGATTAATCCAGGTCAACTACAGCATATCCTTCCCTCTCTCCTCCCTCCACCCTCAACATTTTTCCTGCACAAGTTATATTGAAGGAAGCAAGGGCTTCTTCCTTTGTTTGTGAGCAAGAAAAAGGAGAAAAAAACCCCAACAACTTCCACTCAACGGCAAAACTAAACAGAAGCCAGGCTACTTAAAGTACTAAGTGTTCCCACACAACATTTACCCACCAACTTCAGATCTTTCCGCGTAAAACCTAAACAAGGACAAAAGAGATTTAATATACACTCCTCCACAGATACAGAGCAAAGAAAAATAAAAAGGGAATGAAGGAAGCCTGAGTGATAGGCGGCATTTTCAGTCCAACACTGCGGTGACGCACAAGGAGAATGTCAGGGTTAAATTAGACGCTACACTAGAAAAATATTCCCTGGAAAATAACATAGGTCTCCTATCTCTACTGGTAGAAAAATGCACGTTGAAACACTGAGTCACTTAAAAGTCCTTGCATCCACTCTTTTTCATGTCTTGTGTAATTATGTACTGCAAGAGTCCGCTCCAGATCAGGAGTTCATTGCCAAAGCGCCCAAGCAATCCAGCAAGGGAGACAAAAAGCTTCCTTTTGAACAACTGCACACTTATAGTCCCTTGTTTTCCTGCAGAATGGGAGTACTTTGGGGTTGGGCTTGTTTTCTACATGAATGGCTGGAAAATTTCAAGTCTCCTTCCTCAAAGTCAGTGGCTTATCACAACAAATAGGTTAAATAGGCCAAATTTTCTCACTCTTTCTATTGATTAGAACTTGATCATTTCTCTGTACACTCTGCACCCTAAGACACTCTAAACCCACAGTGCTTTTCCACAGTGTAGTGCTGTCTTTCAGGGTTCTTTCCCAGTACTTGCTTTCTTCTTCCCATTCTCCCACAAAAGGAAGATGAAAGCATACAGGAAAAGAAAAAAACATTACCTATATTCTTAAAAGTGCGGCCACCATCATGTAACTGTCACCTCATTTTATTTAAACAGATCTCTTCTCCCATGCATTTGAGATCCAGATTATTTTGACATTCTCCTACAAGTCAAGCAGCTTTTCTTGCACATTACTTTTATCTACTCCAAATAGCCAGAGCACACAACAGAAAGCAAGTTGGTTTATCTCATTAAATACACTCCGGTTACACGCATTCAAACCACTAAAGGCAATGAGGTTGCACAGGAATCACTCGGGTCACCCGCTGCAGACAACTGAGTTACACTCATTTAATGAAGATAGGAATTTGGCCTGCGGAAGCCTCACGACTCACGGCAACAGGTGGTGAGAAAGCAAAGCAGCTCATTTCCCTCACCTTGGACAACTCACAAAGTCTCCCAGTAACAGGCTGAGGGGTTTTCACTTCTTTCCTTTGTTTAAAAACAAACTTCACTTCCTGTAAGAAGGACTGATAAAAGCACAGCCCTACAAATGCCTTTCTTTAGAGGTATTTTTGGCACATGTTGACTGAAACTGCCCTACAAAGTACTTCAATTTCAGTTCTAATTGAACACGAGGGTTTCACAAGCAACTGATGAGCCACTAGAGAAAAAACCCAGCATCCTCATATGAAGGTGATCTGAATACAGCCCTGTTCCTGTCTGCCCTCACACTGTGGTGTTTCCTATCATTACAGAAGCTTTGGGCAAGACTGTAAATGGAATTTAGGAACTGTTCCTCCGCGTGACGACCGCTTGTAACTAAGACCTACTGATACTGCAGAGCTCAGCTTTCGTAAAGTTACAGGATGAACTCAAAAAGCCTGCCATGTAATCATGTTATTTGAGTAAACTATGTGGTTGTTTATTTTTAAAAAGTGAGAAGAGATCAGGTTTTGTTTTTGCTAATACTTGCTATCGGAAAGACGTAAACTCCGTCACGCCAGATAAGAACAAAATGGGCAAGGATAGTTTCATCGAGTCAAGATATCCACTGACTCTTTAACACTACAGACTATACTGTAAAAACTGGTTTCAGTCTTATGTGCAGAATTTAACTTTACAGGAATTTCTGAAGCTGCATGCCAAGGGAGGCAAAGAACAAAGTAACAGCTTCAGTATAGGAATGACTCTGGTACACCCGTAACGTCACTTCAGCAAGGAGGAGGAGATGGCATTTGACAGCCACCTCCTGCCAAAGTTCTCGAGGGAGGTAAAACTGGTTCCAGCTTTGGTATAATGGCTTTGATTCTACACTTCTCCATGAGGAAGTAACCCAGAAAAGTCTGTGGGGTTTTTGTTTTGGTGGTGGTGGTTTTGGTTTGGGGTTTTTTGTGGTTGTTTTTGGTTTTTTGGCAGTTTGGCTGTTTTTCTTTTCCAAAAAAATCAAGTGAGATGACCCCTTACTGGCTAGGGAGGAATCTCTTTGTGCGGTAACTGGATAACTCGTTATGTGGACTACGTAGAATAAAAGTTGAGTTTGCTGAAGAGCTTAAAATAAAACCACAAAATTAAACCTTTACTTCAGAAAAAGGTAACAAAACCATACTATATCTACTCAAATCTTACTTTTCTGGCAGTGGTTGGTGGTCCAGCAGCGGTAGTTGTACTCGTTGTTAATAGACGTCTTCTCGCACAATGGCTTCTCTTCCATTGTCCCAGGACACAAGTCCCCGCATTCCTTTGGAGGTTTATTCCCAACGATGTAGTTATTGGACACTGCATCTAGGATGAGAGACCAGTCCACTGTGGAGAGGTAACACAGGTCAGAGTTCTTCTCAATCCGTATGGCCCCGCGGGTTATGTTCCTCAAGTTGTGAAGCCCAATCTCTTTAAGATTCGTCATCTCAAAGATAACCAAGGCATAGTTGTAGAAGAGGTTCCTCCCACGAATGACTGTGAGGTTGGGGAAGAGATCACTGAGGCTTTCCAAGCCTGCTACACGGAACAGCAGCAAATAGTCAGTTATGACAGTGAGCTTTGGGAAGCGGAAGTTGCTGTAATCCTCTGCTTTAGAGATGAGCAGAATCCGAAGGAAACCCTCGATGACCGTACAGTTCTCCAGGCGTTTCAGCTCATGGATATCGTTGCGAATGTCAACATTTGGCCCGCAAACTGAAAACGCAAAAGGAGAAAGGAAAGTTAGTAAATAAGGCGTTTTTAAGCCTTTCGAAATTGGAACGTAATTCTGATGGCCGTAAAATTATTTAGCTTCTTAATTAGATTGCAGCATTAAAATAGGAAATGAGCACTTGATTTACACCTACATTGAACATTCCTCTCATTTACCAGGAGCACCAGAGAGATGCAAGCTCTCTATATTCTGCAGCAGACAGAGAAAGGTTGGTTTATGATCGATGTTGAACAGAGCTGCATTCGACTGAGGCACATGAAGAGAAACCAACCGCACTTGCACACCCTGCTTCAAATCACATCACGACATGTCTGACCAGACCAGGGCTTCAGCCACGTGATTCAAACACCTTCGGTAACATCAATAGATCCAACAGGCCAGCAACAACACAAAATCCACAGAAAGCCGGTCAGCGCTTCCTGCAATGGGACTGGGAAGAAAAGAAAGCGCTTGGACTCGTAGCTATTGCCCTGAATTCCTGTTTGCATGTTCCAGTAAACGAAGTTTCACTGATTTTGGCACCAAGATACAAAAAAGTTTCTTGAGTTCTAAGAAATGCAGGATAAATTTATTTACAAGAACACACAGCATCGCCGTGAGGAATTTCCCTTGAAAAAAGCAGACAAAACTCAAAGCACTCAAGAAAACAATGACCAAAAGGATTATTTCCTAATAAATCTACGTATTAGGTCTTTCCATATTAGACACACATCACAATAGAAATTTTCAAGGGGTTGGAAGAAAAGTGTACTAACAATGTAATAATTAGACCCATAAAACACACTTTGATGTAAACCAAAGAACTAGAGTGTAGAGCGCTGTTGTTCTTACAAACGCTGAAGAGTTGGTCTTCTGTGAAAAACATGGAAAAAAGATTCCTCAGAACAGATAGTAAACTGCTTGTAAGCAAACAAAGAAAAATGCCAATTTATTTGAGCAACCCAAAGTTTAAATAATCCCCAAGCAATTCAATTTTGTGGAAAGGTTCTCTTTTTATGCACGCTAGGCTTAATTATTTTAACAACATCTCTTCCCCAGACATGCAAAAGGTCTAAACAAACACTGGAGCCAAAAAACTTAAATTCTAACCCAGACAAATTGTCCAGAGATTCAGAAATTGCGCTGACAATAGAAAGCAGTCCTTCTATCCCACAATACTTATCTAAGGCTAATAACTTAAGCTAACAAAGGATCCAGAACATGAGCAAGCTAAAACCACAGCAACTCTAATATCCAACATGGACTTAAAGACTTCTAAGTCTTTAAAAGACTAAAGGACTTTCTTGTTAGAGGGAAAACATTAAAAAAAAAAAAAAAAAGAAAAGAAAGAAAAAAAAAGAAAAAACCACACGCACAACCAAACAACAGGGCGAGATCTTTGTTAAGAAACAGATGTTTTCTACACAAACTATTACCTAATCTCCCGTCTGTGGAGATCCAAGCTGAAAGTAGAGGCTATTAAAATGTGACTTGCACTAGAAGCAGCTATGTGCAAGAAAGTTAATTCCCTAAACCTTTTAAAAACATAATAAATCCAAAACCCACCCAAACTAACGTACCAATAGTAACACTGGGCCATCACGACCAGCGAAGAAATATATCCTGACTACAGAACAATTGCATATAACTGCCTGGTATAGGTGTCAAGGCTTTAACCTCAGGAAAACAATAAAAAAGGGGAATGGGTTGGCATTATCCAGCTTTAGAAGCCTGATGGGAGAGGGAGAATGTTAAAGGACTTCAAGATAATGGCTCTGATCAGAGATGTACCGGTCGTGCGGCGGATTTCTCTCCCGAATCTATAGGAAAGACAACCTCAACTCCGATTACACTCCTTTACTAAGCTGGTACCCACCTCTTCCTTTCAACTTCTGAAACATTTTCTTCTAAGCAACCATCTCTCCACCCACCCTCACGAGACAAGGCCCAAAGCACAGCCCGACAACAATACCAGTATGTTTACACTTCGACATTGGGCTTCTCTTTTTCTAAAAAGGCAAGTTAGAACACACAATGTTTTTCCAATTACGCTGTTTTGGTTTCCGTCCCTACCTGCTGGCGAGACACAGCGAACAGTATGGTTTCTGTTATGGCAAAGCAAAAGCAGCAGAATTTATTTTAGTGCCATAAAATTTTAGAAAGCCTAACTGCGCCAAGGCCTTTATTTTGTTAAAGAAATAAAATTTGCACTTGCACTGACATTTTGCAGGCAAGGTTCCAGAGTGATGGGTTTAAAAAACAGTTGAGTTACAATACCCTAAAGAACAATTTGTAAGAGAAATGGCAGCACGCGTTAACTACAGCATTATATATCTGGTCATGCCTCTATTCTGAGCCCAGGCTTTAAAAGTCCTATTGCTTTTAGCTCTCTGTTTGTTTCAGCTTGAAAGTTACTTAATTTTAGATATTTAATGCTTTTATAAATCAATGAGATTTCTAGAACTTTATGGCAAACGTATGCACTCGCTTGCCTCAATTATGAAACATCATCCCCTTAATACGGAAAAGGATAAAGTCCAGTGGGCTCTAATGTTAAAAACTGATTACAGATGAGCGTGCTGGTGACGGGTTTGATTTAAGAACTTAAGAGTTCATCTAGTGAGTTCTGCTTTGCAGGACTTCATGCGTATAACGAGAACTGCAGAGACCCAAACGTGAAATAGGAAAGCATCTCGGTCCATACCGACATTTGGAAAAAAAAACCAGTTGCAATTAAATCAGATTCTTTTTTTGTTTTGTTTTGGGGTTTTTTTTTTAAGAAATTTCTTTCAAGTTCACATTGTGTTTTAATTAACTTTCATGAAGAATGTATCATCTTTTTCTCACTTTATTCTTGCTGCCCTGAAAAGGACTGTATGAAAAACAAATTAATCAGAGCTCAAAATCAACTACAATTTCCATTTGGCTGTGCTGTGTTTTCTTTGGATCCCATTTTAGAGAAAGTGTATATGGACTTCCAATCTAAACTGGTCTGTCAGACACAATGAAGTGCACATAAAATGCTCTTTAAAGCACTGAAATTCCATTTAACAGCTTTTGATACTCCAGCTTGCGAAGCTGTTTTAATGTGACTAGTATAATTTACCTTTGTTTTGTGTTCAATTCAGAATTGGAAATTAACTACTATGTATTTATTTTTGCTAATAGAAAATAAAAATGGAACATTTGTTTCTTACCCTGCCCCGATAGTTTTGGGTGGATTATAAATACCCAGGATAATTAACAATAGTCAGATTCATGCTGTTTCCATTCAGCTGCTTACAAATTTCCAAGCCTTCCCGCAAACTGCCTGTCATTTCTCAGACTTATTCTAAACTAAGCACCTAATTGTCAGTGAGAAATTAGTTCTTTAAAGGCATACATATTTATTTGTTTCAAAGATAACTCCCCAATGCATTAAAATACCAAGGAGAAGCAATGCATTCTTTACCTGGATGAACACAAATGCCTCCCTGGAAGGTGTGCTTTAGTTCAGAAGCACTGAGTTTTACCTACCATCCAACAAGAAGCCCACTGGTGCTTTTTTTCTGGAAGCATCTCATGGGCAAGCTTCAGGGTATGTACAGTTCCAGAGGTAACAGAAAAACCCATTCCAAATGACAGTCTTTCTGAAGACCTGCAGCCCATTACTAATCTGAAGACAGACCCAAGTCTGATCACGTAACTGAGATGAGGTCAATGAACTACTGGGAAAAATGATTGCACATAACAAGTTCATAGGATGAAAGTAATTAATGCGACCTGCAGCCTATTACTTGATCTGACAGCATCTCCTGACAAGTCTCCTTTGGAAGTGCTGCTCCAGGCTGGGGCACACCAAGGAGCAGAGGAGAGGCTGTGAACACACAGGTGCTGCACAGCACACGGGCAGCGAGCTGAGCCGACGTTGCTGGCTACGCACAGACTGGGTTGACTGAAGCGAAGCTGCGTGTGGCACAAAGAGCTCAGAGCACAGCGACCTCAACCTTACCTCTGACTTGCTGGTGCTCCCAGATGGGCACATACTCAAAGCAGTTAATTCAGTATCAATATGAAGGTGCTAGAGAGCAGGATGGACAGTTCACACGCAGTTCTTCACGAGTTCTTTTCCTATAAGAAACCTTTTCACCACGGTGTAGTCTCTACTTCAAAATTTTGTATTCTTCCCAATTACTTCATTTAGAACTAAAGAAACACAACTGTTCAGGTTTTTCTTGAAAAAAAATACACGCCTTCACATTTTAAGCCTTGCCTTTGGCCCTGCACTTTTTTGGGCAATGTTAAAAGGTTGGCCTACACTGAACGGTCTCAGTATCCTCCCAAGCAGCCAGAAGTTAAAAATGGAGCAACCACCACTATCTGGCCCTCTCTACACCAAAGAGTCTTAGACAAAGCAGCGCCAAGGCAGCTCTGAGTCATCGAGTCAATCCCGCACAACCCTTTCGCAAATCTAAGGCCTTTTCAACCTAAGCCTGCTCCAGCTGGGTCAGGCTTTCCCTAGCAACAGGGACTTGGTCAGCCTGTGCAGTCATCTACATTTCCAAAATGAGAAGCAGGATAGACTGCTCACTATTAACACCTAACTAGCAACCCTGAAATCAACTCCTCCCGTTCACTCTTCTCGTTTCATGTACTCGTGGTGTGCTACCAAAGCAAGTTACGATTTCCCTTTGTTTTCCCCTCGCTGAAAATTGTTTCCTTCACTTCAGAGTAGAGATGCAAAGCTTTACCTTTAAAAAAACAAAGAGCTGAGACACTTTCATTTTTCATTTTAAAACCAAAAAGTATCCCCTTACACTGGTTGCTGAAAGAAAGCGCTGAAGGTGCAGAAATTCTTCTAATTCCGTATCATCTTCCTGCCCAGGGGTTAAAACACTCGTTTTGAGGACAAAGTCTGTGATCCGCAAGGTTCAAAAGGGTTCTTTGAAGGGAGGGCATAAGGTTGCTCAACTTCTCATCTACCCTGAAATTCTGTACAGTGGTAACAAGTACAGTACGTTACCATCAGCGCTGGACCATTTCCCACATAAAGAAGGAACTTACAAGGCTTAACACAAAAAAACAATTGTAGCGAGGTCTACTTGTAGAGAGCAGTTTGCTCACCCCACCAGGAAAATCTCACTTTGCCAATAACGGCTTTTTTCTGAGCACACTCCACTTCGGCACGAGGTCTGCTTTCCCAGACAGCTACTGCTACTCTCTGGCCAGCAAGGAGCTGACGTTACTGAGCAACACTAACGCCGCTCTCTCCCAAACTCCTCTAATGAAAGGGGCTCGACCACGTCACCCTTCAGTACTGTCAGCTCAGAGCTGTGAGTCTTTCTGGGAGATCAGCACATCTTCCGAACAATGTTGTTGTTTATTCCAAACAGAGTCACTTCTTTTTCATCATCTGTTTTTTAACTTTCATCTATGGCAGGTCTTTATTTTAGAAGAAAAAGAAAAAAAAGTCCAAAGCAGCTACTGAATGTGGCTGCAGCGCAACCCTGCCAGAGATGCAAAGCTTTACCTTTTCCAGCAGATCCACAGCGTGCAGTGTCCTTTCTAAGGTGAGCATCTCCAGAGCTACCACCTCTCTGAGCAACAAAGAACACATTTATTGCATTGGGTGGATTTAGATCTGTGTAATGTATAATGGGCTGCATATTGACATGTTTACTATATACTGGATCAACTCAATAGAGGGGTTGTCTGGCATACTAGGGAAAAAAAAAAGCAATGCCTCAAAAAAATTCCTCATAGACACTCAAAGGTTAAAACACAACTTTGGCCGATTTCATGTTATCTGAAAAATCGGTTTGAATCAAGTTAGGAAGCAGGGACTAAACATACACTAAAGCCCCTCAGCGGATTTAAAAGAAGCCTCTTTTCTACACGACCGCAGTTGCTCGGAAGAGAAGCCGAAGTACACAGCAGTGGAAACAGAGAGGCAACAGTCTGGAAATGTTACGCCCATACAGATTATAAACAGGGAAAAGTAAAACTTGACCTTAACCTCTCTCTTCATTCTTATTGCTAAATATTATGCTTGTTTTAAGAAAACCATCAGGACTGTCATACAGCCCTGAAGAAGAAAAATCTAAGTGTTCTTATTCAGTCATTGCTGAACAGAGAGGTACTGCAGTCCACCGCCTGGTCTGAAGCCCAGTTTGTTCCTGCAGTTTCACTCCAAGGCTTGGAAGGCAAAGGTAGAAAAACTGAGAAGGAACCCATTAGCAACCACAATTTCCCTCCGAGCTCTTGAAAAGTTTCAGAGTAGTTGCACCATCTGCAGATGCAGGGGAAAAAAAAAAAAAAAGAATTACTACAGAAGTCTAAGGATTCTTTAATTGCATACTATGCAAAGAAGAAATTAAATGTGGAGTTCACAGAAATCAGTGGTTGGAGAGATTGCTTATGACACTTTACATTAACACAGGATTCCACCACCCACTGAGCTCTTGCTTTTGCCTTCGCAGTGACACTATGAATGAAATATATATTTTAGTGTCTTTAATGTACTTACACAACCTCCCACAAAATTTCTGTACTCTCTAAGCTCACCTATCCTGCATGTGTCACATCAATCACTAGATCTCTTTCCCGGGAAGCCAGCTTCTGTATTACCTCTTGGGATGTCAGAACCGGTAACAAGGAGGGAACTAAGTCTACGCCACACGATTCAAGCCGTCTCCCTAACCACTGAACTATTCCTCTTCAGCTAATATGCTACATAAAACCTTTCACAAGATTTTATGAAGTTACATCTCTCGGCGTGGGAGGAGAGGGAGAACAGATAAAAGGCACCCCACAATCCAGAAAACATCAACCATTTCAGCTTTTGTTTAGGAAGTCCATAACACAATTTCAACATCTGCATTTCCAGCGCTAGCACAACGCTGCCATCTTTGCCTTGCCAAACACGAAAGGCAATACTCAAACCCAAACAAAAAACAACTCTTGCCATTTGAATAGAAGTCTTGAGAACATTTTTGCTTACATATGTAAGGCCCAGGAAGAGAGCTTGGGGTTTTTCTTCATTTAATTAAAAGTTAAGCTTTGGAGGACAAAGCCAGACCACTATGATCTTCTAAACACTCAAGGGACTGGTGATTACATTGTAATGCAGCTCGTCATTTCTAAGAAATATAGTCTATTATCATTAATTTACCTTGTGTCACTTGTCACTCCTAACCACCTTTTACAGAGTTCTTCTCCAGATTTGTAAGGAAAAAGTGGTGTCACAAGAGGCCAATCAAATTTGGCACACCTTAAAAAGCAACTGGATTCTCTTCACACACGTTCTTGTTACCTCCTAAAGCCCTTAGAAAAATACACACATCCTACTTCAATCTTCTCTTTTACCACTCTACTAACTATATACTCCAAACCCAAGGGTCACTGTGTTACCAAGCTGACCAGAACAAAACACTCACAAAAATAACACTCAGAAGGACTACAACCCACATCACAAACTCAAACTGGCTCTGCCTTTTTGCTCTTGCAATTTCAGCCGTCACTGGCTAAAGATACCTCTGGCATTGCTGCTTTCCACAAACTTCCTCCGACTTCCCCATAAGTTTACACACACAAAAAAAAAAAATTCAGAATAAACCACATTTCTGTCCCTCATCTCACTTCTTTCCCTCTGCCAACATTTTACTTTGAATGTCAACAGGAACAGCAGCTTGGCAAAAATGGAGCCAACAAAATGAACTGAATTCCTTTAATAATATTGATTGATGCCCTCTCTACACAGCTCACCAGAGCAAGCAGGTCTAGATTTAGCATAGCTCACGTGAAAGCATCCTCATGACAAAGTCATCCCCTAATTAATCCCCTCTCACCAAGACTGCACTGACCCAGCACATCCCTCAGGGGTTCCTCTGAAGCCACATCTGTTATCTCCTACTACTGAAATAGCAGAGCACGAGCGAGCGGCTCAGTTGGCACAGATTTCTGTTCGTCCTCGTGGGTACACGGGGTAAAAACGGAGGACAGTTAATAACTTTCACGTGGCTGAGCTTGCATGATCGCCCCTGAACCCCTGGTTATCAAAAGCAGCACCAAACTCTTAACTCCTGATCTGTAGTGCCCAGGTTATGGATGACGCCTGCAAGAGTCTCTGCCACTCAACCAAAGAAGGAAAAAATAAAAAGCTAACAGAAAGATCAAACCTACAGTAAATTCCTCACCCATTAACGCTTTTTATGTGCTAAAGGATGAAAGCCATTGTTTGAACGTTATGGATGGAGCTGAACAGCCAGACCTCTGGTGAGATGCTTCTCCTTATTCACAAGGAAGGGAAACGCAGTTTGAAGCGCCTGGTGTACGCAACTCCAGAGCAATTCCAGAAACGACACGACAACACTTCAGAGCCACAGAATGGTCAAGTTTGACAAAAATTTTCTCACAAGCCTGGCAAAATCAAACAAAAAAAAAAACTGCAGAAGAAAGCAGGTAATGCCTAACTCACTACATATGAGCTCCAGCCTCACAGGAGGAAAATCAGACTTCAAACCTCTGCACTGTTTCTTACCCCGAGTTATCATTTCTCCGACAGCAGCACCAAACGAGAGCACACCGTTCTGTACAAAACACGTAACACAGGAGTGAGGAGGTGGCATGTTATCATCGATAACGATGAGAGTACAACATTTTTTTTAACTGTGATAATAATGGTTAAAACCCTAGCCTGTAGCTTCACTCTCATGCCTGCTAAAGCAAAAAATGGAAGACTGAAATTACAAGCTGTTTATAACACTGAATTTATGTTTCACAGTCTGTGATGACAACAGAGCTTAAACAGAAATTGTCTCTCCTGGGGACTGTTGTTCTCCACCTTAAAAAAAAAAAAAAAAAAAAGAGTTGTGTGCAGGGTTTTATTTATTTATTTTTCAAAGAGTTGTCTACACATCCAAGTGACTCAGCAACTGGCTGACAGAAACCTATGGGATATACACTTAGGTAGCCGGGATAAGCAGCCAATTCTTCCAGGATGAAAATTCATCATGTGGCTGGGCTCAGCAACTCACATTTAGGGAAACTTTACTATGCTTTTAGCTGCCTGCTGAGTTGCCATCCTGCAGTAATCTAGGAAATTGTCTTCTCTTTAACGCCTTTGTTGTTGTCGTTGGGTATTTTTATATGCTTTTTCAAAAAGGACTGGCCAACCAGGCCAGATCATCTAGGCTTCATTAAAAGCAAATTGACAAAACAGTATCATGACCTATAATTGCATCCATAATGGTCAGCAAAAGGATTTAATAGAGAGTCATCAGGAAGTTATACTTAGATCCACAGAAAAATTAGAAGTCTGATGCAATTACTCCTAACAACATGCAACACATGGCCCTACTACCCTGTGCTAACCATCTCTTAACATGATGAAACACAGAAATCCTACATTCTCTGGCCTTCCCTAGTAACAAACTGAACTAAGACTTCCTCTAACGCCACATTTCCACTTGAATGGAGATATAAGATAATGAAAAAAAAAATCAAACCAAAACACACATGTAATTGCACAGAGGAAAGAGACGGTGCTAGCAAACTTCATTTAACAGAACAGGGAGCCCTCCCACTCCACCCTTCACATGGCAGCTTCAGGGTTTAAAAAAATCACACAGGTCATGCTGTAACCTGCTTTCTGAAGGCAGTTAGAGTATGACCAACCTGCAATCCCCAAAAAGGGCTTTAAAGGTATTAAATTACATATATGCAAGTGCTGTGGGACTTTCCAGTCCATGAGCTAACTAGATTGAAAAAAGAACCTTCCTCTCCAAATCCAAGGGAAAACACGTGGGCTGGCACCAGAGATGAGGTGACTAGTAGTTCAGGTCTTATCAACCAAAACCAGTTGCACCAGAACGCAATTTAAGGCAAATATAAATCTAAATAGGAAGAGATTTAGGAGTTCTTATAGGAATCCACACTTCTGGCCAACTGGATGCTTCTAACTTGCTTTTAGTGACACAGAGTCCAACCAAGAGAAGCATCCAGCATCCACACGGGGTATTTATTGTCTCAGAGGCATCACAGCACAATAACCAGGAGAGCTGGAGGGACCAGAAAAAAAACACAACCACCTCTGTAATATCAGTCAAGGTGCATTCTTGCCACAAAGAAAGCACCCTTACTGCACACAAGTGAGAAGCAACCAGATAAACAGGGTTAAGCATGGAAAACTAGAGCCCTTTTAGGCACGGTCAACCACCAAACTCCAAGGTTTTCATTTCTCTGAAGATAAAGAAAAGCTTCCAATCCTAAATATAGGATTTTCAATGTATCTATGCAGATCTTCTGTTCAGCAACTGATTGACCTTCATTGTAAAGTGGTGAAAATAAAAAGAAAAAGAAAAACAAATATAAGCTTTGTTAGCAGAAAGTGCCAGCATGGTTTATTTCCAGGGACTTGTCCACACTTGGCTTTTAAGTTCAAGGCAACAATTCAGCCCATACTCCCCATTTTACATTTCTATACTGCCTCAGACACTGTATTTCCAACCCTATAAACAGTTTTTAGACGCTGGGTCAAAGCACCGTGCGTGATGCACAACGTTACAATTCTGGTTAACGAAATGGTTCAGGATACTTAATCAGCTTCGCTGTACTGAGTTCCATTGCTTGGCAACTGCAATTATTGTCACAATATTCCCTTTTACTAGAAGAGAGTTGGAATGCGCAGCAAGCAGGAGAATTATTATTCATCCTCTGGCAGGTACTTCTGGAAAGCCTGGGATACAATAAGTTGCCCTAACGTACTAGAACACATCCACCCAGGAAAAAGCAGTGGGTCCAACTGGGCGAGAGAAACACAGTCACGGCACGTTTCCTTCAGCAGCTCATCATCAAGGATTATCTATTCTCTCCCCCCAGGGGAGCAGTGCTGGAAGAAAGGGACTTAGCAGCAAACCAAACAGCAGTATCAAACTCGGACATGCGACAATCCCAACTTTAGGCACCTCCCTTTGCTGGGATCTGCAGCTGCACACACTCTTTCCAGAAGGTAAATCAAGGTAAGGCTGAGATGGAGATCTCTGTTGTCTTCATGATTATTTTTAACCTGTATCTTGCATAACCAAGCCACTCCTACCTAAAGATACAGCTGGAGAATGTACCCTTAAGCTGAGTTTTGCTAAATCCCTGGTATTATTTCACTACCTGTTCTGATCACAAAGAAGAGCACGTAAGAAATTACAAGAAACATGAGGCAGAGCGAAGAGATGAATAACATCAAGGAGAGGAAAACCACCAAGCTCTTCACTTGGTACTTTTGCCTGCTAAGCAAGTGTGTTTCTTCAGCAAAGTGCTCTGTCTCTGTTAAAAAGTGCGTACTACTCGATATTTAAATTATTATAGTGAGTATATTTATAAGTAACCTATAATAAGAAACGTTTCCTTAGAGAAATTAAAAATTACTTTAAACAATGAACTTAATCCACTGCAACAAATAAAAGAGGAGGAACTAGACAGAAAAAGGGAAGCAAGAGAGACCACGTGAACCCTGTAATACACTCACCAATGTACAAACCTCAATTACATATTCTTTAGTATCACTGCATTCTGAAACTCTTTTATCATGAGTAACAAAACAGCCTCTTGGTATTGTGCAAGACAGACCAAAAAAATATTACCTGATCTTCAGTAGCTACCATCTCTCAAACAGAGGGGCCACCAGCAGAAAGACCTATGTCTGCACATCTCCTCACAAGAGGAAAATTGTTGTATGGGCAGAAAATGCTCTCAGGAGTTCAGAATTAGGCTAAGGGATTGCAACAAAGAAAATCTTTCTCCGGACCCAGACTACTTTACTTTCAGCACAGCTTTGAGAAGACCACTTCCTTCCGACACAAGAAAGGTTTCACCAAGTCCTGAATTCTCAGAACTAGTTACAGCATCTCGCGTTCTTCCCTTCACCCCCCACCAATATCTAGTGAAACCAGCGGCCAGTCCTGTAAGGTGAAGGTAGAACAATCTCCACTGCAAAGGATGTGCCACTACAGCCACCCAAAAAAACCCCAAACAAACAGGTCTTCTGCTTGTAGTTACAATCTGCCCGCCCAAACAACATTAAGTCCCACACCAGCCAAACAGCTTCTGCCAACATAAACTACACCTACAGGGCGGGTGTTTGGTGGCAGAACTACACCGGGTAACAGTGCCACAGAGACGTTTAAACGCAGCTATACCACAAAGCTTTAAACTTACTCTGATCTGAGAAAGAAAAACATAAATTAACAGAATAGAGAACAAAAGACCATAGGTAAAAAGGAGCTGAACAGGAAGACATGAAAAACCTTTTCAACTGCTAGCTTGAAGGCAAAAATCATCTGCAGAGCACAGCTGATAGACAGTCCTTGGCCTCGCCTCACTTGTCTGACAGCTCTACTGGCCTCTCGCTGCTGTTGTGAAAGAAAACCACGGTATTTGTGCAAGGCTAGTTGGTTCCATGTTAAGAAAACATATCTGAGCGGGCTGTGCTTTGCTTTACCACATGCCAGCTTCATTCAACTTCAGATTCAGAAACCAGGCTCATTTCCTCCACAGTTAACCAGCAATTTAGGACACAAAGAGAAAAGTCCTGAACTCACAAACCGCCTCCAGATCTGTGAAAGGTCACACGCTGTTTTTAACGCTAAAGTCTCCAGTCCCATTTGGAAAAGGCGAGCGCTCAAAAGAAGGGAGTCTCCCAGTGAGAGGAATGACTCTGTCGGGTGCACCCCAGCCACAGACCTCTCTAGTGTCCTTTATGGACAACAAAAGCAGACTCGTCCCCATCATCATCTTCCCTTTCCATACTCAGACTACCAGAAGACATCTACCTGCTCTTCCTTCTCGACGTTTTTCCTCTCTACTTGCCCAGGACACTGGCCAACAGCAGCCACAGTGTGAAGTGCTCTGTGCACCTCTGCGTTAGGGCTGATAAAAGTCACACATCTCAGTGTCCCAGCTGCCCCAGTTCCACGCAGCATCTCTGTGAAAGCCTGTACCTCTCGGCCACCTCAGCTGAGACAAAGCTGCAAAGTCAACATACAGACTTATTTCCACGCTGTAATTGGTACAGAGGCCACAAGGAAACAGCATTTGGTGAGCAACACTCAAGAGTCAAGCTTTCATCTCAATCCGGATACCCACAGTTGAGTTAAACCAAAGAGGAAAGGAAAAGACAGAACAAATGAATCAGAACAGAGCTTCTAAGCGCTGAAGTGGAGTTGCTTCAGTTACACTGCCGAAGTCTGAACAACCTCATTTCCAACCCAAGTCATATTTTAATATTCTTGCCAAATTAATCCAAAAATCCAAACTAAGAAAACTTGTGCAGGAAAGAGAAGAAAAAAAATAAAGGTTATCTAAAGTAATACACACGGGTGGGTGTTCCTCTTTAAAAATGCATCACATGGAACAGACTCTACTTAGGTAAGTTTATAAACGGAACAGATCAAACCAAAGAATTAAAAAAACCAGAGCAACTCCAAAGTAATCTTTGTTTTGGTGTGAGTCTGTACAGCAGCCATGGCTGGGGGAGGTGAGAGACAGGAATGGGTCTTTGCGGAGACTGTTAACTTGCCAAAATACCGTAACAAAAAGAGAGTGGTTAGCGAACGAACACATCAAGCCAGCTCCAGTCATAATAACCCATCCAAAGGATGGCATTTTATTTGAAAGGAAAGGTTGGTCAAAAGGAAGTAATGAAGAAGATATCCATCAAAGAACAAAAAGCAAGTCTGAGCATCGAGTCAGCACAACACTGCACCAAAACTCACAAATGAAGCGTAAAACATCAGACTTGGTCACCCCGCTGCCAAGGAATTTTTTACCACATGACGATCGATATTACAACACACAGAGATACACGTATTTTTATCTCAACCTCTATTTGACCCAGTGGGAGCTACAGACACTTTCACATTAATTCACATTCTTCAAGGAGAATGAGAAACGGAAGTTGGAAGTATTTTAGGTTCTGTCTCCTTTCAGCCCATTTCCACTGAATGGTACCAAAACTATCTTATGGGAAGAGTTCAGAACCGATTTGTGCAACTTGAGCACCTGGTAACTAAAGCAAAATACTTCAGGATCTCAGCAAGAGGTTTTGTTCAGGCAATAAGCAAATCCTGGTTGTGCTGTCAGTCCTTTCCAGTCATTGCTCTTCCTTCATCGCATCAAAAGCACAGTATCTTTTAAAAGTTCCTCTGAAAGGCCTGAGCAAGTGCCTAAGCTTCCAAGATCTGTTCTCTATAGCCTCGAGCAAGAGTGACAGGAAATAAACTTTGCTTCTCAATGGCTGCTTTTAAGTTTAAAAAAAAAAAAAAAAAAAAAAAAAAAAACAACAAAAAGTAAAACTTTAACAAATTCGAA
>VWZK01000044.1:131502-147425 GCA_013396935.1 Baryphthengus martii | reverse complement strand
TAAAAGTTTAATTTTAAAAAAAAAAAAAAAAAAAAAAAAAAAAAAAAAGAGCCATCAGTAGTAGACCTATTACAAATTCGAAAACTGCAGATCAGGAAACAGGAAAGGAGGAGAAGGCAATGGAGAGAGGAAGAAGAGCTTTGATTTTCAGACAGTCAACTTGAAAAATCCTTGGTTCGGTGAACTGGTAAATAAGTGATTCCAAACGTTTCAGACATCTTGTGTTACCTTCTGAAACACAACCGAGCTGAAGGGAAAAGGGTTAATTATATCCCCTATGCTCCAGAGTATTTCAGCAGGCTACGCGTTATGTTCTTCTGAAGGGCAAGTTGTTCTTTAATTTATTGTTTAAAACACAAACATAAACACAAAGTGTCCAACGCTAAGGTGGTGATTACCAGTCTTACTAAAACAAAGAAACAGAGGGCTGCAGGCTTTCTGCTGCTAGAAAGACTTTACACCTATCCTGTTTCTCTGAGATTTTTCTTCCCCTCACTCTTCTCCGATACAGATCGCAAAAACAACCCAGACATCTGCCATCCAGGAGAACATCCTGCTGATGAAGAAAAAAAACAACAGCACATTACTCTTGAGAGGATACAAAGCACCACTTCCTAATGCATTCTACTCTGTCAGCACAACAGGCTTCTTGTCATTTCGAAGGGAAACTGGTCATATTGATTTTTCCAAAACACGAGTATTATAAAAATACTGCACATTTAATTGGTTTAACAAAGTGCTTTTGTACTGAGACGTCTCAACAAGACGAGGTATAAAGTATCAAGCTGTGGCCTTCTGCATTTGAAGACCCTCTGCAAGTGACAGCTTTGAGAACTGCCACCATCACTCCTAGGAAGTCTCTTGCAGATCCACTGAGCACTCAGACTCAACTTTTAAGTGTGGCAACTCTTCATTCCGAATTCACAACGCCCTAAAGAAACACCGTACTTCTCTGAAAACTACTGTCCTTTCCACACTTCACCAAATTTCAACCGTGCGACTCCGTGCTCCACATTTCCTCAACTTTTTCTAGAGAAAAGTTCTTTACACCCTCCCAGACCAATTTATTTCTCTTCTTGTTCTCTAGCAAAAGTCAGACCAACTGACTCAGCTTTTCTGAATGGGAAAACCACACACCTAGCCTCTCAAGAAGCCTGGAAGATTTCCTGTTTATCAATTTGAAAATCAAATTGTACTCAGACAGCAAGACCAATCACCTGTTTTTCCCTGTCCTCAGTTTTTTATGATCCTATATATGGCAACATTGGGAAAAGCCTGCACATATCTTCCAAGGAAAAACCCTGTTTCTCCTTCTCCTAGTTCTTCATTTGTGTTTTAAGAGAGTATCAGAGTGTACATCCACGACAAGTCTCAACAGTTCAAAGATGATCTGAACAGTCGTAAAACAGAACACAGATTGTTATTCTGCCTTCCAAAACACTACTTTAGAAAAATTCTTTAAAATCAGAATTTTGCAAGGGATCCAATACACAGAGGAGAAAGGACAGCCTTACCTCACACCTCCTCTTACTCCTCCAGGGAACTAAACTAAGTTTTCTCTTCCTAAAATGACACTTCAAGGCTTCTTTATAGCTTGCTTCCAAAGATAACTTGGAACAGTATATATCTTCCCTTTAATTTCTTCCAGCAAATCCCCTCTCAGCAGAATTTACTCTCACATATGCAGTGTGGGCAGAGTCTAGTAAAATAACTTAATAGTTTCTAACAACAACAAAAAAAAAAAAAAGTTTTTGCTAACAATAAGTTCTAGGAGGGGGAGAAACACTGAAATTCTACATCTTGCCTGATTTCTAATTAGTATCTGTCAAAAGGGCGCTAATCCCATTTGGTCACAAGGAAAGAACAAAACTACAGAATGTCAAGATCAAGGATTCATCAAGAGATAATGACAAACAATAACTGAGATAAGCAAGATTTCCTCCATCAGACAGCGCTGCCGTCCCTGCACCCAGAGCACAGCCTGACGTTCGTTCTGCACTCACCCTGCCAAGAGCAGGACACTCTCACAGTAAACACAACCTGGGAGCAACGGGATTTCAAGATAAAAATCTTCTAAGTGACAGAAACATAGGTCAATCAGAAGAAATCTTGAACACTAATGAGAAGTTTAATCTTAAGCTTCTACCAGCAGCCACTTAAGACGCCTCTTCACCCCCACCTCGCTGAAGAGCAGATTTTGGTGCCCAGTTGATCGTTACTTCTGGGTAACTGAGACCACCACACTTTCTTCAAAGCCTCCCATCTCAGACACACACCTGTCTCTCTACAGACGGTTTTGTACTAACACCCAGGGCAGCATTAAATTACTGTAGAGTCACTTCCACATTCCACCCTCAAACTCCCCTCCGAGAAGTCATCCGTCACTCTTGGCTTTCACACTTCAGTAATTTTGGAATCAACAGGAAATGGAGATCAATTGTGATTTTACTAACTCAATAATGACTCATCACTCAACTCCCCTTAGCCTTCAAATTCATCTGTGAAGAGACGTGATAGCGAGGCCAAATTAAAAATAGCAACTCTGGCTTGCACGCAATTAACACTCACTTGTCCATCAGACTTCCATGGATTGTGGCATATCCAGGCTTTTTGAGATATCACATTATAACCATCTTTCTTACCTCCCTGTCAGATTCCAAACGCAGTTACACTTTGTCTGTAGGAAGACTTATCAATAAATAAAATATATTACATAAACTCATTGCAGAGCAGTCACATCCGTCACTCAATTTGAACGTGCCTAAATAAGGGTTAACTCTGCCTACCAGTGCCTCTAGCTAGTGACAACGGATCTTCTACTCCTTATATTATGAGAATACTCCTAAACCAGTAATTTCTCTCTGCTTACATAACCTCCAAACCAAAAAGAAAACCCAAACATTTGCATGAAATTAAAAAAGTCAATAAAAAACAATTATTTCATTTACAAAAATAGAAAATCCTTTTATATAAACCGCTTACATGCATTCTTCTAAAAATAAACTTAATTAGAAATCTAACATGAAATGATAACAGCATATATTAGGGTAAATGCCTACTGCAATTCAAATAAAAACAGTAAGCATATTATTTACACCAAAGTAAAAAGTTTGGACTGGTGAATTTACTGTTCAGTGCTCTCTTGGAGCCACTCTGGTGAAATGCTAAGATAACTTTTTACATTCAACAGCTCTTTCTGCCAGTGCCTCATTTCGGTTTACTCAAATGGTCCAGTTCAACAAGCACTGAATCCCAAATTAAAAAGGACTCCTGCACCGAAGCCCGTAACACAGCCAGTGGGCAAGATCTACTAGCTCTGAACTTCGCAGAAACAATGACAAACTATTTTTCCTGTTGTGTGTGGTTTTTTAAATCGTGCCTGTCCATCATACCTAAACTTCTCATTAAGTCTCAAAATTCAGATCTTCTGCATCTCAATTAAAACACCACTTTCCATCCAAATAAAAGAAAACAACACAAATGAGAAGTAATCTACCAGAAGATACATCATTTGCCATTTTGTCGCTTGAAAATGTGAAAGTTGAGGATCTGAGAAAATGTATCCAAGGCATCTAACTATTTACAGCGATGCGCAGAAATGGCAAATGGTGTTCATTGGTAAAAAAGGCTGGTTTTGTGAATCAAGGTGTTCTAACAGCTGTCAGCCAATAAAAAATGTCCAGTTGAAACTATCCAAAATGAGATTTAAACTGTCTATTTAAAGCAAACTCTTCCTGCTTGCTGTTTTAAGTCATTATGAAGATCACTCACTCCACCTCAGTAAAAGATGAAAAATTCTTGTACTCTAGTAGTGCTCTGAGGCCTTCATACGAAGGAAGAAACAAACTTTGAAGGACAAATTGGACCAAAACTCACGACACTTCCACCAGGTTACGAAGCTACCATAGAGCTGTAACGTCCAGTGGAAGCATCAAAATTGTTCTTCACTCTGTAACACTACGATATTCCTGAAGCACTCAGTCCATACAGCTTGCACCGAAGCGTGTCCCTGCTAAACAAACTGCCCGTATTTCAATAAAAATCATGGGCTACTTTGAGAAGATGGCTGGAGGGTAACACACTAATCCTCACCTTCGGATTCACAATCATTCCAACAAGAAACTCCTGTCTTTGCTGGCAGTTGCCCCTTGCCCCTGTGGGGTGGGCTGCGATGCTGCACCTCAAGAGCTGATGCAGAGAGATTCTCCTCCACGCACCGAATGCTTCCCAGAGGAAGTATTTCCCTTTCCAGTTGCAGAGTTTCACGTGATGCACGGCTAAGCCACCAAAATCCACCTTTCAGGGTACAGACATGACAAAAGGAGAGTGTTGCCCACTGGAAAACGGTGCTAAAGCAACCATCTGTTTTGCTTCTTCCTCATTCTGTTCTCAACCATACGATCCCATTCCCTCAGGACTTCATCACGCCCTTCCATGAGCCAGTGCAACTCTAGTTAAATCAGTTGAGCAGAAAGTGAACCCTTCCACCCTCTGAACATCTCAGCAGCTAGGACTGAGCTCAGCAGCCCACGGACCCACAACCTAAAACTATGTCCACCACGTTCTGGGCACCAGGTTCGACACCACCAAAGCCAAGCCTTGCACTCATGATCATGCTCTTCTTCAACCAAGGTATCAAGGAGTCACATAATGAGTATATGACACCATCAAGAGGTTGAGTACTGATGGGGAGGGAAAACAGAGGGGGACACACCCAACCAGGGTATGTAAACACCTTAAATGGAGCATTCCTTGCTGCTCCTGG
This sequence comes from Baryphthengus martii, assembly GCA_013396935.1. NCBI lineage: Eukaryota > Metazoa > Chordata > Aves > Coraciiformes > Momotidae > Baryphthengus > Baryphthengus martii. Next base: position 142,660 of record VWZK01000044.1, on the reverse strand, counting down.
AAACACTGGTGGACCTGACAACTATATCCTCAGCCCCTCTGCTCTTCACTTCTCCCCCACCCATCTCCCCCTATTAAATGGGATTCACATCTTCTCATCTCACCACAGCTGGAGGAAGTTGCAAGGGTGGTTAAGATGAACTCGAGACGTGAGACATGCTGAACAGGGACAGTCATGCTGAGGTCAGAACAGTATTTTGATATCACAGTAAACAAGGCCCGTGGCCACGCACGCAACAGGCAAGAAACACCAAATAGCTGCACACTTCTGTCAGCAGTTGCTCCTGAAGAACGAAGAGAAGTTCTACAGAATGAAGGGACAGCATCATGGCATATCCTCACAGGGAGGCCAGACCACCTCAAGTTATTTCATTCTATCTGCATGTGACACTAGGTAATCTTAACAGTCGCCTGTGAAGAGCTGGGGTTTATTTTTAGTGTATTATACTATCTCCTTATAAGCCAGCTGATTGCAACACCCCCATCCTCATACCTCTGGAGTAGAGTATTCAAGCGCCTGACAACACGCAGCTTCCCAGAGAAAGTGCCTTCACCTGGATGACAGTCACATGAGCATCTCAAGCCGTGTCAGCATTCTAAAAACAAAGCCTTTTAACCACCCCTCAAGGACAGCACTTCTCTGTGCTGTTTTACCAATGGAGAGGGAAACACAAACACCTGGAGGAGGAATACAATTTCTTCCCAACCCTTGCATACTGTCAGCTTCTGAAGCACGAGATGTGATCACTCCCTATTTTAGCAGGCATGACTACTAATGTTGCTGCTCACAAAAATTAGCCGGTCCCTTTTTAAAATCCAGTTATAGGATTTAATTTCAAGCTTTTCCACCCAAGTAGTGGATGGATAGAGGTGGATGCACTGACAATAGTATCTTGCTATGCTTTATTTGGTCTTCATAGGGAAAAAAAAAAAGAAAAAAAAAAAAGAAAGGACCCTTGCTCTCAATTTATAGCTGTCAAATCAGTACTTAAACAAAACCATTCTGGAAAGAAAAACAAATGTGAACACAACTGCGTGGCGTTACGATACAACATCTGATTCCCACATTCCAATTCCCTCCCTCTCAAACACCGCAGTGTATTGCGGACAAATTTAAAAATAAAGTCACTGATATCAACTACAAAACCACCAAGAAAATCCTCAGACAATGTTGGCTTAGCCAGTGAAATGTGTAATTCTTGTCTTCATACTATCACTTCCTTTCATGAAAAATACTGAAAATATCTTTTTGCCAGGTTAACCAACTCCGACTTCAATCTTGCTGACATTTCTTAAGTACAGCTGAATAATTCCATTCATATGCAAATTGTACAATAAGCCGTGAGTAGCAGCACTTCCAGAGACGCCCCCACAGAGATGAGCATTTACTCTGCCCAACTCTAATCCGCAGTGACGTATCCAAGATGAAACCAGGCCCAAAAGGTACAGCCCCGACCATTTACAGAAGGCATCTTTTCAGCCTTGATGTTGGTTTTTTTCTTTTACTTTGTGGGGTACTTTTGAATATTAAAGAGATGAAAGGCTCGAGAACTGAGATTGCATCTGTTGCCATCACAATTTAACCACAGTCCATGTATTTATACAGTGGAATCTCCAAAATAACACTGCATCTGTTAAGATGACGGTGTTTTTCCATGGGCTGCGCTGTGCTAGAGCGAAGCTACTCCAAAGCTATTGCTTTTCAACCGCTGATTGCGATCCACCCCAAATTCTTTTCGTAATCTTCCTCAAATGCGTTGAATTGTAAAGCTGTTGTTTCTCAGTAGGGCTTGGGAACAACAAAACCTAATACATCTCATCAGTGGGCATTTGGCACTAAAGCTTTGCAGCTAATGCAGCAACATGTTTATTTAAACAATGAACTACCAGAAGAGACGCAGAAAACACAAACCACCTAAAAACAGATGTCCAGCTCACACGTGTTCCTCCTGAACCACCAGAACCACCGCCACACACACAGACACTCAAATGCATTTCGCTGTCTGTGCCTTATTTCTGTAGGATAACAACCGAACCAACTTGAAAGGACCTTTGTTCATTCCCTGGTGACACTGGCCACGCTTTAGCGCCACAACCCATGAAGCGTATACAAGCTCCAATTTTAAAAGAGACTCTCCTAACCTAATTTAAGTATTAAAAACCTATTACATGCCTCTTGCTGAGACACAGTATCAGCGAAAATTTTTGTCCACAGAGTCAGCTTACTCGAATGTGACAAAAAGACAAACAGTTCAGTAGCACAACACACAAAAAAAGGAAACGGACAAACAAACAATCAAAACCTTCAGTCGCTCCCAGAGGGGGCCCAGGCAGGCTCAAGTCACAATCTCAAGTCTGGAACAACACACACACTTTTTTCAAAACCCCATTTTTTCTCTTTTGTACAGTGACAACTGCAAAGACTCAACCTGGAAGAGCTGCAAGGGGATACCAGCACCACACACTAACACTTCCACAGCCAAGGTGCGTGAGCAACAGGACTAACAGAACCTTCATCTTTTGGCTTACTTCTTCACGCACAAACGGTCGGGCATCCTACTGGCTTCCCTCAGTCTCAGCACCTCTCAGATCCAAGGAAGAGGAGGAAAGTACACACAGTAACAGCAACTTATATGCATCTCAACCCAGCTGGATGTTCGGTCCCTCCGTATTTCCCAGGATACATGGCATTTATAAGGGACCAATAACATGTACACCCACCTCAAAAAAAAACAAATAAAAGCTTCAGCCACAATAAACTGAAAGAAGATGTTAACTGCAATCGATACAGAACCACAAGCTGCTTCCACCTGCTGGGGATACAGAACAACCAGAGAGAAGCAGCAGCTACAAATCCTGGTTGCAGTGAAACACCATCATAATTCCAATGGGCTTCCCCCTCTGTGAACTCTTAACACAGTTTGTGCCATCATCCTGTCAAGTGTTTCTCTCAACACTGGTTCTCAGCTAAAAGAAAGGTAGCGCCACCTGAAAGCTCAACAATAACAATCCACACTATTTAATTCCACCAGTATTTTGGAGAACAAACCACATTCCCAGCAGGATACATGAAATTTGACTAGAGATGACAACACTAACAATTTAACTACACATCAAAAGCCTCGGGAGAAAGTGACAAAGCCACCAGAATAAAAACCATTTCCGCGCTGGCAAAGGGCACAGGGGATGGCACAAACAAGGTATTTCCACGGCTACTTCAACACTAGAGCCCAATGTTCCTCTAAGACCAGCTGAGCAGTGCGAATACGTGTTTGCTCCTAGAGCGCAACACCAGTCTCCTGACTCCTCCCGCCAGGGGTCTGCAAGGGGCTTTGAAGCCCTGCAAGGTACACACTACACTCACACAGAAGGACCCAAGGGGATGTGCCAAGAGCTGCAGAGAAGCAAAATGTCCTATTTGTAGAAGGACACAATGTGGATAGGATTCTAAACCGAAGCCAGCGCAAATAATGAGGAAACCACCCCAGTGAGATCCAAGGATAAAGTCCTTCTGAAGTCCAAGCCAATTCTCTTCTAAAAAAGTTTGGTTATAGACTGTTTCTAGGAATAGCTGTCACCAGACCTTCCTCCAAAATGCTTTATTTGTTTAAGACTTAAGATTTAAACTGTCCATCTCTAAGGAGATCTTCCACTTTCAGAAAACCTTACAATTGTTTCTGAGGGCTGCTCTACCACACAGCATTTTAGGGTCTTTTCCGCACCATGAACTACTTTGGGAGTCCTTCTGAAATATTATGAGCTGCTCATCCACAAAATGAGGAAAACAAGCCCTGTGTCAACTTATGTTTGCAGAAGCTGGTTTTGCATCCAAGAGATCTGAAATTCTCTTTCCTCACCAATAACCTTTTCCAAACACAACAGTTCAGCTCTTGCGATGTTCTGTTCATACACCTCAAGAAGACTTCTCAAGTAGAGTACCAAGAGCCACAAGCAAACCAGACAGAGTGTCCCACTAAGTGTAAGGTAAAACCTACCCCCTTGCTAAACCACCTCTTGCAAACCCACAGCAAAACTAATAAAAAAAAAAAAAAGAGTAAATAACCCAACGCGATGCTACCATAACTTTACCAACACACAGCTACCGGCAGGCTCTTTCAGCTGCTGCACTCACACCTTTCATCCCATAAATACTCTCCACATTTCGGCAGAAATGTGCATGTAACTCAATAAAAAGTGAGCACCTCAGATCTCCCTGCCACTTCATCTCATCTGTCTTCTCTAAGAACTGCCACTGTAACACAGGTTGCAGATAATGATGCCCTCCGTATTTGAGAATCACACATTCGGCTCCAGCTACCTGCTGTATTCCAGTAGTAACAAATGGAAGAGAGACTTCAAAGAGCACATTATCCCAGCTCTAATTTATGCATGCTCCCTCTTACCATCAAGCCATTTATTTTAAACCTGTCAGATATACTTGTAATGTAGCATCATGAATAATTTAAAAAGTAATCTGTATAAACCAAGTTTATAAACTTAACAGCAGGTACAGTACCTTTCATTCAAGCAGACTGCTCTCTGATAAAGTACAAGGGATCTTTGACTACTTCAGCATGTATGCATTTCATGCATTCTGAACTTCAAAAAATTCTTCTTTCCTGACTCAAATCAAACCCTCCGCTATTTGAACTGTATTATGTAAGTAGCTAACTTAAATGAGTAGCACATTGATTTGCAAACTGTTCATATTGAAGGAAAAAGTGATAAAGCTTCACGAAACAATCAGGAAAAATGACCCACCACTCATTCAACAGCAGGAAAAAAATCCCACACGTGGGAAGTTTGCCTCTATCACTAGTAACTCTCAACATGCTCTACATTTGCCTGACGTTTCAGTCTGACACTGCTCCCCTCCCCAGGGAGGGACATTCTGCAGAAAACTCCCCAAAAGCCCACCTGTTAAGAGAAAGTGTTTTGATCAGAGCTGATGCTCGCACTTCCAAGTAAACAGAGCTATCTTTACAGCATGTAATGGCACCAATAAGAGGTTTGCAGATAAGACTGCTCTGACTGGTCACACAGCTATTTCAATAACATGAGCCTCACTGGCAACGTATCACAAACAAACTCATTAGGTCATTGGACTTGCCCAGAACACACATCTTCACAAACTAATTACCCACAAAAGCAGGACACAAACCTGTTTTATAGATGATTACATTCAAGCACACACATGTGCACTTCACTTATTTCCTGCTTTAGAAGTTTCTTGTTTGTATAATGCACTTTTTTTTTATTATAAGTCATCAGCATAAAGTTCTTAGAGCACAACTTGGCCAGCACTTCTTCTCAGTGACAATCTGAACGTGAACTACTGCTCCAAGTTATTATTAAAATGACTGTGTTGCTACAAAAGCACACATTTGATGGTCTACCAAAATATTTGCTAGTGGATTTGTTCCTTTAAAGGAATAATGTTACTACTTTATTGGGGTGTGAGGTCCCTTCTCACTGGGTAGGTCAAAGATCAGTCTCCTTGAAAAAAAAACCACAAACTATCTGAGGAGACACTGAAATATACAGATGCTTGTATCTGCTCCTATCATCAAGTTTGCCAAGGAAGCAACAGAGCAATAGGAGATGGACATGTCTGGATATTCCAAAATTAGTAAATGAATAAAATTATGTGACATTAAAGCTTACAAGTCATATGCAAATAAGTACGTAAACAAAGAAATAACAATTTTGCTTTTCAGCACATTTCAAATAATCTTGTGCCACAACAGCAACTTCTCGAGGATATCAACACTGAGGAAGTTAATTGCTGTCTTGAAAGACATCCTAAGGGAACTGCTCATATTTAGCATTTGCAAAGGTTAAAAATAAGTGATAAATGCAAGTTGAACCTTCAGAATACGCCACCAGTTCCGCCTGCATGCATCTCTCCTTAATTAATAAGGTAAGCTATTATCAAACTTACTTAGGAAAAACAACAAGTCCTGCCTGAAAGAACTAGAGCCTGGGTTTGAGTTTGAGGACTTGGTACAGCTCCCTTTGCAGAGCACAGAAATATATGAATGGACGCTGCACGTCGCTAATCCTTTGTCGGTCCTCAAAGTTTGTCTCAGACAGTTCTGGACACAAAAAAAAAAAAAAAAAAAAAAAAAAAAAAAAAAAAAAAAAACANAAAAAGGACAAATATAGTACTACAGAAATCAGTCCAGACTGTACCTGTCATGACTTGGCTAAGAGGGGGAAAAAAAAAAAAACAAACCAACCACCACACACAAGGCAGGCTGGTAAACCACCGCAAATGTGTCTTCATTAACTACTGCTTGGTGAGTTCTGCTTTTGTACAACAACAACAAAAAATTTAAAAAAAAAGAAAAAAATTGAAACTGTTCTTTTAAAAGTGGCTTCCATAAATCATAAAAACTAATCCAACTAACCTACACAAAGAAGCTGTCTATACAATTTACAGTGATAGTAAAATTATACATGTCAAATATATCAAAATACTAAAACAGTATTTCTACCTTTCAAACACATCATTGCATTCCTGAAATCTTTCTGAACACAGAACTCTTAAAAGCAGCATGTTCCATCACCACCTCAGCCCAGAAACCTCAAAAGCTCCACTTTGTCAGAAAGGTCTGAGATAAACTGAAACAAAACGGCAACAACTTTAATTACGAGGCTCTCAAGACAACTACTCAAACTGTAGCTTTTTTAAAAATTTAGCATACACAATAGTTTTCAATCATAAACTGCAGTTTACCCATTCCTATGTGTGCACTCACACATATAAATAAAAAACAGCTGCTACTTGATAACACCACAAAGCATTTCCAAATGTGAAAGCTTTATGCTGAAATCCAAAGAAGAATGTCTGTCCTTTCATAAACCAAAGTTTCTTTAGCTTCTTCAGAAAGTTGCCATTGCTTCTCAGTCATCACTTTTTCAAAGAAAAGTAAAATAATGCTGATGAAGTTTATTCATTTAACTACAGATTATGTACAGAAATGGTTTAATTTTTAATTTTTTTTTTTTTACCTAATTTAATTCAGTACTTTTTGTAAATTACGAACTTTAAGGCCATTACAGATGATGAGCTAGATAAGTTGTTTTCTGTGTGGGATCATAAAGTTAACATCAGTGTGAGAAAAACAGGTTTCCTGCATATATTATTTCCTCTCCCTCAAAAGTTCAGGACCATAAACAAACTTCTCTACGATGAAGTTTGCGGTAGCTCACAACTCATACAGATGGAATATATACATAATATAATTAATCATTTAACAAAACTGCCTCTTCTGGTCTCTCTGAGTTAACAGTTCCAGTGATTGCGGGCAAAATCTACCTCAGAGTAAAAAGAAAAAAAATGATTGGGGAAGAAAAAAAAAGCTTCAGTTAAACATGAACTGAAATTATCCTTTCCAGCTAACAGTTTCAGCCCTGAAATGTATTTTTATTCTAAATGTTAGGTGCTTAAAAAAAAAAAATTCTCCTCACTGAAGACATTTTCCTCCAAGATTTTCTCAGCAAATGCCAGTTTAGCAGAAAATTAAACAGGATTTGAAACAACTTTTCCCAAGGTAACGTATACTGATAGAAATTAATTATTTACCACTGAAGACAGATTCAAAAATCATCACATGGAAATTCCTCAACACTAGACTTTGCATATATTTCTCAAGATGAAAACAAATTTCAGCATCGCTGGAGTTGTGCTTTAACTATACTCTAGAATTACTCTGAAGGAACAACCGGTCAGCGAAAAGCTGACATAGAACTAACACAAGAGTTCATCAAATCTGACCGATTTCCCTACTAAACCAAGCAAATCCTTCCTTCTGTTGTACTGAAGGTAAATTAATTGGTCTGTTTTCTTGCTCTCTACAGCCCCTTCCTTCCCTCACTTCTCACAACTAAGAACTAGGCTACGTTTCCTTCACTTTACACAGAGAAGGGTATTTCTCAAACGCTGGTTCCACACTGAAACTTCCAACACACATCTTCCTTCCACACCCATTCCTCCGCAACACATTTTGCCTGATATTAGCTAAGTCGCTACCATTTCCTAACCCTTTCAGTTTCTGAGTCATTCCAGCCTTTGCTCCAGTTCTGCTACTGAAAAGTACAATCTAAGACAACCCAAAAAGTCAAAGCACACCTTCCCATGGACTCCAACCACCATCACTCCCTGAACACTTTCCTCTCCTCTGTCAGGTGAACCTGGCTGACAGCAACTCCTGAAACGCTCTGGCATTTTCTATTCACAACCTCAATTAGAGAAGGAATTATCCAACTCCCATCTAACAACATTCACTAACCACCAGGCGTGTAGGAAAACGCTGATGCGAAAGCTTGGTGTGTGTAACGCCGACACTCTGGAGGTCAGGAGGGTTTTTACTAAGCAACCTCGGAGAGAGATTAAACCTAGAGCAGGAGCTGCTGTTTATTAACATCAGAAACCTGCAACACAGCCCGGGCAGACAAACAAAAACTCAGAGCTAACATGAGCGGATCCATCAAGATATCTATCAGGCTGAAGTTATTACCAGAGCTAACGCCATTATTTTTATTCTAAACGTTTAACCCCTTCCCTCTGGAAACTCACACGAGGGTGAAAAATCAAAACCCCATCACGCTCCAAGGAGAAAACACCGTATTTATGTTTCATCTTAAACCCACCCCTAGGAGAAAACAGCCCGTGACAGTTGTAGCTTTACACACCAAACGCACTGTTACACCAGCAGATACTTTATCTTAAAGAAGGGCCTTTTTATTTTTGTTTTTGTGCCGTTCTAACAAAATCTCAGGAAATTCCTAGAATTTTTTAATGACTGGTTTTGAATTGGAAGCTTTCCACTGAAGCTACCTGCATTTTAAAGAGGTTTCTGCCATATAACCATGACCAGATTTTATATAATTTAGCATTAAAGGGATGGGTCTCTCCCCTCCAGCTGTAACTCCTTTGTATTCCTATTTAGGAATGCCTTGCTTGTTTGACCGAAAATGGAAGTGCCTTTTAGCTATGACACAGTATATATGAAAAACAAATAAAAATTAAGATTAATCTTCCTTCCACTATTGTGGGGAGAGAGAAGAATATGAAGAGATGCAAAACATCTGCTCTGGAGATCATTTTTCCTCCTAACAGCAAAATTCTTTCAGCAATAACTCGTGAAAACAAAGGCTATTAAACTGTAAACTACAAAGACAATCTATTAGAGGCAGTATTCAGCTAAGACAAGTTTTTCAGCATATCTTCCCATATTTAAATGCTCGGCTCGTCAGAAGAAGAAGGTATTTCATCTGGGAGGTTCTTAATTGGGTCATTTTAGCTAAGTGGCAACTGCAAACACTTCAGAGGACTGGAACCTAAAATCCTAATGTATTGATCCTGTGTTATTTTACTGCCAGAGCTGGGTGAACATTTTTAACTGAACGTGTTCTGTATCAGGTAAGGCAAGGAAAAAAAAAAAAAATCTAGGCACATATCCTAGCAATCTAAGGACACATCACATCTCCTCCTCTCCTGTTCTATTTCTCCACACTACTCAATCCTTTGTAAGCCCTTCCCTGAAGAAGAGGACTAGGTTTTGTTTTTAAAACTTAGAGATTAATCTTCCCTCTTGAAAACAGCTCTAGCCAAAAAGTTCAACTCATGAAAGTACAACTGCAGCTCTCCAGCCCTAGCTGGCCCTGCCACTGCAACACAAGAGCCCAAGTTGGGCCTTAATTTGCAAGGAGTTAATTGGCATTCACTGAGTAATGAAACATAATATTACTCAACGTGCATTACAGGCTCCATCTACGCACTTCTTGCTCTCTTTTTTTCCCCCCCCAGTTAGCCTTACTGTCAGTGCATCCAAAGAACTTCCCTTTCTTTTCAACCTGAAACTACTACTTTAGAAAAGCCTTCCAGCTCCTAAATTCTTTCCCTTTACATTTAAAATGGAGAAAACTGATCCTGCCGTTCCTTCCCTCTGACAACGTGTATCTTTTTGAAAGCAAGAGGGACACAACAGCTCAAGGAGTACGTTTGAAAAACACACACAGCGGAAGAAATTAAAGCATCAAGGTGCAGTAAAAGAAACATCCCTGGTTCAGCAGATGACGAGGGAGAGAGAGCAGTTTTATAAAATGGTTGGGCTCCAAGGCACAGTTACCATCTCTCTGCCTACAGAGACGCTCCAGAAAGCTGATTTCACGCAAGAGGATCCTCAATCCAGCGACAGAGAGCCCGACACACCAGCAGAAAAAAAAACCAAACCGATCAGCGCGGGGATTGATAGGGTGCCGATCGCAGCCTAATCGATGGCAGCTCCAGCCATCCCTGCCCCTCGATTTCCCCCTGCGCCCGAAGGGGGCGGGCATCGCAAGATCCTCGCAGCTTTGAAACGCACGAAAACAAAAGTCGGGGCTTTTGCAACTGCCGAGTGAGACGGACGGACAGGCAGACACGGCGATCCGCCGGCCGATAAAGGGCGGGAGGGATCCAGGCGGCTCCGTGCGCCGTGGGACCGGGCTGCGCGGCCGCGCACAATGAAGCACGTTTTTCCCGGCGCAGCGCAGCGCTCGCCCGCAGGAACCGGCCCGCCCGCTGCCAGCTGCACCAACCTTCCTGCTGGATGCGACGCAGCTGCTTAAAAAAAAAAAAAAAAAAACAACCAAAAAGCACCTTTAAGAATCTAGCCCGGCCGGCAAACGGTTCCGTTTACGCATAAACGTAGAGTTCTCAACCTACACTTATGTTATTATATATCTGTGTGTGTGTGTGTGTACTAACAGCAGATCTGTGACCTTTAGATTGCGGGATGCCACCGTAATTCCGCACCCCGAGCAGGGCGAGTGAAACTCTTCCTCGGCAGTAAAGCGGCAATAAAAGGCAAGGCGCTTGTTTCCAGGAATTCTTCCCTCACTACGGCAGGTTATTGCACACAGCCTCTAAATATTGACAGAGATCAAGCTCTTTCCATGCGGGGAAAGCGAGCACGGTCCTTCCCAGCCTGCGAGTGTTTACTACGCAGCTCGCAGCCCTGGCTGCGGAGCTCTAAACACTGCGCCGGGCTCCGGAGGGGCGTCAGGAGCGCTTACGCGGCTCAGGTGGCGGAAACACAAAGGAGGGGACGGCTTGGGTAGCACGACCCCCCTCCTCCGGCTCGGTGGGGGCTGCGGCTCCTGCCGATGCC
>VWZK01000044.1:77173-129812 GCA_013396935.1 Baryphthengus martii | reverse complement strand
AACCCAGCCCAAACGAACAGAACCGAACCGGGCCGCGCCGGGCCCGCCCCCTCTGCTCCCGCCTCCGTCGCTGCGCCGGCCGCCGAGCTAACGGGGAAAAGGGAGAAGGCGGCGGCGACGGAGCTCTGATGGCTTCCCCGAGCATCCTGCGGGGCGGGCGCTGAGGGAAAGCACGGCGGGAGAGCCAGCGAGCGACCCCTGCTAGAGGAAACACCTCAGTCACCTCCTGAAATTAAATTATAAAAAATAAAAAAATAAAAAAAATATATCCAAACATATGAAAAGGAAGAGACCGAGTTAGGAGGAGAGAGAACCAAGGAGCTTTGATTTCACCTGGTCTGTTTATTTACTGCATTTCCTGGCAGTAGCTCCTCTGGGTTGAAGCCCGGAGAGCGCAGCAGAAGGCCGGGCCGAGCCGAGCCCGGCGTGCCCTGCTCCTCGGGATGCAGCTCGGGCGGGAGCGAGGGATGGGAATGCCAAGGCTGGGCTCACCGGAGGGGCGAACAGCGGCACAACACGACCCCACTTCCATACTCACCGTCCTCGGCGGGCGCTCCAACATTGCCCCTTCCATATGCGCTTCTCCACCAGTCGCTGGCCTCCCACACTGACACCGAACACTCAGGCCCCGAATGGGGAGAGGTGGGATTAGTTGGAGCAGAAGCGCTTGGTTTGGGCTTTACGGGGTCGGAAAACGTGGGCCGCGTTCCTGCCGTTTGGCTAAAGCTCCCGGTGGCCGTGCTGCACGGCATATGGGTGTCCTGGGTAATCACAGATTTGTTGCGATACTTTGGTGTGGAGAAGAGCAAAATGGTGCTGAAGTACAAGGCAGCGGGCATCTGTGAGCGTTAGCTGTACTCTGGCTCAAAAAAAAACCAGCTACATTAAGAAATATGCAAATGCCACATTACTAATGCGAATGTCGAAACGAAGTTTTTACATTTAAACCTAAATTCTCCTTGAGCATTTTGTATTACGACGGCCTTCAGTTGCGTTACTACATCATTTTCCACGACGTTATTCATGTTTTTCTTCCTGTCGTTTCTCCGTCCATTTTTAGACCATTTGCCTTGTGAGAGTGGCCCAGCGGTGTTGTCTTAGTTACACATCAGCTCTCAAACCGCTCAGGAGAGATGAAAAGGCTTTCTATTTATTCTCCATCGTGGAAGTTGGGAGGGGGGGAGATGGTCGCTGAGTACGAGAGGGGCGGAACCGCCACCCGCGCACACGTCGCCAGGACTGTGTCAGTAATTCAGCGACGAAAAGTCCAAGCGCGAGCGCACGTCCTTTTGGGCGGTAGCACAACCCTCTCGAGATGCAGCTCGGGAGAACCGGGTGTTTACCTGGGAAACTCTCCCGGACCGCCCTCCGCGTGCCCACCCCAGACTTCATCGAGTGCGCGCAGGCTTCCGAGGCTTCGCTTAAATCGCACCAGAAAGATCTTCACGTCCAGTAATTTTTTCTCGCTGGTCTGCAACAGCTGTGCGTGAAACTAGTGCCGGATGCTGAGCAGAACAAGTGGCCTTTCTGTGTGTATTATTGTATCTGGTGCTGCGTAGATTGCAGCGTATTACTTACAAATTAATGTATTGTTGTGGAAAGACAGAGCTGAAGTGGGAACTGGGCGTCTATCGTTTATCATTCAGCTGTCATAAAGAACTTCTATGATTGTAAAATAGCCTTTCTTTTATTACTTCGACAAATAGGGTAAGTCATGGACAAGCACGTAGGGCTGGGTGCCGTACGAGCAGAGAACAAAAAGATGTGCTCTGCCCCAGAGAGCTCTACAGTCTGTTATGGACACAGTCCTATTGGTGTCATAATCTAGTTTGTTTCTGGAATCTCTCAGATTCTTTAAAAAAAAAAAAATGGTAACAGGAGAGCGTTGGACCGGAGGCGTTCGCAGTGCACTTCATGCTCCCAAGCTGCCGATGTGAAATTCGCCACTTGGCTGGATTCTGCCAGGATGTCTTTACCTTTTCTGCTACGGAGGTACATGGGAAGAAGGCCTTTTTCTGTGCATGCTGAGGTGCCCGTAGCTCTGTACTCTTCAGATGTTGAGAGCTGTGTCCAGAGGTCAGCTTTCCTTACCCTTTTAGGTGTTCGGCAGCTTTCCGTGCCAGCCATGCGCACGCTCACCTTCAGTGCACGCTTTTAACCAGATTCAGCTCCTGTACGTTGGCATCTTTCTCCGAGAGTCATCCTTTATTTTCAGTGGAAATATTTCAGTCGGGACTTTTCAGCGTGTACAACCACAGTACGGTTATATCTTTGACCGTGAAAACCTCAAGCAACCTACTACATGTGCCATGTGCAAAATTAAAGAGTAAAAATTGGAATAAATTAAAGTTAATTTTTCACGTGCAGAGGTGCTTCACGACAAAATTTATGTGTTTGTCAAGACCGTGCGCCTCTGCTTTTATCTATAGACCTGCTCAAGGGAGGCTCGTGAATGAGGAGAAATTTTTATTTATTGGGAACCCAGATGTGGTGTCCTATTTCAGGCTGAACAATACTCAGACCCTAAAAGCAACTTGAAGAGCTTAAGCCTTGCTTTGAATCAAGAAGTGAGTAAGAACGTTTTGCTAGAACTTCATCACAAGAAAACTAAACTGACCAGATAGAAAAGTACCCAGCCCAAAAAGGAAACATTTCAACCAGTGGATTAAATGTGCCGGTCAAAATCCAAAATTCCTATAGATCGCAGTCTCCCCCAGACCATCTGAACACGTGATGTGTTAGGAGGAGGCTTCCCAAGCTGTGGCCAATTGCAGTCGTTGCTGAGATTTAGTGAAGCCATCCCTCCATTTTTTCCTAGCCTGTTTATTTTGTCAGTCAATCTCCCAGCTTAGACTTCGTCTCCCTTTTTCCGCCAGTTGTGTCTTGCCCAACAGCTCAGCTATGAACTGGAGCAGTCACTGGTCTGTTGTTATCCCCCAGCAATTCACTGGGGTCCCAGTCCTTGGCAAGGTCTCCTACGTGAGGCTGTCACTAATAACCAAAACATTTTTAAAGTAAAGTGTGCACTGTTCAACGTATATTGAGCGTCTAGATTCGTGCAGAGTCTCCCCCTCCTTTCCTTTTGCACATGAAGCCTAAACTATAATTCTCATTAGCGTAAGAAATCGTTTTGTCACCACTCAATTTTCCCTGATGGTAGAAAATGAGTTTCTTCTCTGTCCTGCTGGTTCTACAATCGTTCTTCCTCTCCCTTTGCACTGGGCTTCGTGCCTCTCCTTTTTCCACTGCTGGTTTATGGTCCTTGAGATAGACAGATGGACAGAAACACATGAATTCACACACGCACGGACGTTTTTACCCTCTGGAGTGTGATGCCGAATGCCACCAGCATACCTGCGTCCTGTTAAAATGCCACTTAAGTGGAAAACTCAGGAAGTGTGGCAGTAGGGATGAAACGACGCGGTTAAAACAGCCGCTGACCCCGGCCTCTCAAAACATGGATCTGCCCAAGGCAAATATCCTAATACTCAGCCATATTTTCATTTTAACAGCAGCATTACCGCTGCTTTCTGGGGCCACCACTGGGGAGAAAGAGGCCTCACTATTTCCCCTGCCTCAGTGCTCATGCTCCACATAGGCTTGACTAGACTTTATTTTGGCTTCTGCACGGCTCTCAGGGCAGGCTGACCTCTTTACCAGACGCTAACTTGTCATAAGCATCTGAACATTTCGTATTCCCAGCGTTAAGGGAGTAGTTGAGATTTATTCTCCTGCCTTCTCCAACCGTGTCAGCTCCCCAGGATGAAGGTCAGCGGTCACGGAGCGTTGCCTGTGTCTGCTTGAGGTGCTGCTTCTTCAAAGGTCTCTGCAGCTCCTTGCGTGGCCGTTGCCACGCTCCCAGCAGCAGAGAGCGCCGGCCACAGCCACCTCCTCTTTCTTCTCCGGGGGCTCCTCATGTTGCCCTCTCGCCTTGTTCAGGCTCCGCTTCAGGCTGAACGTTTCTGTTGAAGGTAGGTGTGGGAAGGTAAGCGCCCTGGGTAGGAATTACGGCTGGGCGAGTGATACGTCTTTACAAAATTTGGCTATGATTTGTACACCTGAAGGACACATGGAAATCCTTGAACATCTCTCCTTTTCTCCCCAAAGTCACCGCTTCTAAACTGTGTTTTATAGGCTCATAACAATCCCCTTAACGACAAGCAAAATGTGGGTGGCCCGTTTTTACCACCTTTGCCACTTTTTGCTCCGCTGTGAATTTCATCACATAGCAGTGACCTTCACAAGCTCCTGACTGCGGGAAAACGCTCCGTCTCCTCTTGGCAAGGAGCACAGCACGCACTCGGGTGGACATCGGGTGAGCGGGTTGCCGTTAAGTCCTCTGCAGTGGCCGAGGTATCTGTAGAACCTCTCCATCCACCAGTCGTCTTTTCTTTCCCAGATCTGCAGCACTGGGCAGGATTTGGGTAGAAGGAACCATCTCACTGTAACAGAGAGAGGGCTGAGCAGAATCCCTGCAGCTGCAGGAGACCAACCTCTTAAGACAAACGGAGGAGAGAGAAAAAAAAAGATAGGACATATTTGATGTGTGCAAGACTTAAATGCCAGAGTATTAATCAGATGGACCCAAATGAAGTACACTTCTTGGGCTCGGAGTGATTTCTAATTCTCCTGGCCCTAATACTACTGCAAACAGCGCCTCGAGATTGGTCCCTTCTGGAGCAAATGAAAGGCAGAGGGGAAGAAAGGGTGTTATTACTTCTTTCCCCTACACGTCCCTCCTTCAAACAAAGAAGTGTGCAGTTACGTAGACGATTTAGGGGCAGCAGCTGAGCAGGAATAACTATAAAATTCATGTTTTTAATAACAACACCACTACTAAGCACCCAACAGCATTTATAACCCTAGTTACAGGCCTGAGCTATCATATCCATAGCAACGGCGGCAAGCGGTGAATGCCATATATTTAGAGTTCCCGTGCACCTGCCTAAAATAGCCGGCGATAAATTATGCTGATGTTTGTGCCTTTTTGACAGCGTTTTCAAAGGCTGTCGATGCACTCTGCCATCGCGCCGAGCCTTCGCCGCGCGGCGCAGCGACGGCGATTTCCCTTCCCTACCGAACCTCCGCGCTCTCCTGTTTTCTCTCCCCTTTCGTGTTTCCGAATGTGACACAAAAAAAAAAAAAAAAAAAAAAAAAAAAAAAAAAAAGACGTCCCAAAGGTGAGGGCGGTGGCGCGAGCGAGCGAGAGGTGCAGGGGAACAGCTGCCACGGGCTTCCAGCGTCTGTCGGCTTCCCCGCTCTGGCACCGTGGCTGTCGAAACGTGCCTCCCGCTAATGTATTGAATTAATAAAGTGTTGGGAGTAATTAGGGCTCCATCCTGCTGCCGTTGCGATGCGCTCGCGCCGGGTATTAACGGCGCGTGCGTAAAGAGTTTACAAAGAGTTAATGAGTGACCGAGAGGTGTTTGAATACATGGCTGGCGAGTCGGTCGTGGAGATTGTTACGGAGTCCAACAGGTCAATCGCGTGCTTGTAACCGTGGCTTAGAAGCATCCACCAGACCATCTGTTGATGTGCTTATTACATTTTATAACACGGACTCCTGACGGCTGCAACGCCCTCACAACAGCTATTAATCTTGCATTATTAACTCCTTCAAAGCAACATAGACTTTAACTTTAATACATCATATTACCAGCAAAAATTCCACCAACCTAACTGGAAGGCGGATCAGACGTTTACCTCATGTAGCGGGCAGAAAGGATCTGTCCCTACTGGATTATATGATTTTTGCATCGAGCCCTGTACTAGATTATCTGATTTTTGCACTGAGCCCTTTGAGTTTTCACCTCTGAAACTTGGGCTGTACAGGAATCTTATTGAACATAAGCCAGGCCAAGCCTGGTTCTCTCTGGGGTGACGTGATGCCGACGCAGCGCAGCGAGAAGGGCCTGCTGTAATCCTGTCAATACCTGGAAGAAGCTTGCTGCGTTTTCTAGTTGAGTAGTAACATCCGTCCCCAGATCTTAAAATGTGTTTATAGCCAATTTATTGTCACCGTTCATTCGTAGGGAGGATGATCATTGCTACTGGGAAGAGACAAACAGAGGTGCAGATTGACTCTGGTGACTTGATGCTCACCCCTTTTACCTGCAGAAAACTTAAATGGACCATAAATGCTTCTAGGTTTTCTGGTGTGTTTTTTTTTGAACCTCAGGTATACAAACATTTATTTAAATTTTTTTTTTTTTAATGTTTTGTTTCTCTCTGTATTTACAGTTGGCTCCAGATGGAGCAGGATATATGAAAATTAAGATTATTTGTTCTAACTCAGCAGAACATATAAATCAAACCCAATATACAGTCAATAGTGGTTGAAATCATGGACTGTGGGTGTTCATTTATATCAAATCTTCCATAGAGTTCTATACAGAATAAAAAGACCTAAGTATTACATGTGCATGGTACATGCAAGAATATATGTGTTCATTTATTCGTGTTTCCATCAGTTTGATGACATACTAGGATCAAAACTCTTTCAAACCTAATGAAATCCAAACTATCTCACATTTGAAAGAAGAAACATGTTTCTTCAAGAAGGCTATGGAAAAGCACAGCCTTAGAACTAATAAATTGGATCTTCAGCATAGAAAGCAAAAAAAAATGTTTCCAAAAATTGTTGAAGAAAAGAAAGAAAGAAAGAAAAACTCCTTCTTGGTTGAAAAGGGATTTTTGACTACCTATAAAAGCCAGGATTGGGCCAGATGTTTTTTAGAAAGAGATCAAATTATCCTTGGATTTTAGGGTAAATTACTGTACAACTGTGAATGGCTGCACATACATTGAAGCGATATTGAAAATGTTTGAAAGGAGTTGGAACATATTTCCAGGTGGTTTGGGAATGTGTAAATATTAGCACATTCTGAAGGTTGGTTTTAAAAGGCCCTTCATACTCCATAGGTCTTGACATTAATTTTCCCCTAATTTACTCTGTGCGTGTGTTTGCGCGCACGTTAGCGTACGCTGTGACCACGACGTATTTTAAAATGGATGAGTCAGAGAGATTCAGTGGCAGCAGAAGGAATATCAGTCTGGAGATGAAGAACGTGGAAAGAAGGTTGTTAATCATAAGCAGCTTGGGAAAGAGATTTCCAAACGGTCTTTTCCAGGGGATAACCAAATACAAGAAATTACACTATTCCTTTGAAAGAGGCTTTCCATCAGCACCTGGGTGCTCGCTGCCTTCACCCCCGTCCTCTGCCCTTGTTCTTTACACCGCACACGAGTTGTTCGGTGTGGGCGCAGTCCCCATGCTACGAAGTGAGTACGTCCTCCTCAATATGTGGTTTAGAAAACTACAGCATCTAAACCCCCCAAAGGTATAGAAGGCTCTTGTTTTGTGTATTAATGAAACAAACCTGAACCAGACATACCAACTTCAAAGATTTTCAAATTTTAGCTCAAATCAGAATTGAGGATATGGATCTAATGCTGGTTTTGTTTAGAATTTAAAAAGAATTAAAACTGTCTCTTTCCTCTTTTTTTTTTTTTTTTTTTCAAATGTGGGAGCTCCAAGATTAGTCCTTGTATTGCAGTCTTAATTTTCCCTTTCTGTACTTCCACTACTTACGAAGAACTTGCCAAGAATATGTGTGCTGTGTGAGGAGACTGATTCCATAATAGAGAAATTACTCCAAAAAAATGGACTTTGAATCTCAGTTGTTTAAACCCCAGTTACCAGCCAATTCTAACCCCAACAGAGACAAACTGTCTCCTTTATATAATGCCTTTGTTAGCCCCTCTGTCTTCGACGCCACGTGAATACATTCAAGCTACTGCTTTTTTCTGGATGGGCTCCCCTAGCCCTGTCTGTACTTTTATTCTGCCCCTGGAGACAGTCACAGCTAAAACTCAGTCCAAATTGGGAAGATGGAGCGTAGCAGCTCTTGAGACCAGCCATCAAATACCTTTCTATTTCTACATCTATATTTGTACAAGGCACACATATAGCACACCTTCCTTAGGACAACTGTTCCTGAAGGTTAACAAATATCTGGGAAAATTAAAAGATTTATCTCCATAATTTAGACAAACCAATCAAAGCATTTCCCCTCGTGTCTCTCCCAGCCACACACTCCCCGTTTTCTTCTCTCAGAGCACTTCTGAAACTGGTATTCATGCAAATGAACTGGGGGAACACCGAGAATTTGTCCTTCATCGTGTGAGCTCCTGGATTTGTTTCGTGCGAGAGAGTTGTCATTTGTCTGGAAGTTCCCATAGTGAATTTATTGGTCTTCTGACATTCCTGGCGCCAGGTCTGCATTCCCATAAAACAAGCCAGAAGAAACTTTGGAAACAGAACCTTTGTAGTATCCACATATTGGGCCATATTCAACTCCAGAGTCAGCAGGTGCAACTCCCATTGATTTCAGTGGGAATTCTGTCTGCTTACGCTGGAGCTGAACTTGGTCCATAGTATCTGGGCATCTTTCCCAAAAACTCTCTTCGCTGAATGCAGGGAATGAACCAAAGCTTAATACACTTCTCTGCTGTCCCTAGGAAAGGAATCAGTCTGTCTTTTCAAGAGATTGCAGGGGAAAAAAAAAAAAAATACCTGCTAGTCCTGCAAAGCTGCTTTTGCCATTGTACCCCAGTGTGAATATCTGAAAAATTCTCATGAACTCACACTTGCCCTTGCTTAAAGATTGTCTGTTCAAGATCATTTTTCTTTTTTTTTTTAGGATTAAAATGAAGAATTCATTTAGTCTCCTGTTTTGTTTTTTTTTTCATGGCACAGTATGTGTTATGCAATGATTTTTAAACAGCACTGGAAAAAAAAAATAAATTAAGAATCTCTCCTGAAAAGGAACATGATTTTTTTTCCTGAAGAAATGCTCTTTCTGCTAAGTCATCTTACAGAGACAAACACTCAGTCGCATTACATAATATTTCACTTAAAACCCTGAGAGAGGAAGGAAAACTCTCAGGTACATTTTTAAGACCCTCACTCTTTAGGATGCGTCATTGAAACTGAACATATTCTTAAGAGCATTCTTAAATCAAACACGTTGGAATGAAGTCTTATATAACTGTATCTTCATACCAGAGGATTTGCATTTCGTAGTATTTGCTACAGTAAGTGTAGAAAAATTAAAATAGCATTATAATCTCCAGGCAAAATAATGTGTGGGTTAAGGCCTGAGATTCCAATTCGTCAGCAAACTCTGGTGAGAGCGGATTTTTTCCGGGGGATGTCCATCATCGTAGGGGCAGGATCTTATCAGAGAAGGCCGTTCTCACAAGAGTTTGGCAGAGATTAGTTTATGTAAATTCCAGCTGAACTGCTGAATGAAATAGGAGGATACCTGGCTACTTTCTTCACCTTCTCGATCCAGATAGAAATAACTGAGTTGAGGCCGTGTCGTCACCTGCTCAAGTCAAGTTCTCCAAACGGTCCTCCAAATTATTTAGTTGCACCATATTCACTGTCCAATATGCCTTGGAAAAATCCTCTCAATAGGCTTCTACTTGGCATAAATCTGCCTCTGTGTGTTCCTGAAATGTTATTTTCAGTTTCCATCACACAAAATTGCAGGAATTTTCCTAAGGAGGCAGCAGGGGCAGTTCCATCAGAGAGCCGTCCTGGTGAGAAAGCGAGCTGCGTGGCAGAGGTGCCAGGGAGAGTCGGGCTGTTTTCTCCCTTCCTTTCCAGATGGTGGCTTATCCTTTGCTCCACTCCAAACACTCACTGTAGCAGCTCTTACAAATCAAACAAAACCATGCCGTAATTGTAAGATCTTTAAAATTGCTCTTACATAATCCAGATTGTTGTCTTTTGTAGGTAGATTCCTCAAAGCAGATTTCTGGTGTAACATGTTAGCTCTTCATTCTCAAGGATCAAGACCAAGAGATCAGAAGATGCCCCCCTGTGCCATGTGCTGAGGGGTAACCCTGGCAGAGGAGGAATTGCCTTGCAGAGGAATTTCTACAAAGTGCCTTTCTACAAGGAGCCAGATGGCAAGACTGTGTCATTCAGCAGTGCCACCCGGTGCGTCAGGCACCTTTAATATATTTTATCAATTAAATGGCATGTTTAAGAACTATCAACATCTTAGACAAAGCCAGAAGAACCATGAACACAATGCCCAGGAAAATAAGTTGTGAGTTTTCCGAGCCAAAAATGGAACAGGCAATGCTCGATGATGTGGTCCAGAAAGGAGCCTTTTTGTCTTCACACTTTTTCTGCTGGTGGTCCTAAACACCGTTCTGCATCAGCTCAAGCCAAAGCTTTTCCTTGCTACAGATATTTCTGCAGAGAACGGGGAGAAAAGTATTTTATAAATCACTGTGAGACCCATGTTTTGATTTTACCAGGTCTGAAGTATCTCAAGAAGATACTTTGAAGAACATTAGCGTTCCAGAGGGTGTCATTGCTCCTGGAGAACAAGAAGAGTGGACCTGTACAGTCACCTTTTTTTTTTTCTTTTCCTGAATCCCATGCATTAATCCTGGCATTTAAACCTTGAAGCCTCCTGGCTTCCCACATGCCCGTGTCCCCATGGAGCACAGCACGAGCCGCTCCGGCTGTAGTGATAATACAGTAGTTTTATCACATGCACTGTAATATTGTCCCTTGTAAAGCGTAACACTCTGGAGTAGGCGTAGTAAACTGAAGACAATCAAGATCTTAAAGGGTAATATGTTTTTATGTGTTTAGTAGCTTATAACACTATATAACTTCAGAGCCCAAATGCAGCAGTGGCCTCTCCGAATCGCGCTATTAATATTGTATAATGAGCAGTGCTGCTGCTCTTGAATTCTGGCACACCAGAGGGTGATTTCCAGCTCTTCCAGCCCCTAGTAAAAATGTTATCCTCTCTCCTGTGTATGTGCTTGGCTTCTGCTGGGCAGCGCTGCGCGGGCTTACAGTGGTGTCGCTGTGATGGAAGGAGAGTTTTCCAGACTGCCGCTGGTGGAACCAAAGATGGGAATTGGGCTCTTTGCTGCCTTAGGGATTACCGAAATTGCAGTAGAAGTTTTCAACAGCAGCAGAAGTTTTGTTTGCTCATAGGACCACTCCAAGTCAGGGCATGAAGCATCTCCAGCGTGACCCAGCACGTCCCCACAGCGTCAGCGAGGTTTTGGGCACTGTACCTTAGACAGAATCAACTTTTTTGACCACTTTTTTTTCCTTCTGCCCCCACGAGAGCGCTCCTGGCAGTCAGCTTGTCCATGTTCACTGAACAAGAGAAGATCGGAGCTGCATTGCAGTGTAGCCAACAGCCCCCTCCCCACAGAAGGCAGATGTGGATGATGCTCCTCTCAGCTCTGGTGTTCAGCATTTCTGCAGCCTCTGGATTTTTGTCACAGTCCAGAGAACAGAATGCGTGTCCATCTTCTCATATACTCTCTGAGAATAGCTGGAAATTAAGGTTAAAAATTGCCTTGCCTTTGCTCTTTATTTTCCTCTGCCTCTCTGTAGGAGTCACGGGAGCATCATGCCTAGAGTGGCCCCGCCAGCACTACACAAGCCTTAGCAGCTGATCGTGGGTTTGTGTGCCCTGAAATAATTTCTGAGATTCCATGTGAAGATACCTGGAGAAGGACTCACCAAAAAAATCCCAAACAACCCAAAAGACCTGCTGGAGAAAGATTTCTGGGATCACTATTGGAGGGCAGGGCAAAGCTCAGCTTGAATTACTCACACAGGATTACAGGGCATTGCTGTACTTATGGAAAATGGGTTTAAAATTACTTTTTTTTGGAAGGATGGCTGAGCAAGATGCAGCATTATGACTGCAACGCATCCCTTATTTGCCATCAGGAAGAGGTATGTGAATGGCAGTAGAAAACAACAGCAGCAGCGTTCGTACAATGCATTTTGGCACTTCAGAAAATTTGGGTTCTGGTAATAAACTGCCACATATGCAAGGCTAACGCAAATTAAGTCTGTGATACACCAAACGTCATCATGTTTTCAAATTGAGAGCATCTTGCTCAGAAAAATCTCTTTCATTTTGGGTTCCCAACTCCTTAAAAAAAACTCTCCTGCAGCAACCACATCCCAGCACCTGGGCAACGAGCACAGGACAGAATGGAATAGTAAAGAATAGCTTTTTTTCCCCCATTAGTGGTATTTTGCTCCTTCCCACAGTAATTGGAATTCAGATAATGTTAATGTTCCCATTCTTATGTTAAAATTAATAGTAGACTGCTGGTATTTCAGCTAGACACTAATTGTATAATATTCATACGACAAATGCTATTAGTTTTAGAAATCTTCCAGATAAACTTATATAAATTTGTCACCACAAACCCATGAAAAAAAAAACAACTTTCATGCATAATGATTAGGGCTTTTCTATAGGAATGCCAGAATCCTGAATAGTCCAACAGTAGCTGCCTGCTTCTAAATAAAGGAGAATATCTAGCTGCATCACTCCATTCTTTCAGTCTTTTTTTTTTTCTTTTAATTTTAAGCCTGTCATTTCTTCCCAGTATATAACACTGAACAAATTACCTTCATACTGTGACTTAATTCCACAGAAAATGTTGTATAAGAGTTTAATATTTTCCAGCAATTATCAGAATATTATTTGAATTTGAGTGATTAGAAAAGGAGAATACATACCAGCCTTCTGTAGAGATTTAGTGAGCGGTTAGCATATGCTTTCCAAAACGAGGGGTCTGCAGCAGCAGCCTTCAAAGCCTTTTTCAGCCCCAGAAAACTCCAGGAGCCCAGATTCACCCCTGATGACACCTTACTGGTAGCAACATAACAGCAGCTTTCCAGGGGCCAGCCCCCAAGCTGAGCTACAGGACCTCATGTAGAAAGGAAAACAAACTAATTGCAGACATGTGTTTGGGGGGAAGGGAGGGGGAAGGTGCAGCTTTACATCACATACCAGCCCCTGTCCCACCAGTTGCATCCTAGTCCGTCCTCGTCAACCCCTGTCTCCTCTGGGCCCCCAGCTGCCATGCACATTCAGTATGAACCAAGAGTTATCACTTTAGACACCCTCTGTACTTCTCATATTTTAGTCTAGAGAGACATACTAACTACTTGCTTCCCTCCTTCCCCAAATACACACAGGTGTACTCTCCTTTCCCACACTTGTCCCTCTAGCTGGTACTTCTACACATCATCACCACCTGTCTGCTATCTTCATGAACCCCTCCCTATGTTGCAAATAAGAGGAGATCCCCAGCTGGTGTAAACTAACACAGATCCATTGAAGTCACCTGTCTGATGATCTTCCTTCTATTGCAAAAAAAACTTAATAGCATGTTTTTATTGTTACGCTGTTTGAATTAGAGTTACAAACCAGATGTTAGGATCATCATTCTCTTGTTCCTTGCAGATTATACCAACGCTTCTTTTCTTCCAGTCCTCCACTGTCTCTTCAGCTCACCCATGGCTTACCCAAACAAGTGTTTGAAAGGTCACCTTATTTCCAAGAATGCAGTTTTAATTCAACTCTCTTCTTTTGTAAAAGGATACACCAGCATGACTACAAAGTGCAAAAAGGTTCAGTGGAAAACACACTAAAGGAAGCTTTTTAGAAAAAAAAAAAAAAAATGGAAAGGTGAAACTACTTATCTTAGTAACTGAAATGTTGAGTATAAGGCAAATAAGTACTTAGCAGCGTATAACATCCCAGAAACTCATAGACCTTGACTCGTTATTCACGATCGTTAGAAAACGACTTTCCCAAATGCTCCGCAGTGCTTTGTGTAACCCGAGTTTCCCCATTTCTCTTCATTGTACTCCTTTGTGCAATTCCGATTTGTAAATCATTCCAGGAAACTTTTTATTAACTCACAAGAGCCCTCCAAGACAATATCCTGTAATTTCCACTGGTCTGAGTCAGACCTACTCATAACAGCTGAGAAATATCCATGACCTTGTGGCATCGTTTTTCTTCTGGTGATCACAGAAAACCAAATCTGGTTCAAATTCTGCTTCACCATTTTGAAGGGGAAGGTTTTGGCGGTTCTTGCAGCCCAGCTGAATTCACACTGAATAATTTCCCCGTGCCTCTGCACATTCCCCTTACAGTGTAAAAGGCACCGAGCCTTTTTCTCTCATTGATTACAGCTGAGGAGTCTAACGCAGCTGCATTTCAATGGAAGTGAAGTGATTCCTTTATATTGCAGCTATTTTGCCAAGAGCATATGGTGTGGGGCGGATAAAAAGGACGATATTGCAGACAGCCACAGCAGAACCTCGTCAATCACACCCTGAACCTCCCAAAGCACCATTTTACTGTCTCTCCGTCACGAGCCGACTCCTCCTCGCCAGGATGAGCGGTGACAGGAGCACTCGCAGCGTCCCCCAAGCAGCTCAGCCATCGGATCTTCTGCTTCGTTTCAACCCCAGCTCAGCAGAACCCGTTTCTTCTCCAAGGGGAAGAAAGGCTGCAGAGGAAACGTTCATGAGAGCGGCTCTGTTTTTCCAGCCTCTCTTACGCAGTGTTAAACCAAGCGGCCAAGGTACCCCATGGGGCAGCTGCTCTTGGTTTCAGAAGGACCTGGTGGCACAGGCATGAAGGGACTTCTGTCCCACCAGAGCCACAGGCTATCGGATCAATTTCTGCTGTGAATATGGCCTGGGCAAGGAACTACAGGCTTGAGGGCAGCTCTTCACACAGCGGGCCCGTTTTATTTCTGGCAGCCCCTACTGGAGAGCATTCACTAGTGCATCCAAAACCTCCTGAAAGACAGCAGCTCATCCTCTTTTGTTTTCATCCGTTTTCACAGTGTACTTCTGCCGAGCTGACTGACGTTTGAATAAGCCCCAGGAGAATTCTACCTAGGACGCTTCTACTAAATATTGCTGTTGTAGTAGGAGGGTGCAAACGCAAGGGAGGCATTTGGAAGAGGCTTGTAAAGAGTTGCCTTGGTACTACCTAATTAGAGCGTTACATTGTCTGGTGGGATCCACTCCCAGGAATGTGCATAGCCTGGATTAACTTTTCCAGAGCTGGGGTGGTAGACTGTAAGCAGTCAAAATCAGGAAACTGTTTGGAAGTGGAGTTGGGTTGCTTTTAAATCTCTTTTCCTGGGGGGTTTTTGACTGGTGAGCAGAAAAGAATTTGTTTTGCCTGATACTGCAGCAGCTGTGCCTGCATAGTTGAGGGGTCCAGGTTCTTGAATTAAAAAAAATGTCATTTATCCTCTGTCTGTGGGGTTGCTTATGTGGAAAGCAGCAAACCATCTCCAGAGGAGGATTTCAAAGTCCTAGGTTTTACTGCTAAGCTTACTTTTGACCTTTTTGGCAACCTTGGCCAAGACACTTCTTCTGCCCTTGCTCATATTCTCTACATTTTATTTTTCTGGTCCTGGGGCTCTACAGGTGTACTGCTCTGTACAGGAGCCAAGGCACACGGAGGTGCTGCTGCAGCTCAGGTATTACCACCACAGGGTAATGTATCTAAGAAGATTTCAGGACCATATCATCTGGGTTGCATTTGAAGCATCTCTCTCAACACTGCCATGAATTCTTCCACACACCTTATCTATGGTTAAAATAAGCTTCTGCTTTTGGGCTCTTTTCTAATGTTCTTTTATTCATCGAGTCTATCACACTTGCTTATGTCAGCACCTGTTATTCCTCCAGATTTTCCTACATATGGCTATGGAAAAGCCATCAGGTGAGTGTGTTCTGCGCTGCATCTTTCTTCAGCACTAGTCAATGGCTTGGTATTGAACACAAAAATCACGTACCTTCCAGCTATACTATCAGGGAATATGGCGCTGCTTCGGCTCTGAACACACTAAAGGAGAAAGGATCCTGATTTTCTCCTTAGTCAGAATTCCTGGGAACTTTCTAGAAGTCTTTCCTAGGCAAAAGACTGCTGAGAATTCAAATGCTGGTAGTTAGGGCTGGACAGAAGATGTTGTGCATGGAGGAGATACCCTGGAAAAGGAAAGGAGAGAATCAGCAGCACTCAGTGATCTTTCCCCTGCAAAGGATCAGAGCTGACTTAGGATATATGAGAGATCTCATTAACACAGTCTAGCCATTTATTGCACATCCTAATTGCTTCCTTAATGGTATTGCTATTTGATTATTTAATGGCTATAGCATCCCTTTTGATCATTCTTCTGTGCCGGCTTAAGTGTAACAATTTCCAATTAATTAAATGGCTTTGGAGTTCATATTACTATTTTAAATAAAGAGAGGGGAAAGATGGCTATTTGAATCAATTCTGAGATTTTTTTTTTTTTTAAGTCTGTTTGCTCAGTTACAGAGAAGTATTTCCAGGTTGTGAATTCTGAATGTACAGAGGGAAAAGTGCTGGGAACCAGCTCAGCCCACAAAACCAAGAGCAATGTTTCTAGGGGGCTTCTGATGACCATCTTTGTGAAAAATTCTAGATGATGTGATTTCAGCAACTTTCCGTACTTTGAGTATTTTTCTCTATAATGGCAGGTTTAATTGTTGCTCAGGGTATTTAAAGTTATTAACAATTTTTAAAACTACCCCAAAAAATAAAAATGCGAACTAAATGTCATGCAAACTTGACACCACAGAACTGACTGTGAGCTCATCTAGCATAATGTCCCCTGGAAATTTCATCAATTCCACAATAAATTCTTCTTTTATTACAATAGAGTAGCTGATTGGATCTGGTTTCTGTGAGGTGACATGTGTGAGTCCACCTGCTACTTTTTGTGGCTTTAGCCATCCTATTTTAAAAGGGTTTTCCTCTCACTCTCTTTACAGCATTATGAAAAAAAAAAACAACCCACATGAAGAACAAAAGGAAACTACCTAAGTGACCGCACAGTGGAAACACTGAAACCAAATACCCTGTCTGCAAAGTGATATCGAATGAACCGAGTAAACAACCTGGAAAGAAAGAGATAAAACCATTCTTCTCATCTCTTTCAATTTTAGTAACCTTAGACGTTATTTTCGATCACAGCAAAAATCAGACAGAAAAGCAATTTTCAGAAGCTTTGAAAAAAATGTAACCGGACTCTGGTGGAGTCGCTCTCGATTCACTCCAGCAAGAGCCGAGTCGGGCTCGGCCAGGTCAGGACGAGTCCCTCGGCCAGGTCAGGACGAGTCCCTCGCCCCTTGGAGCCTGAGATGGCAAAATTCGGGTTGTTTTCTTGCTCGGTCTGAAACGATTTCTTTATACCGGTGTTGAGTGAGTCACTAGCCAGGAACTGCATATCGTGCAGACCATACGCAGGGAGCTGCAAAGATCTGACTCAGAGACGTAAATCTGTGTCGTGGTGAGGCACCCAGGGTTTAGCCACACTTTACTCTTTCTGCCTTTTTTGCTGTCGTGAAGGTGGCAAAAAAACCCACTTTTTTGTCCTTTTGGGGGATGTTTACATTGGGAGAAATCAATTTCTTTTTTGTGGTTGTGATCAGAGGTGCGTGGAAAACGTGCCGGAGCTCGGATGCTCCTCGGGTCAAATCGCCTACAGAAAAATCCCCGGAGGTCTCCGACGCTGCGCTGAGCGGCAGCGAGATGATACGTGAATCCGATTGCTCGCATTCCTCTCGCCGGGACCACCCACATCCGATGGGAGCCGTGGAGGCATGGAAATCATTTTGCTTGCGTGTGTGTATGTGTGTGTCTGAGAGTGTAACCTCAGAGCTAGGAAAGCCGTGCTCGGTTTTGGGGCACTAAAAGCTAAGGCCAAGCCACCGACCCATAGCTGGTCCTTGGCCGGTCGGAGATGGCTCAGGAGGGGCTGTTGAGAGGTGTCTGCTGCTGCCCAGCTCCCTTGGGGTGCCAGGGAGGTTGGTGGTGGGAACCACCTAGGTGGTTTTCCTCAGCTCCTTGCCCTAGGGCTGCTCGTGGTGCCCAGCACCCATGGGTCTCCCTCCAGGTCCCGATCCCACCCGGGCGAGTCTCCACTCCGGATTTTAGAGCGCCGCATATTTTGGTCATGACATATGGGCTGTCTGGGGGTTCACGTCAAGAGGTGGGGTGGACTTTGCTTCGGGAAACCTGGATCCTCATTGAAAAACATTCATCCAGAGCAAAGAGAGGAAAAAAAAAAAAAAAGGCAGCTGCAATGCCTACAGGCAGTCTCTGCTCTGCTATAAATAGAAGCTGTTTATTTTATACCAATTTGCTGCACCTACCACCGAATCCCGAAGCAGATTTCTCCAGTGCGGGCTATCTCTGCCTCAGCTACCTGTGCTGATGCCAGCGAGCTTTGCCTCAATTCTTTTATTTTGCTTTGATAGGTGGAATTATTGTCTGATAAAATCTCCCAAGCTGGGAGGAGGAAACGGAAGGTCTTAATGGGGATCACTCCAAAAGACTAGCTTCTTCGAGTTATTTGGAGTTGTAAAGTCTTGAGGCAAGACCACAGGTGGGCATCCTGTTGACAATGTCTTCCTTAACATGAGCGAAGTTTTGTTCAGTGCCTTCCCTGTACAAAATTACCCTTGTGATCAGATGGAGCAGCTCCCGCAGGCTTCAGCTGGACAGAAGAAACCTAAACTAAGGAATTAGTTTGCTTTTTAAATTTAAAAAATTAGAATCAGACCTAGGGAGCAAAGCAATTCTGAAAGAAAACATCATTTCTAATGCCTTTTGTCCCTTTCTGAGGGCTGATGGGGCTGCTTGAGGCCCCCTTGTGTTGCTTAAGGTTGGGTCCTTGGTATTGCAACTACTACAAAAACCTGGGCAAGATGTGCTCGAGGCTGGACCGTTGCATCATGCCCAGAAACTGCAGATGGTTTTTGCATAACTCCTCAGTTGTAATTCTGTTGTTACAGCACGCTCTGAATGTCTGCAATGGCTCCTCCAAGGAGTGTATGCTCAGAAGCTTTCCAGAGGCTGGAGCAGGTAGAAGATCTTCATCTTGATGGTGCTGTTCCCACTGGAGCAGAAGGGGCTATGCAGAAACTCGCTCAGGGTTTGCTGTAAGCTCAGAGAATTTATAGACCATCCTAATTGTTTTTCTGCTTCTCCCTGTCCCTCAAAAGCTGAGCAGACCCTGACAGAGTGAATGCAGGCTGCACATCTGTCTTCTCTGCTAGGGAAGCCCATTAGTGGGGAATACATGCAAGTGGCCACATCTTTTCAGAAGTCATGACAAGAAGGTGTTATCACAAGGCGAAAAATCAGGTGGTGGCTGCTGTGCCCAGGGCAATGCACAAAAGCAGGTCCGGCAGCCGCACCGTGCGCAGGGCAGGAGGAGCTCGTGATGCCCATGTGCCTCCTTCCTCCCATCTCCTGCTGCTGGTCCTGCTGGGAAAACTTGGGCTTCATTCTGCCACTCCTGAGACAAGCGAGTGGAGGCTGGAGGTGCTCCCTGGCAGACAGGGCGCAGCGCGGCTCGGGTAAGGCAGAAATGCCGTGCGATGGTAGAGAGAAAGAGGATGGGGGGAAGAGCAGGAGCGACAGGTCTGGGCACAGTCGTGCCTTCGGTAGGAATTTTGCAAGTCCCTGTCTGCACAGTGTTGTTGTTGATTTTGCCGTCTTTGATCCAGGTAAACAGGACTTGTGTGCACAATGAAAACAAACAAGCCAGGCTGGAAAATATCATGAGTCAATAAGGCTCTTTTGGTGCCTCCACCTTTCTTAACCCGGAGTCAGCAAATGCTTAAGTGCTTGGCAAACGGAGGGAAGAGCCCAGGACTCAAAGCCTGGGGCAGCCCAGCCTCCACGCTGGGCTCCAGCCACCTTCTCCTGGTTAATTAAAAGACCATCGATGAAACGCTTTAATACTGGGCAATTGGGGTTGTGTTATGAATAATGGCACCGCCACGACTGGAAAGCGGCTTCCCTCTGCATCTGAGCCTGACACTGACTGCGGAGGATCCTCCCAAATTAAACCTGTGGATCAACACTCTATTTTGCGCTTGCTGCAGAGTAGCTGCTCGCTCCCCGTGCCCCTTCTCACCTCTTTCACGTAGATACCATCAGCCAGACCTTACACATCGTTACAGCGCAGATCTTTGCTTTTATTTCATCTGGAGCCTTCTCTCGGGATGACACAAAGTTGGGTTATTTCTTAAAGTTTTCTGCATTAGGCTGAAAGAAAAAAAAAAAAGGGAAATGTTAAAACCATTCTCTCTTTATTTTACTTTGGCTGCATCACTTCCTACGTTATTCTTATGACAAAGCACTCACGCTTCTTGACATCAAGACAAATGTTGGCAACTTTCCAGAGCCCGGGATGTGTAGTGAGTATTAAAAGCTGCTCTGGCTGTCTCCTGGTGTGAGTGGAAGTCAGTTGGGGTGGAAAGAGGTTTTCCTGAGCACCAACTCTACGCCCTCTAATGTGCTCTCACAACCCTGCCCCTCAATACATAACTCAACTCTGCAGCCCGGGGTGCTCAGAAAATTAAATGTATGTTATTAACACAGCACAAACCAGTTATACACCATGTGGGTGCTTTAAATTTAGTTCTTGCAATCTTTATTCCCTTCTCAAAACATGTTCACCTTGCCCCTGGTTAAGCCAGAAGAGTCTGGCATCTCTGAGCGGCATTTAATTGCCTGTAAACCCCTTTTTTTTCACTTTTTTTTTTTTTAAGCTGTAAGAACAGTAAAAATCAAGCACACACTTCTCATAATTAACCTTTTTCTTTTGGCTGTTTTACAGACCACAGATCAACACCACGCCTCATCAGGGCTGACCAGCCCTGCTCCTTAGCAGGCTTTTTTGAACACCCTGATACCTCAGTGACAGCCTCTCTAGAGACAGCACAAAACCTGCCCCTCCCACCTGGCAATACAGGAATATTGCGATGAAGACTCAAGATACCAGGAGGAAAAAGTCAGTAGAAACTACCCCAAGAAAGCAGGAGTGGGTGTCACCTCAACAGGCTGCTCCCCTCCCCAAGATGCCCCACGGGCACTGACATAATTTCACTCCTAGGGAAATGTTGGCATCCAAATGGCTTCATGGCAGGTTTTTTTTATCATTTATTACTTCAAAGTAATGATGAGTATTGGATATTTGGGAACCTACACAGAGAATTCAGCCTCTGCATGCATTTAAAATTATATGCTTTTTAAAATAACTGAACACAAGACACTGAACAATTTCTCATTTCTGAGTGGTTTTGAATAGACAATAAAAGAACCCAAGATGCTAGATAACATTTTATTGAAGAATATAAATTAATCTCTGCTTAGCTAAGCAGAGAATATACCACTCAAAAATTAAATGCTGGACTCCTAAAAAGTAATGAAATTATTAAATAACATAACTACTAATAAGGATGTCCCACAGAATTATCTCTGTTTTCATCATATGTAGCCTTAAATGCGCTTTTTATTATTCATCTCTGTTATTTTTTTGTTTGAAAAGAACCAACAACAAACCAACAGAATTTTATTTAGCTATTTCCATATTAAAAAAAACTTGCCCACAAATGAAATTAAACTTTTTGTTATTGCATTGCTGTGATTAAGTAACGTTATTTCTACCCTAAAAGCACCATATGTAAAAGTGTGAAAATCTGATGGAAAAAAGAACAGTAGAACTGGTCTTCTATTTGCAATATTTGATTTATTCTTTGGAACAGTTTTACCATTTTCAATAGAAATATTTGCTTGTCCATTTCATGAAGAGCCTTTAATTGTAACTAGTTCCTCAGCAACCGATTTAATCTTTTATTTCCAAAAATTAAATTATTTTCAAGCACAGATTTAATGTAAAACTTCTCTAGACCACCACCACTTGTTACAGTTAAATCACTTTACAAATGATCCATCAGTCAATTGCTCAGAGAACTTACAAATAATTCTTTTTTTTTTTTTCAGACTAACAGAATATTTTGGTGTTTTCTTTGTTTCCTCTAGAAAAAGAAGGACTTTTTTTTCCAGTTTAGGATTTTGAAGGAACTAGCCAGTAAGTGGAATTAAACCTGTTACCTTTTCCAACAGAATTCTGCAGAGGCTTTGTGAAGAGCCGTCCTGTTCCGGGGCTGTTCGCCAAGTGTGTTTGCCATTGAACGTTAACAGGAATTTCTCTGAAAAGGGGCATCAGCCTTTGCTGTGAGAGATCTGATTTCCACCTCAGTGCTACTACAGGAGTAAATCAGGTGTAACTCTGCTGCACCCAGTGGTGTTGTATTTGTGTAAAATCTCTGAGAGGAAAGCTGGAGGGTCAGTGCTTTAGAAGTGTTGCTATTTTCTTAACAGGAACCCAACTTGTAAAACTGATTTTCTCTGATGATCTTTAGCTCTCTTGAGCTTGTACCCTTTTACTTTTAAAGCCCAGAGCTTCTCGCTATGTTCAGCCTCCAGATTTTCAATTTCCAGCCTCCACTCTCGATGCATTTTAACCCTCTGCAGCGGTGGTGAGGATGTTGGCGCGTGGGCTGTTGGGGGATGTTGGCAGGGGGGAGGGGGCTGTGGAGTTAACACAGTTTAAACCTTCATTTTGGGAACTTTTTCAGATTTCAGTGTGTGTGAAATACTTGCCTGGGATTGGACTTCTAATTCCTATTCTGCACCCTAATTTTCATTTACAAGGAAAGAGGTCTTGGATACTTGCTTTTGAAGATAGCCAATGTCAGTCAATTCAGGGGCAGCAAAAAGGGTTGTTTTTTTTAAAAATTCTGGCCCGCTGCATCCATTGCATGGGTAACCAGTAACCAGCACCAAGATGAAAAAATCTGAGTGATTTTGAACATGTGTTGCAAAGAGCAACCAAAATACCAGTTGTTAAAGAGCGGTCGTGGCTCTGGTGGCGGCAGAGGTCTGCCCTACCCCCCGGAGAAGTTGATCCTATGGCAAAGCTTACGCCTGTTCCACTTCAAAAAATAAAGGAAAATGTGACAGACTTAGTCTGTATAGTTTTATTCACGTGCTTCTTTGTTTTTTTTCATTGCATAAATCGAGCTGTACACACGTGGAGTCTTAAAAACTGCCTTTCTGGTACCTGGGTAGAGTCCTTACACGGCATTATCGGCCATCGTCAGGATTATTAGAATAATGTCTGGAAAACCCAGCTATGAAATGTGATGCCAATGCCCCAGAAGCTGCACAGACTCAGAGCCAAAAAGATAATCCTTGAATTCCCCAACCTAAATAAATCACAGTGGTTTTCAGGAACTGTTTGCAGGATTGAAAAGA
Source organism: Baryphthengus martii (assembly GCA_013396935.1). Taxonomy (NCBI): domain Eukaryota; kingdom Metazoa; phylum Chordata; class Aves; order Coraciiformes; family Momotidae; genus Baryphthengus; species Baryphthengus martii. The sequence continues at coordinate 106,779 of VWZK01000044.1, read as the reverse complement.
TTTGCTTAAGCTGCTATTTTGATTTTAAATTTGTAAAGGCAAAACTACTGGCTCAAATGAAAGTAAAACAAAATGATACCTTTCTCTAGAATTGGTCCAAATTTTCCCATCACAGTTTTATTATATGTGTTTTTATTATATAGTGTTCTATTTAATATATTATATATTTTAGATATAGGTTATATTTTTATATATAATATAATTATATATTATAATATATCATATAGATTATATATTATTATATTTATTATCTATCATATAAATTTAATTATTTCAGCTTGCATCAAAATGGGAAATATGAATACTGATATTCTGCATCACAGACATTTTTAATAATCTGACAAAAATACAATTGAAAGAGTAAAACTAATGAGCTTTAATTCACTTTTTTTTTTTTTTAAACTAACTTTTCAATCTGCTATGCACTTTTCCATCAACTCCTGTGTTTCCTGATTGCAGTCATGACCAGGGTCAGAAATAATAAAATTCAGTGAGAAAGGACAATTCCCAGAGCCTTCTGAGCCAATAATGTCTGCCTGAGAGGTCGAGATGATTCGAATAAAGATCAACACGATATCAGAACTTTTGGTTCTTTACCCAAAGAGCTGAGTCTTCTCCAGCTGGCCCATCACAGCTCAATAATCATATAGAGTTATACCAGTGATGCTCATTCATGTTTCACAGGCTATAATAAACACAGCAAAAATTAGATAAGGTTCCATTTGAGGTTAAATGTTTCCATGAGATAGTAATTTCTGTTTATAACAAGAGGGGAAAAAAAAAAAAAAAGACCACGGGTCTATTTTTAAAACCTAATTTAAACTCGGTATCCAAAATATCAGTTCACAACAGACCATGAATGAGACAGGATTGTGCTCCTCATAGTTTTAAACGTAAACGAGGGCGTTGGGAGCTCTGCTGAGCAGGGACTGAGGGAGAGGGACCCGCTAGACTTTGTCCTGCCCACATTGCAGGTGGTTTTCATTGCATCATCCCCAACGATTCTCACGATAACCTATTTTCCTGTCTCATCCAGGGCGGAGCCTTTGCATCCTTGCATCACATTCTGCTTGGTCTCTAAAACTTGAAATCGTCCCAAGGAAAAGGCACCATATCCCTTTCCGCTCCCACGCNGAAAAAGAACAGTAGAACTGGTCTTCTATTTGCAATATTTGATTTATTCTTTGGAACAGTTTTACCATTTTCAATAGAAATATTTGCTTGTCCATTTCATGAAGAGCCTTTAATTGTAACTAGTTCCTCAGCAACCGATTTAATCTTTTATTTCCAAAAATTAAATTATTTTCAAGCACAGATTTAATGTAAAACTTCTCTAGACCACCACCACTTGTTACAGTTAAATCACTTTACAAATGATCCATCAGTCAATTGCTCAGAGAACTTACAAATAATTCTTTTTTTTTTTTTCAGACTAACAGAATATTTTGGTGTTTTCTTTGTTTCCTCTAGAAAAAGAAGGACTTTTTTTTCCAGTTTAGGATTTTGAAGGAACTAGCCAGTAAGTGGAATTAAACCTGGTACCTTTTCCAATAGAATTCTGCAGAGGCTTTGTGAAGAGCCGTCCTGTTCCGGGGCTGTTCGCCAAGTGTGTTTGCCATTGAACGTTAACAGGAATTTCTCTGAAAAGGGGCATCAGCCTTTGCTGTGAGAGATCTGATTTCCACCTCAGTGCTACTACAGGAGTAAATCAGGTGTAACTCTGCTGCACCCAGTGGTGTTGTATTTGTGTAAAATCTCTGAGAGGAAAGCTGGAGGGTCAGTGCTTTAGAAGTGTTGCTATTTTCTTAACAGGAACCCAACTTGTAAAACTGATTTTCTCTGATGATCTTTAGCTCTCTTGAGCTTGTACCCTTTTACTTTTAAAGCCCAGAGCTTCTCGCTATGTTCAGCCTCCAGATTTTCAATTTCCAGCCTCCACTCTCGATGCATTTTAACCCTCTGCAGCGGTGGTGAGGATGTTGGCGCGTGGGCTGTTGGGGGATGTTGGCAGGGGGGAGGGGGCTGTGGAGTTAACACAGTTTAAACCTTCATTTTGGGAACTTTTTCAGATTTCAGTGTGTGTGAAATACTTGCCTGGGATTGGACTTCTAATTCCTATTCTGCACCCTAATTTTCATTTACAAGGAAAGAGGTCTTGGATACTTGCTTTTGAAGATAGCCAATGTCAGTCAATTCAGGGGCAGCAAAAAGGGTTGTTTTTTTTAAAAATTCTGGCCCGCTGCATCCATCGCATGGGTAACCAGTAACCAGCACCAAGATGAAAAAATCTGAGTGATTTTGAACATGTGTTGCAAAGAGCAACCAAAATACCAGTTGTTAAAGAGCGGTCGTGGCTCTGGTGGCGGCAGAGGTCTGCCCTACCCCCCGGAGAAGTTGATCCTATGGCAAAGCTTACGCCTGTTCCACTTCAAAAAATAAAGGAAAATGTGACAGACTTAGTCTGTATAGTTTTATTCACGTGCTTCTTTGTTTTTTTTCATTGCATAAATCGAGCTGTACACACGTGGAGTCTTAAAAACTGCCTTTCTGGTACCTGGGTAGAGTCCTTACACGGCATTATCGGCCATCGTCAGGATTATTAGAATAATGTCTGGAAAACCCAGCTATGAAATGTGATGCCAGTGCCCCAGAAGCTGCACAGACTCAGAGCCAAAAAGATAATCCTTGAATTCCCCAACCTAAATAAATCACAGTGGTTTTCAGGAACTGTTTGCAGGATTGAAAAGATTTGCTTAAGCTGCTATTTTGATTTTAAATTTGTAAAGGCAAAACTACTGGCTCAAATGAAAGTAAAACAAAATGATACCTTTCTCTAGAATTGGTCCAAATTTTCCCATCACAGTTTTATTATATGTGTTTTTATTATATAGTGTTCTATTTAATATATTATATATTTTAGATATAGGTTATATTTTTATATATAATATAATTATATATTANAAAAAAGACCACGGGTCTATTTTTAAAACCTAATTTAAACTCGGTATCCAAAATATCAGTTCACAACAGACCATGAATGAGACAGGATTGTGCTCCTCATAGTTTTAAACGTAAACGAGGGCGTTGGGAGCTCTGCTGAGCAGGGACTGAGGGAGAGGGACCCGCTAGACTTTGTCCTGCCCACATTGCAGGTGGTTTTCATTGCATCATCCCCAACGATTCTCACGATAACCGATTTTCCTGCCCCGTCCAGGGCGAAGCCTTTGCATCCTTGCGTCACATTCTGCTTGGTCTCTAAAACTTAAAATCATCCCAAGGAAAAGGCGCCACATCCCTTTCCGCTCCCACGTAGCCACTTAGGAGTTCTGTGGTCCAGCCCTTGGGCACCTCCTGCCAGCGCCACAGGGAGGGTGGGACATCACCCATCACCCGCTGGGATGTCACCATTGGACATGAGCACGGAAAGAAAATCAGGGAAAGCAGTAACACAAAGCTCACACTGGGAAGGATGCAGCCTCTGCTGCCAGGGAGCTCACCTGGGGCTGTAGGACACGTGGGAATGGGCAACATCTGCTGAGGAGTGAAGGCTCCAAACCTGGATCTGGCTAGTGCAACAGTAAATTTTGCTATTTGTCAGAGGGAACCTTCAAACAAGCACTTAGAAACATACCCCCATCGATTACACCACAACACGTGGTTATTTGGAGCTGTAAGCAAGCAGGAACCTAACAAAAAAGAACCTAAAGAAAAGCAGGACCAAATTGTTATCCATAATTGCACGTTACCGGTGTGTTCAAGGCTCAGCTGAGGCTTGAGCTGTGATGTGCTGGGTGTTGAGCAAATGCACGAGCAAAATGCGGTCCTTTGCTTCGAAGAGCTTTCCATTTTGGTCACAGGGTGAGAGGTAAATCCATTAGTCTTGTTTTGCAGTTTGGAAAGAGCAGCAGCAGAACAATTGCAGGTGATTTTCCCCAAGGTCCTACTAAAAGTCCAAGATAAAGGTTGAGCAGAACTCTGAGGTCGTGTTCAGCACCGTAATCACCCGGCTCTTCTCCCTACATTGAGTTTACATCTGCGTTTCCTGCCCTCTCCTTGACTTCCATAGATTTTTAGGGCACACAGAGAGTAAAACTTCCATAATGACAGGCACCGGTGTGTTAAAGAGCACTCCAAATGCTTTCCTCTGGGTTCGCATGGGAGCGAGAAGGCATAGTTTCGTTTTCCCTAAGTCATGTGGTTATTTAGTTATTGCTGCCTACGGAGCTCTACCTTCGGTTTTCATGCCATGTTGTTTGTGAGCCATAAACTGCAGTCTTGTTTCAATGAGAAAACAATAAAACAACTTGCTTTTGTTTTTTTTCAGACACGGCACATTATAAGAGTTAAAAAGTGCCTTTTAGAAACTTAGCTTGGCGTGTGGAAGAGGGTTATTCACACGTTACCCCATCCTCCAGCAACTATATCTCAAGGTGCCGTTAAGACGGCGTCACGGGCTGATAGCGAAATAAATTGCTATGAGAAAGTCTTCAGCAAATTAGGTGGCAACTTGGATTTGTTGCAAGCGTGTGGTTTAGACCATCTGCCTCAGCAAATTTAGGCAAGGCAACAGCAGCTGAGCCTACTCTCCCTGGGGTGCACAGAAAGATGTCCTGGGAGTCCCAGCGGGTCCCATCATGAGGAAGGAGATTTGCTGCGGCCAACCCACGCGCAGGATGGAGCCCAGGCCATGGCACAGGCTCTTTTGCTACTCTGGATTTGGCTCAGACGTGAGGCTTAAATTCACGCTCTACAAGAAAAACCTACAGGAGTGTAGGTGGAACCCACCTTTCCGTTGTAGGAGTGAAGAAACCTCGGGTAACTCCAGCAACCTGACCAGGCAAAAAATTCCAGCGAAGGGTCCCAGAGGGGCAGGTGGGAAGGAGGTGCCATTCCTTAAGCCATTGCTCTCAGGCAACATGTGTTTTTGCTGGTTACGTTTTGGAAAACCACAGAGCCAGTTATCGAGAGTTCACATGAGAATCTCCGGTTCCGGAAGTTTCGTTGTTGCAGAGCCAGATAAGCTCAGAAACGGGAAGCCAAGGTCTCAAAGTCAGACGGCCAGGGAGTGCCTTTAGAGTTTGCAATCTGGAAGCCCTGTCTCTAGAGCCACAGCTTCTTTCCACTCAGGAGGATCAGAAGCAACAGGGTCATGCTTAGCTAAGGGCGCACGGCGCATGAGCTAAAGGGGTAACTCGGGATTTTTCAGCCTACTGTAGGTAACACTGCCAGGAAAATTAATAAAATTCATACCCCCCTGGCATGTTTTCGTTCCTCCTTCCAGTAAGACGTAGCTAAAAGAGACCATCTTATGTCAGTACTTGAAAGAAAAAATCAGGAATCACGGGAGTTAAGGTTTCCTTCCACACAAATAAAGCCCATTTGGCGGAGGGAAGATTTCCAGGCAGGATGTAGCTGCCCATTCAAATAGGCGGCGAGTTGAAGGGGGCATTTTGAACATTTCAGCATCATTTAAATCTCATTAAATGTGGCTCCACTTTAAAGCAGACAGGTTACTGGGGAAGTCACACACAGCCCAGTTTGGGACTGGAGATAGCACAGTACCCTCACACCAACTGTGGTTGATAGCTCAGCCCCCCCAAATTCCTCCTCTTCAAAACATTTCCCCAGTCTCCATCGGTGTGTGCTGGGGGCTGGATCCTGAGCTCTGGGGTGGATTCCCACCAGGCCTGGCAGAATGGGAATCTCCTCTGGGCAGATTTTACACTTCCAGGTGAACAGGCTCAACTAGATGGGAAACAGAAAAATCCTCAGCAATTTCCTCAGCTTAATGACTTTTCAATTGGATGGCATTGATTATTTTAGTGATGAAGTGTACTTGGAATATGGAGACAACACAAAAGCATGAATGAAGATTAACTCTTTTTTTTCCAACCCTACAAAATATTAAAAAGAGTTAGCAGACTATTTGAAAATATTTTTAATAGTTTGGAACAACTAAATTTAGCTAAGCTGCAGATAGGCTGCTCTTTATTACAGCTAGAGTTACCATGGCAACATGCTACAATTATTTATCGCCATGACGATCCACTGTAGATTTTTTAAATGCATTATCTATTTTTGTTTGCATTGTCATTCCTGCCAGGGGAGGGAAGACACCAATTTGGTGCGCTGTGAAACGGTCGACATTTCATCCAGGCGATCACGGGGTGGAGACTGGGGAAGATTTTTAAAATGAGCAGCAGTAAAAACCAAGGAACGACCACTCTCAGGATTATTATTTTTTTTTCCTCTTTTTCAATCTAAAATAGGTTCCTGTTTCTAACTGACAAGTGAATAGGAGCTTGTTCTTTGCCAGTCTTCCTCCTGACTGCTCTTTGATAATCCAAGATACCAGAAACAAATGTGAATGAAGGAAGTTCCGCGACACCCATGAACTGTGATTATCTCTGCCACGGAGCAAGGGAAACGCGGCCGAGTTATATTAGGCAACTTCTCTAAGGTCACATCACCAGGCAGCGATAAGGACGCGATTAGGACCTGCTTCCTTGGCCGCATTCTCCAGTGTGGCGGCAACATCGCGATTGCAGCGCGGCTGTCACAAGTGCTCTGTGTCTCTATTATATATGCCAGGTCAGGGGAAATTGGAAAAGCCTGTCTGTCCCTAGTTTGCGGGAGAAAGAGGGGGATATCTGCTCCGTGCTGCAGCTCCAGGTGTTTAGCTGTGACCGTACGGGCACTCCAGCAGCTCACCAATGCTTGTGGGACTTTTTTGATGTGCAGAGTAGATTTCCTGTGACCTCACTCAGCCCACACTGGTGTTTCAGGGCTTTGGTAGCCATGAGCACCAACCGGGGATGTCTCACCCTGGCAGAGGCACAGCAGAGCTCCCTCCATCCCGGAGCACGGCATGTGGGCGACCCTGTCTCGTGCAGGAAACACACCGTCAACCTCCCTCTGTGGGGAGATGCTTGAGTGGAGCGGACGTGCTTGAGGAAAGGATGGTGGATATTGTTCTGACACATCCAAATAATGCTCTGGTGATCTTGTCCACAGTGATGGTTAAGTAATCCTAAAGAGGACTTGGAAAGAACTTCCTTTGTGGCTCTCTGACTAATGAAAAGCTCTTTGTATAATCCTGCAATCAACTGCGTGGGGCTGCTGGGATGGGTAATTGGGCTACCAACGGGCTCCATTTACAGGAGATTATGTAATTTACCGTTCTGTCATGGTCTGCTCCCCAAACGGATTCTTTCTCCAAAGCTTGCATTCCCAGAAATACCAGTAATGACCAAGACTTGGTTCTTCACATCTTAGATCATGAACAGGATCTTTACAGATGCAGCCAGTTTGGGCCACACCTGACTCCCCAGTGCGCTGAGCAGCGGCCAGAGGCAGCTCCTGGTGGAACATTTCAGATTTTTGCTCATGTACAGCACGTGTAGATGTGAAAGTGATGGGTACTCCAGAAATCAATAGACAGGCCAGATTAAATAGGAGGAACATTGTGACTTGAACTGTATCCTGGCTTCTTTCTTATCAGTGAGTGTCCCCTGAGATCGCAGATAAAAGAAGAAAGGTGTTTTAGGGGAAAGAAGTACCTCGAAATAAAAGAGGACACAGCATGAAGAGACAGAAAACGCAGAGCTGCTTGAATTAACAAAATGCCGAAGAACACAGAAGTCTTACTTTTCCTATATGAAACGTTCAGGGTCTAGAGGCAAGCCATGATTGCCCACTAACAAATACCAGTGACAACTAGTGAAACTGGGGAGGAAAGCTCACCAACGTTACACATTGACAAAGATGCTCTGGAGAAGCAAGAACTATTTTGAAATACCTCTGCACTCCTCTGAACCAAATCCCCATCATTTCAATACTTGAGAACATGGGCTGCATTGAAAATAAAACAAAACAAAAATCCCCAAACACTTTCATAGCAGTTTTGAAACGATAAAGCAGCAAAGACCTCCTCCTGCTAAGAGAGCTCTTGGGTCACACATCTGCTGCTCAGGCTAACAGAGTAGATAGCACTGGTGCTCACCCCTGGTATCTCCTGGTACTTTGTGCTGCAAAGCAACCTGCTATTTGCTGCTCATGAGGGTGTTGGAACCGGGTCTTTACTCATTAACAAAAAAATAACCGAACAGGACACTGTGCTTCCCACTCCTCTGTTGCCAAACGCACATTGAAGTGGAGAAGAGTTTTTAAAACAGCCCCAGTAACGAACCCGTTGGCTTCCTGGTCCTTATTGAGGGGAGACTGATGTGGCACAGCAATCTCAGTGCTCTTCTGTCTCCCCAGGATCAGGCAGCTTCATCCTCACCATTGCTCCTACAGGTACCACACAACTGCAAAGAGGGCAGCGTTCCCCAGAACTGGCACCTGGGATCTGCAAACTGTCTGGTGTGTGAAAGGTGGGGGGAGAGAGCAAAGGGAGCGGGATGAAAGGGGGTCGCAATAATCCCAGGAGGATTTCACGTGGACTGGGTAGGTGCTCAGCTTGCAGGGTGGCGATCTGCTGCTGTCAGGTGTATGTGGAATAGCTAAAAGCCCTGACCATCTCCAAGGCACGGTTTAGTCTTAGGCTGAGATACTAGTACTAGCTCTATGCAGGCTTGTGCCAAGCTTTGCCATGGGCAATGCATCCCGTTTCTCAGAAAGGGCCGTTGGTCCAAGCAACGCATCCTGTGAAAGTGGCCGTGGGACTTGCTGTGCCTGGGCAGAGCCAGACAGACATTCCTGGAGGGTCATGCTCTATTTATGAGACTATTTCCGATAGTTTTCAAGGAGGATCTTGCTGTAGGTCAGCGCTGCCAGACCGATAACTAGCTTGAACAATATCAAGAGTGAGAGAGGCTTGTTTTCCAGCCCTGTTCCTGAGGTGATGAATCCCTACCTTTGGCACATGAGTGGCACAGACACTCCTCTGGAGCAGTATGAAAAGCCTGCAAAGCCCCACGCCACGTCCTGTGGCAAATCGACTGAGATGCTCAGTCCCAGAGCACTATTGCTGCCAAGTCGACAGTCTCTGGGCAAAAAAAGTTTAGGAACTACTGGTTTAGGCCAGAGAGATTAACAGTCATCGGTTTAGTACTTCTCAGGCATCTTCCAAGGTTGAGCCACTGCTGAGCAGATGCACTCTTTTTGCTTTTTCCCCTGGCTGGGTGAACCACAGGTCTAAGTGCAGAAGCCACTGGTGACTGCTAACAAAAGCCTATGAAGCATTTGTAGGAGGCCTGAGCACAGACAGCCAGGCTCTGTGGCAGGAGCGTTCGGTGGGTAATGGTTGGGTTACACTGGAAGCCAAACTCTTTTGCATCTGGCAGTGGAAATATGACTTGAAGGAAAAGGAAGGGGCAGGACCAAAGCTGCTAAGACAGCTGCAAGAATCCGTGAATAGAAAGAACGGGAGCACCTCTGTCAGCATGGGTTGAGACCCTGAGGATAAGGAAGGTGGGTTGGAGCAAATGGGATCTTGATTTTGCAGGTTTGATGCCAGGATGGGGACAGAGTGAGCGCACCCCTGATGTCAGCGCCCAAGGGGCGCACGTGAGGCCACTTTTGCAACCCACAGCATGAGATGACAGCTGCAGCGCAAGCCCGTGCTAACGGGAACTCTGCAAGTCACGGTGTCCCCCAAATGTCAGGGAAACTGCAGATGTAGGTGGATTGTATTTTACGAGTTTTGCAGGATGAGAAAATCTATAAGGAATTAGGCTCCTGTACTAAGCATTGCAAATCTGCAAAGTAAAGAACAGTATCTCTCTCCAGCTACTTATGATCTCTACAAAGAAAGGGTAGGATTTCAACAGGAAACTGGAAACTTGGGTATATTCAGTGATTTTTTTCAAAGGTGACACACGCACCAGAGTGTTTTCTTTGCTCAGACTATTTAGTGATGTGAAAAACAAAATCGTTTTTTTTCCAAATCAGACACACACTCTCTGGAAAGGTCTTTTCCAAGAATTAACTCTGGTTAAAGTCCTGAGTCATTCTTTGCAGAGACTGCTGCATCGGATGCAGGAGGACAGGTTTAGTTTTAGGACAGGGCTGTGGGATTACAATGAGCCCTCTGATGTTTCTCAAGTGATGAATTATTTCAAGGAGCAACCTGGGCTGCAGCAGCCCCTGTGTCACGGTGGCGGGGTGAGAGAGGAAGACTTTTAAATGTTAATTAGCAGGGAAGAGCTGTCTTGCAGACTAACCACAAAGATCTCCGGTGATGGCAGGAGGCAAAGGAGAGCGATAGAGCATTTCATTTGTAATGCATGTTTTTATTTCACCTTGGAGATCCTCTCATTGATGGATTTGGCACGCAGATAATGAAACTGCATTGCTCTAGGGTTCCTGACTGCAAGGTGTTTAGGCACAAAAGAAGCCCGTAGCAAACCTGCTGGCAGGGGGCAGGAAGCCCGGCACTTGGCAGGGATTATGGGAAGAGGTAGCAGCAAAGAGTTGTACCTGCAAGCAGGTGAGAAACAGCAGAGGCTGCTGAAGCACAGGCCCCAGCTGGCCGAGGGGAGGGCAGAATGGCAGAGGGAGGATGAAGCAATCCTACAGAGACACAAAGGATGAGCTGGGCAACGGGGCCAGTTGAAGCCCACACGCTCCTTTCTGTTGTTCCTTTTTCATGTTGGGGTCTCCCAAGCACACCCCACTCACACACCATTACCGTCAAGCTGGGAGCTGTTTCCAGGCGTCCGGCTTCCCTTCCCATCACACACGTCCTTCTCGTTAAGCGAACGGAAGAGCGATGGCTCTACACGTGCAGTTTTTGAAACGTGGCCAAACTGGGGGCATGGTTCTCCTCCACCCTACCCCAGCGTTGTACTTTGCACTGGGGAGAAGTGGGTGGGGAGCGCTGCCGCATCGGAGCAGTTACGGCTCTTCAGCTACACGGGGCTTTGCTGGAGCGGTGTCGTGCCAAAAGCCACACCAGTGGCCATCTGCTCACAGCAGACCTCCAGCCCACCTCTCTGCTTTGGGTTCCTCCACTGGGGTCAAACTTATCCTGCCACAAGGGTCAGTTCTGCCCCAGGCTGCCCTTCTGTCCCATGAAGGATGACGGGGGGGGCGGTGCCACCCTCCACGCTGGGCCAGAGGGCACAGCTCAGCCATTTCTTGGGTCGCAACAAAAGCCGCCTGCAGGCCCTCCTCAACCAGTATAAATCAGGAACAACTTCACTCACATCAGAAGGGCCAAATGCACTGCTAGGAAAGAATGAAGCCTAATGTTCATGCCTGAATCTTTCCTTCTAATTAAACTTAAATTGTAAAAAAACAAAACGCAACAAACCAGGCAGAGGAACCAGCTGATCACACGCGCTGGGCTGGTGCAAGCAGCAGCTGCATCTCGCCTCGGGGGCAGCTGACTGACTTCAGCGGCTGCATTTTGCTCAGTTGCACAGAGTTTTTAAAGCGCTTTTTGATCCCAGGATGAAAAGTGCTGTATAAATGTAACATTCCCCCATACAATTGTCTGTCTGTCAATCCCCAGAGCCCGAGCTGCAGATTGCTTATTTTCTGCGGTTAAGGGGAACCGCAGTTACAGCGCTCCTGCATGTTGAACACTGTTTCAAAGTCCCTCTTGACTTCCCTTTTCATCCTTCTTCAGGACTATGTTTAGACTCTGATTTCCAATCTCCTGGACTGGGATTGTTATTGAAATGCAGCCCTGGAACGCTCCAGGCACCCCAGCCATAACAAACCACTGCAGGCGAGCGCTGCGCTGGGGAGGGGGCGGCGCTGAGGGACCACGTAGTGTTTAGGTTTTAAAACCAGCCAGGTTTGCTTTGTTTATATAGATCTATAGACTATTCCTATCTACTATATACATACATGGCAACGGGGAAAGGGGGGAGGGGGGAGAAAGGAGGGGTAAGAACGTAATCTGCAGAACCAAATGTAAGGGCTATATAATTAATCAGGTAATTGCAGTATTTGCGTGGAGTGTCTGTAAATATTCCCTCTATTTCTAAGTGTAGTACTTTGGACCACGTATCTTATCATGAAACAAACCGTCAAATAGAAAACGCATCCACTTGACTGGAATCTAATGAATATTAGGTCAGCTCCAATGCAAACTGACTAAATTAATTTGTAGTTGTGTACCAACTGATGCTGGTGCGATAATCTAATGAAGCCCTTCAAATAAATATCCACCGAGGGAACGAGGCAGAGGAGCAAACAGAGTGTGCGCTGGAGGAGTACGAGGGGTTTGTGAGATTACGGGAGGAGGTCCCCGGGAGCAAAGGGAAACGAGGGGCGATCTTGCAGAGCGCAGAGGAAGGTGCATGGGCTGAGCAGGGGACGCCGGCAGCGCTTCGCAGAGAGCCTTGAACCTCAGAGCTGCCCCTAAAGGACCTCGGCTGGGACACCCACGGCTGGACTCAGCCCTCCGGAGCGAGCGTGACGCAGGCGGAGGCTCCGTGGGTGGCCCCGGGCTCACGCGGGGTTCTGGCTGCCCCGATTCTGCGTTGTGCCGCTCTCTGGTAAAGCTGTTGGGTGATGCGACAGCAATTTGGAGCGGTTTGAGAAACGCTGTCTCAGTCTCATGAGAAATGCAGAGCTAAACAAACAGGTTTCGACCCTTCTTTAAATGCTTTTGTTCCTCAGTCAGATGATTTGGGGTTTCTGAAAACTGAAATACTCTCTATTTCTGCCTTTTACACATCCCTTTGTTTCCTTTTTCGTTTGGGCAAGGTCAAAAAAATCACTGAAATAGGTCATTCGAGGAGCTACAGTTGTGTTGATCCCCACAGGAATCCGGGGGGATGAGCAGTTTAGGAAGGGGAAGTGTGTCTGACCTCTCTGAGTGAAAGTTCCCCCACAAGACCTGCACCCACATCTTATCTCCAGCTCAGCAGGAGGCTTCACAGCGGCTGGAGCTGCTGCCCCACGGTTGCAGCGGCAAGAAGGGAATCCCTCTGACCTGAAAAGTTCCAGCGCTGTGTTCCCAGGGGAGCACAGTAGCTAACTTCGTGGTGTTGACATAAGGGATGCCCTTGAAGGGGGATTATAGGACATGCACTGAATTTATTGGGGGGGGTCTATTAATTTGCCCACATGACGTGTCACACGACTGCCTGCTAAGTTTACACCAGCTATTCACAGCAATATCAGGTGCACTTTATCAGATTCAGCATTAGTCACCTCGGAGTGAAACAGCACAGGACCAACTGTTTAAGGGCTAATAAAGTAACAGCTACGATGATAATGGGCAGCAGTAAATGAGAGTTGTGTTTGGGGTGTTCGACGTCAGCCCAAATCCGGGCAAAGTGGAGTCAGACAGACAAGCGGCGGAAAGCTCAGGCAGGGTCACGTTGGCACAGACCAAACGGGAGCGGCTCAGGGGTTGTGGTCGGCCACACTGATGACCTAGCACGTGTCCCTCCAGGATAGCCTGGAGCAGAGGCCACCGAGGGCCCTTGCTCCCACTGAGAAGGCTCCAAGTTATCCCTGCTCCTCTAGGGTACAGCGGATGTTTGTTCAGACTGATGCCGGAGGGGTTGTGCAAAGTCTTTCTTGCAGCTCCAAGATGTTGCTAAAGCAGCCAATGGGTAGGAGAACAGATGGCTGCGGGCAGAAGAGGGGAAATGGGCTGAAGGTTGAGGAGCAAACAGGCTCTTTCCAAGGATGAGGGCCCTGGTGGGATGGGCTGCAGCAGGGCAGAAGGAGCAGGGCGATGAGAAGACAAACACACATCCAGGGGTGGGTGTAGCTGCAAGGTTGCACTAAATACACCTTCTGCCACAAACCAGAGGACCCATTATTATCTCTCAAACTTGTTATGATGAGAAATACCCTCCCATATCACCACGGGGCAAGATAATCATCAGCACAGGTTAAAAAAAAAAAAGATTAAGCGCATAAAGACAGAGAGAGAAGGAGCAGAGGGGCTTTCTCAGCATGAACACTCTTACCCCATGTGATGCAGGTGTTACCGTCCCCAGTGCAAGCCAAGACATCACCATCTCCCGGTGCTGCTTCCTTTTGGCTGGTGGCTGTGGATACCCTTGACACCTCCAGCCTCGACGTTTGGTCTATTTGTCACGGGGGATTTGTTGGGTGACTGCTGTAGCCGCCTTCTCAAGGTGGCCCTGGGCGTGGGCCATGGGCTCTCCCTTCCCCCAGGTGATCCAGATGCTGCCCAGCAAGGTCCTGGAGAGTTTCTCGCCTGTCAGTCGGCTCTGCTGGCTCTGGCATTAGCATTGCCACAATTCAAAGAGCAGGAGGAGGAAGGAAGATCATCTCCTCACCTTGCTGCTCGGCTCTGGGGGCAGGGAGGGGAGGGTGGTGTGAAAGAGCTCTCCAAAAAGTGCCTCTGAGGCAGAGAGAACCACCTCTGTGCAGAAGCCTGCCTGTGCCAGTCCGGGCAGAGCCTCTCATGACATCAGCTCGCAACCGGCTACACAACAACATGCCCGAAGAAACTGCTGTAGGTCGCAGAGGGAACCCGCTCCCGGCCATAGCGGGGGCACGCTGCAAACTGGAGACAGCCTGACCCTGGTGACTCTTGGAGGGACTCTGCTCTTTCCCCAGTGCCTCTGGGACTTTTCCTGCCACCCAAATGCCTGCCAGGGCGCAGGGGATGCTGCCGTGTGTACAGAAGTGAGCTTTATCTTAAGCGGTACTGGTCTAACACAGGTCTCAAAGCACCCTGGGATAGGCCTTTTGATAACTGGGTGGTTTATATCGATTGAACCACTCCTTCACCTCTCTGCTGAAACTGTCCCTTTCACTTGCACCTGATTTGCACAGCAGCAACCAAGGCCAGGCCTCATCCCCCACCACGGAATCCGGATAGTACCGAGTCTGGTGTGCCGATGTCAATCAGAGAGAGACCCAAAGAGCCCGAGGAGCATTTCTGAGGGTTCACAACTGCGATGGTCCCTGGACTCACTCGGCCAGAAGCAATCCCAGGAAAACCATTTCCACACTCTTGGCTTCTCCAGGTTCTCCAAGCCCAGTGTTTAAGCCAGTCACCAAGAGCACTATAAACCAGCATCAAGTTAACCTGGCTGTGAGCACCTGTTGATAAGCACGACCGCTCTGACTCTGCTTTGGGGTTGTTTCCTAAACGCGTACGAGAAGATTCAGCCTCCCACCCCATAATCCCTGCCAGGCAGGAGGCTTTGCTGGGAGCGGTCAGCCCGCCCGGCCCCGGCTGCCTGCCAGAGAACCAGCCCTGCCTGACTGCGGGCAAGGGCCTACAAGCCCACAGGAGCCCGGGACAGGTGTTTTTGCTGCTCTCGCTTGTGGAGGCATTGCAAAGTGTGGGAGGGTGCTGGAGACTCTGTAATTATAGCCTGTGAATTTAAATCCCACAGTTTGCAGGAGTTCTGGGATATTTCATGCAGCGTAAGCTCAGCAACACCTTCGTGACAACATGACGGCTCCTAAGTTTTTGCCTCGCTGTAGCAAGGTGCAGGCTTTTGTTTGTTAACACTCACACCGCCAGCGACTCCTCTTTGTCTTCTGCAAGTGATGACAAAAAGGGCAGAAAAGAAAGAGGAAAAGGTGAAGGAAAACACCCAGAGATGCCTTTAGTGACTGCAGAGCTCGGGGGAGGCCTTGGCTGTTCCTGGATGCCTGCTTGGGTTTGTTTCTGCCTCTGAGCATAAAGCAGTAAGTAAAGTGAGAGGTTCACGTATTCACTTCAAATTTCCTTCACCTGAATTAATCCCTGCTGTGTGTACAGAGACACAGTTCCTATCACACTACGTTAAACCCCGCCTCATTCTCATCTCCTGTTTTTTCAAAGCATTCCCTTTAGTTTAGAGCAGCTCATACTGGGCTCCCAGATTCAGGGCCATCATCTGGAAAGGGGATCCTTCGCTCTCTGTGTCTGGGTTTGCCTCCCGCAGGGAAGAGCAGCAGGGCTCCGCGGGTTGCTTGCTCATACGTGTAAAGCGCTCGGAGAGGTTAATGATTTTTCAAGCAAGGAGTATTAGTTATGCACATCGTTTCAGCCTTGCCTATTATCTTAGCATATTTATTAAATAAATACATCTGAAGCCTCTGCTTCAGAGGCAACGCTCTGCCCTGTTTGTCACCTGCAGCCTCAGCAACGCTTCCGTTCGCCCTCCTGCCGCGGTGCTTCGCCTGCTCTCCTTATTTTTATTTATGCAGACGTGCCCCTACTTAACACACACGTGCTTTTGCACCCCGGGTTTGTACATGCAGACGAGGGGTGAGGTGTGTGCAGATCCTCTGGGCAGGTTTCCCCACACCTCCCTGGCACCTTGGAGCTACAGAGCCAAAGGCAGGGTCTCACCACCTCACCAAACCCCTTGGTGATGCTAATTGCTGCCAGTGATCCTGTGCTGTTTAGAATGCCTTTAGCTTTGAAGAAAAATAGAAAAACCATTTCCATCTGTTGCTTGGTGCAGTGTAAGGAAAGGAGGCTGCTGGTCACTTCTTTAGGAGGGCAGCTTGCCCTGCAGCTTTTACCAAGCTCCCTGCCAGTCTCTGGTTGTCCCTCAGCTTGGTTTCTGCGCAGGCTTCCCCTAGGAGCTCTGGGAGCTTTGCTTGTGACAACAGGACTGAATTACACCTTTAGTCACCTGAGTTTTCCTTGATGAACCTGAAATATGTGTGGGCTCAGGCTGCCCCAAGTTTGAAAGTCCATCCTTCAGCTTCTTATCATAACTCACAGAGCCAATGAGCTGTTTCCTCCAGAATAATAAATATACCTTGAAAGAGAGGTTAAAATAGGGCCAGAGAGCGCTGGGAGCACCGGGGCAGGTGGTGACACGTTTGTGTTGCTGCTTCTCTCTCTGCATCAGCTGCAGCTCTTCCTGCTCGAGCGCTGCCCCAGGCTTCAGATGGGGATGTGAGGACAGATGGTTTTAGCCACTCCCGGTTGAGGGGAGCACAAGGTGACAGCAGGGCGGGAGCCATGGTCTTCCCTGAGCAGGTAGGGAAATCAAAGAGGTGGGTTGCAGCTGATGTCACTAACCTCAGGTCACTGCCTAAAGCTCTGCCTAAAGCATTTTGCTCTCCCTGTCCTAAACACACGGGGGTGACCAGCAAGATGCAAAGCCTAACTGAGGAGGGAATCTTCCCCGTTCCCAAAACTGTTTGTAATGTGGGTTTTTACATTCCTAAGTACCATTGGGAAATGTTTGTGAATAAGCTACCTAAGCGACAGGGGATAATTCTCATGTTCTGGAGCATCAGCTTTTCACGCAGAGGTGGGTTTTGTAAAACCTGGAGAAATTTGGTGTCTTCACATCTCCGCTCCTCTGCCAAAAGTGGTCGGGAAGTTCAGAAATGGCTGTGGGGAGAGAAGGGGCTGGTGATCAGGCAGAGAAACTCTTCTGTGTGTGACCAGAGAAAGAAGATACAACCTGCAACAGGCAGGTGAAAATATTGGTGAGCGATGGTGAATTCTGCCTTTCTTGTGTTCACATCCTTCCGTGTGGCTTTTTAACACACCTAGTAGATGCAAACAAAATACATTTGAGCTTGAGCTTCCCCACAATCTGGGTGTGAGCACTTCAGACTGGTTAGGCCTAAGATGTAGCAGGAAAGCTGGGAGATGTCGGGAGTTTTTTAGCGTAGAATGATTGTACCCAGCGCTTTCAGCAGGGTCATGTCATAGATAAATAGATATTTTTCCCCGTCATGGCTGGTTTTGGCTTTCATTGCTTTTGTGAGAGCAGAATGACAGGTCTGAGCCTCCCGCCTGGGAGTTGTGAGGCTCGCACAAGTGAGAGCAGAGTACGACCTCTGGCTTTGAAGCATCCTTGTCCCAACAGATTTATCACTGGGGACACACGAAGGCTTTGAAAGAAAGGAAGCGGTTCTGTTTCACAGCCCTTTCTTCCCGCAAGTTTGTTTGCCGTTGTCCTTTTATCATTATTGTAGCTCCAGCGATGACGTTATGTGAGGCCCTTCATCTTTGGAGATCTTTTTGCTTTGTCAGAATCTCAGGGCTGTTTGCAAAAAGATACTTTAAAAATAAAAATCACTTGCTAAGTGGGTTTAGCTCGTCGTGGACCCAGGATCAGATTTTGCTTGGCGAGTCATAATTAGTCATTGCATAAGGACAGGCGAGTGGGAGGCAAAGGGTTACGAGCGAACGCTGGAGAAAGGAAAGATACGTATCATTAAATAAAAATGTGACCACCCAAGATTACAAGTGTTGTAGTCCTCCTTTTAACAAGCACACACCGTACTTTCATTAACCCGGGCCTGCCTGAATAGCAGCCTGTCTGGCCGGGCGGGCAGTGATTTTGTGTAAGCTGGCCCTAATGACAAAGACAGGCCACCTACCCTGAACTTTTCTCTATGACTTTATTCTTCAGCAGTGCTCAAGTGTAAATAAACTTGTTTACTCCCATCAGGATGGTAATGATAATGAAGCCTTATTTGTTTCGCCCCAACGACAAAGTAATTTGTGCGTAGCCCAAGCGGAGAAAAGCTGGGGGAGCGGGGGGGCGAGAGAGCAGTTCTGCTTTATGGTTTCTCCATAGGCAAAGTTGCTGCAGTCAGGATTTTCCTTTGCTCTTCATTGTGTGCGATGGGTCAACGAGGGAGAACTTTGTCTCCCAAAGCTCTGCCGTAGAGCAGGGGCTGGAAAGGGAACGGCAAAGAAAATAAGAGTAATAAGAAGGCAGGAGTGAAGCAAGGAGTCAGACAAGCCTATCTGGGAGGGAGAGAGTGACTAAGTGAGAGGGAAGGGGAGTTATCTGGTCAGACTTGTGAGTCACTATAGAAAATGTACAGAGCAGCGCAACCTGATGTTTGGTTGGGTTTTTTCCATTCACTGGTGTCTCTGAAGCATTAATGAATCACAACAACAGCAGCGAGAGGATGTACAGAAGGGGGAAGGGGAAGCCAGGACAGGGCGGAGAGAAGGTGCAGCCTGGCGCGTGCGCTGCGGAGGAACAAGGGGAGAGGCTGGAAGGGGATGGGGCATTTCTAGGGAAGAGGAGGATGAAGTGAGAATGTGCTTGTGAGTGGCTCAAGCTGACCTAAGACTGCTGGGACAGAAAGGGCCCTTCCCAGCTGCACTCGCCTTGCCGTGCCCCGTTGCTTCTCCCTTACCCGGGGTTCGGGCAGCCAGCCTCGGGTAAGGACCTGCCCAAGAGGGAAATCGATCCCTTCATTTTCTGATATGGTTAGTTTTCAGCTGGTCGTGCCGAACTGGAGGAACAATGTATGGGAAAAGATTTAGTTTAAATGTTAAAAAAGCAGTTTAAAACTGGCTTTTGTAATGGTTGCTGGAACTAAGAGCAGAGATGGGGCATGTGGTCCCAGCTCACTGTACCCATAACAAGGCAGGCAGTGCAGATTTAGCTTGCATTTAGTATGTGTAGCTTTCTAAGAAAAAAAAAATCCATGAGTCATTAAAGAGAAAAGAAAAACAATTAAAAAAAAAACCTCATCTCCCCTCAAAAAAAATAATCCCAGAACTGAAGGAGGGAAGGAAAAAGACATCCCAGACAACATATCCATTGGCAAGCTCCTCAGGAAACCTAGTCAGCAGCTGCAGGCTCATCTTCCAGATCTGGGGAGGTCAATGTGTCTAGAACCTGGAGAGGATTTTGCAGGGGACCCGCCCTGTAGGGTCTCCCATACAGGAGAGCAGACAGAGGAGTGAGGGGTGGGCAGACCGAAGCCCAATCCATAGAAGCACAAGTACCCAGAGCTGTGCGGTGATTCCCAAGCGCAAATGGATTTAGAAGGAGTTTAGGCGGGGCTGGAGAGCAGCAGGAAGCTGAAAGGTGCAGAGACACTTGGTCGGGAATAGAAATGTGCAAACCCTTAGGCCGTAGCATGTTACGTTCCGGAATGACAGGCAAGGACGTGGTGTTACTGCACCAAGCATCCAAGTACAACCTGCTTCAAGTTCTACCAGAGAGCTCTGCACTCACACCGCTGGAGTCAGGAGCAGACACTGGCCTCCTAATTGCAGCTGGATTAAGTGGATATATGCCACTGGAGTGGCTGGATATTTCAATAGCAGTAAATAGCGTCTTCTAATAGCGACACATCCAAGGTGGCGGTGGATCTCGTGTTGCCCTGCCATGCTGAGTGCTGTGAGCTCTCACTCACTGTCCTGCTGACTGCTATGTCTAGATCTGCACCAGAGCACAGGAACCATGCAGTGATGGTTCTCCTTATGAATTACCTCCATTTTGGCCACGTCAATCAAACCGTTGAGCTCTCCAGGTTGTATTCCCTGTCTGACTGCTGTTGCAGAAGTTTCCCTGAGACTTTCCGTCCGTGTCGAGGTGACTTTCTGCAGCAGGGACACGCTGGCAGAAGAGCTCTCCAGGAGGCCATCGTTAGAAGAAGACCTCGCTCCCTTATTCTGGCTTCCACCAAGCACAGTGAACACTTCCAGCTGTGACTCCAGGGCAAAACAGAAACAGTTAATCTGAGGTAATAACACTTTGCTCCTCTGTAGCACCTTCTTCAAGGACCTCA
This sequence comes from Baryphthengus martii, assembly GCA_013396935.1. Lineage (NCBI taxonomy): Eukaryota > Metazoa > Chordata > Aves > Coraciiformes > Momotidae > Baryphthengus > Baryphthengus martii. The sequence goes on along the minus strand of VWZK01000044.1, from coordinate 86,379 downwards.
GAGTGCTTTTCAAACATTAGTGAATTAAAGCTTTGCAGTCCTCCCGATGGAAGCGGAAAAGGAAGGCGAAACACAGCACAGCAATGCTACACAAGCTCAAAAACTCTGCAAATTGTTTCCATGGGGACTGAAATGCAGCCCTCTCTGCTAACAGCAGCGGGGATCAGCCCACCCCTCCGAAATGCCAAGGGAGCGGGAGCACGGCGCTTGCCTATAGGAGATGGAGACCAGGGAGAGCGTGAGGAAGTCTGGCTGGGAAAAGACCTTTCTTGTGAGGAATGTATTTGTATAACCCTCTCTTTCTGGTCAAAGATGTCTAAAAACCGAATCACTGAATCCTCCTGAGGGAGCACCTGATCCGACTCCTCTGAGAAACGACAGTTTGCGTGAAGCTTTTTAATTTGTAAGGAGAAGAAAGTCCAGGCGAGGCTGAGGAGCTGTGCGTGCAGCTCGGCTTTAAATCCTTCCTTGTGCTGCAGCAGGCACAGCTCTGCTCTAGCGCCGAGCCACAGCCGCGTGGCATCCCTAATGACCTTGTTTTCTCAACTCACCGAGACAGCACGGCACGGCGCGACGCCCTTCCCCGCACCGCCTCCGCTCTCCCTCGGGAATAACGTGTCACCTGAGAAACCTCTGGCACCACCTCACACGCTTCTTTGAGGGCTTTCACCCCACGCCTGTCTCGTTTTGACATTGTCTAGCGAGGAAAACCTGACAGGAACCCTAACGCTGGGAAATGCAGCAACCAAATTCCCTGCAGAAGCCACCTTGACTGCACGACTAAGGATGCAGGTGCCCCCAGGCTGTGGAGGCGACTGCATCTACGCCCCAAAATCACAAGACCTTCGTGTCTCTTCCCTTTCCAGCGGTCTGTCCAGAGCCAACTGCTCTGCTCGTCCTCATGTCTGCTGCGAGGCAGGCTCAGTTCCTGGGTTTCCAGTTCTGCACCCCTTGACCACAACGCTGCTGGTCCTTAGGGAAGAGGTATGTTGAGAGCTCTGGTGTCATAGAAGATCCCTGAGCAGAAACCAGGTGGTCCTAATTTTGGTTCTTAATGTAACTGTGCTCCAGTGTTGCTTGAGAGGCACTCCTGAAGGTGAGGTGAGGGCCAGGTGACTTTTCTCTCTGTGACAGACTTAATAGGGGAGAAAATGGTTCCAGGGCAAAAATTAAAATTTGGACTGGGTTCTGAAACCTAAAAAAGACAAAACAATTGTACGGTCTTCTGGTTCCTCCGAACAACAATAATTCATCACTCTCCTGTGGCTCAACGTTAGCCTAATTCAGGTTTGTTTCATCCAGTGAATTGGAATAGTAATTAAAATGGTAGACCCAGCCTGCTTCATGGGCTTCCCAGTACCAAACCAGAGCTAAAGCTGATGAACACCAGTAAGTAAATGAAAAGGCCAAACAGATTACTAGAAATGAGGGCATCACACATCACAAGCACTGAGATAATAAAAATAGCACAGTACAATTTAATGGTGGGGGTCTGCTATAAATTATTGCGTTATTTGTATTATAGAATTGATTGCCACGATAACTGTCTTGCAGATGATCCTGTTATTAGCTCTCAAGGCCTTCAGCAGGACAAATGGCTCAGATTATCATTTATAAAAATGACTCCTTGCAAGGCTTTTTAAGCTTAATTAATTATTGTCCTAAAGAATAAATTAATGTCCTAAATTAAATATTGTCCTAAATGAGGATCCAAGGCTACTGATCAGTATTGCTGGACTAACAAACTAAACTCACCTTCCGTAGCTGGCAGTCAAAATAGGTAAGGGCACAGGAGGAGGAACGGTGAGATTCATCCTGCAAATCTCATGGCTTGAACTTTACACAAGTCTGAGAAAAAACTGGGGTGGATCTGGGATGGTCCATCCCATCATTGCTTTTCAGAAAGCTGACAACAACTGCACAGCTTGAAAAAAGCATTTCTTAGCGCATGAAGAAATGTAAGACATGTCTTCTACGTGAAAACGGCCAATGTTTTTTCAGCCAGGACAATACAAAGGGCTGAATGGAGTGTGGGCAATTTGGAGGAGAAAATGTTGCATCAAGATGTGGGCTGAGAGCGTCCATTTTGAAGATTTAACCCAAGCTACCAAGGCTAAGATGGGATGAGAGACCAGCCTGACCCCTGCAAGCTGCTCTTACTGGGCTCTCCTTGCCCTGTGCCACCACCCCAGGTGAGGTAGGACCATCAATGTGGGAGGGACCACCCTCTCTCAAGAGCACAAGGGCTTTTAATCTTAAATAACAATTACAGCTGATGCTGAGCCATGGCCAAAAGATTATGGGGACACAGGAAAGCAAGAGGATAAGGCTCCTGTCAGAGGTGCTGTATCTATGTGAGCAGATCTACCACTTCTCCCCACGTTCGGCTGCACAGCCGCGTGGCTGGCAGACGAGGAGAAGAGCGCGGTTGCTGAGGCTTTTCTGAATATTGTGGGTCTGATTAAATTCTGAGCGCAAACCCTCTCAGCAGTTTCCTTGCAAACAACCTGCTGTTAGAAAATGTGATCAACAAGCCTCTCAGGTGTGTTTTTTGGAATCTAAACCAGCCCAGCTGCGGTGCTGCCCTTTGCGAAATCCCGAACAAGGGCAGCCAAACCAGAGGCGGGAGGCCAGGAGGAGGTTAGAGGCCAAAAAACAGGGGTGGCAGGCTGAAAAAGAGTATGGGAGTTTAAAAGGGCTTGAAGGACAGAAAAGGGTTTGCAGGCTGATGGTAGGTAGGAGGCTGAATAGTGGGGTGGGAGGCCAAAAAAGGAAGACGAGAGGACTGGAGTTCAAACAGGAGTGGGAAGGCAAAAATTAATCGTAGGGCTGGAGGCAGGTGGGGCTGTAACAGTTGGAGGCCAGGAGGGACTGGGGTACCAAAGAAGGGGAACAGGAGGCCCAAAAGAGGGGGAAGCTGGAATGAAAGGAGAGGGCAGCAGAGGGTGGGAGGTTGAAGAAGACCAAAAGGCCAAGAAGAAGTGGGAGGTGGACAGAGAAGGCTCTGAGTGTTGTCTTTTCCACATGGCTCCTGCATTGCAGCAAGGAATGTCCATCATCCATGCTAAAACTGGGGGATATAAATTAGAAAAAAAAAAAAAAAACCAAACCGTGGAAGAATGAACCTCAACACCTATCTCCAGCATCTGAAAGCAATGAAGGAGAACATCACATGAAATCAGGACCCAGCAATAACCACGTGGCTGCTCAGCCCTGGTCACATCAAACAAAACCAGAGAAGGGCTCAGCTGGAGAGGTACTTCTGGTGGCATTTATGGGCCTCTCAGCAACGGGGAGGAAAAATCTCCTAGTAAAAAGGTAAACGAAACCCTCTAGCAACACCCTGTGATAACCACATGAAAGCCTCGCTCCTGTCTGGTGGCCTTTTGTCAGGGACCCGCCAGCGGAGCGTGAAATGCCTCACGCCGCAGCGAAGCGGCCCAGGTTGTGCCCTCGCTCCTCCCCAGGCTGCTCGTGGAGAAAACCGGGTCTTCAAGCAGATGTAACAAAGCTGTTTATATCCTAAAGTGTTCTTTTACACTTGGGAACCCAGACTGTAGCCTCAGCATCAAAGATAAGTTTGTAATAGCCTTTTAGTGGAAATAACCCTTATTTGCAAGAAAGTTCTAGCGCTGAGCTGAGGTGTAAAATAAAAGCAGTAGATATTACTCATAATGCACGAGAAAAGTTGATTCCATAAAAGGCCTTTTTTTTTAAACTTCTAAAAGCAGCAATTTCAGGTTAGAAATCATGGAGAAAATCTTGGACCTATTGAAGTCGGCACGAGCAATTTCCTTACCTGTGTTATGAAGAACGTTTTAGCTTATGAAAGCCCAGTAGATTTTTGGATCTAATTTCTTTTTTTGTCATTTATGCGATTTGATTACTTTTTGTAGCTTTCAGTCGGACGGCGCAAGCAGGTTTTTTTCTTTGCCGCTCCTGGTTAATTTAACTGCACCATTCCTGTGTCCAAGACCAGTGAAGATAACTATAGGCTCTTTTAATTTCTTTATAAAATATCCAAATAATAATAAAAAAAACCCCAAACAAACTGAAAACCAGCAAAACCAAATGGCTCTTATCCCTAGCCCCAAACTACGCGTATCAATTCTCTATGTCCTCCTCATTGCTTTTCTAACGGACCAAAACTAGGGGGTTACATTATCTCGTGTTGTTCCTCCAAGCAGGGAAATGGTGACATTCAGAAGGAAACCACTCTCTATTTCAAGTAAGTCACAAACTGTATCTTGGCTGCTTGGTTAACCAGGGTGTATCCCTTACTTACATTTGTGGGTATTAGAGAATTAAATATTAGAGAATGAAACCAGAATAAGGTAAGCTGTTCTTCTGCTCGTTCTTCTCAGACTTGTCAAAAAACAGGTAAAAAAAAAAAATAAATCACAAGTTCCACGAGAGATCAAATTTTGATTCTTCCAAGCCATTTCCAACAGAGCAATTCCAGGAGGTCTATAGTAGAGCCCATCACAGCCCTACACGCACGGAACGTGTAACTCCCTGGTTATTGCACACCCCACAGCAAAGCAAACCTCTACTTGCCATCCACTTACCATGGTGGTAAGAGTTGTGCCTGTTAGGATGGAAATTCAGACTGTGGGGAATTGTGGTGGTCCTCCATGACACAGAGCTGATAGTCATCTCCTTTATTGTCTGCCCTGAACCGTTCTGCTACGTATTGTGATGTCCTGAAAGGGACCTGGGACCCTTAATCTGCCTCACAGAAAGGTTTTAAATCTTAATTAATTAAGATTTGGAAAGAATTTGTTAGTTTTTTGAGCAGTGTGCCCCACAGAAACCATCTTAAAACAGTCAGGAATCACCTGCCCGATGACATACAGCTCTCAAACAGCTTCAGAAATTTGTGGGAATGTTACACACTTGCTAGAATTTTTTTTTTTCCTCCAAAGCTTCATAACTCTGTCCTATGCTGTCCATAGAAAAGTATAAACATGGTGGATGGAGTTATTGCAACGCCACCACCATTTTAGCCTTGTGGTATTACCCATCTTCGTTCCTTCCCTCTCTCTTTACATTCAAGTACAAGAGCAGAGGCATTGTATTAGGGGGAAAAAAAATTCTCTTTTAATTTAGTTAGCAGAGGAACAAGCCCAGAAGACGTGCAATGCTATCAGTCACATAGTAGATACGATACGCGGTAGATACCTCACATGTTCGGCCAAATGTGCCATAAACTACACCTTTTTGAAGTATTTGTATCATTTTTGCGTTACACAGCAGCTAGATTCTCATGTTAAGTAAACAAGGAAATAGTAAAATATGTGTGGTTTGGTTGGAGAGTGTTTGTAACCTCAGACAAGTGAGTGAAAGTTACGTAAAGGCCCGGGCATAAAGTTCTCCTGAGTAAAACGCACCATCTAGAGGAGGACACCACTTCTGCAAGTGCTCGGCAAAAGAACCTGCAGAGAGCAGCCGTTAAACAGCTCACAGAAAAGCAGAAAACACCTCGACAGAAGCAACGAAAAAATCCTTTCATCAGAAACCCTGGATTCTTTGAAAGAAATATTTCTGAGGCAGTTTCTAACAAAAAGGCGTTTCTGTACCAAGTCAAATAAGGCTCCTGATCTCAAAGGCTTCTTGAAAAGGAAACCAGGCTACTGCTCACGCTTCTACGATCCAAAGGTGACAGAAGGAAGGTGCTCATCCTTGGGGGCTCTGGCCTGTAGGGACAGCACAAATGCCTCTGCAGATAGGCTGTCGCTTGCAGGTTTTACATCGGCAAAGATTTACCCAAAGGGGTGCAAACACGACAGGAGAGCATACGGTAAACTGATCGTCTACCTCTTGCACAAGAAATTTGTAAACAGCGAAACTCTCGCTGAAGCCAGCGAGGGCCGCGGAGGCACTGCAGGGATTGTGGGAGCGGCCAAGTGTCTCCCCTGATCTGGAATCAAAGAGAGGATCCTCAGTTCCAGCCTGTGGAGAAACATTCCTTCCGCTTTTAGCCAGTTTTTGAGGGTTCCCAAGCTTTGTAGAGCTCGGCAAAGGGGATTCAGAGAGCTAAAGTCCAGCTTTCCCTGGTACTGGGGAAGTATCTGCTATACAGAACCAGTACGTGGCTGGTGTTTGCTTTATTAACTCTGTAATAAATGCAGGGTAGCCATGAAAGCCAGAAGGTGAGAAATAGTGCACTTCGTGCTCCTTCCCCATCAGCATGGGGGAATATTCCCATGTTGATCAAGTTGCAGGAACGTGTTTTGAAACTCCCATGTAAGTAGGAAGCACAACATCTTTTACCATTTTAATAAACTATGTTTCCTTTGTGTCAATCTGTCTCAAAACTGTTGGAATCAGAACAGTTCCCTAGTGACAGCTTCATCCTTTAAACTCCGCAGATGAGAGAGGACATAGAACAACCCGTGCTGAAGCAGGATTGAGAGTTACCAGGGTGGCAGTTTGTAGGATGCTGGCGATGAGCCTCTCAAAAGCACAAGACCTTTCACTGGAGCTGAAGAGACCACAGAGACCCAATTTGCCTCGCTAAAGTGTCAAAGAAGATTGTAAATTCCCTCTGCCCTCTCCCTCCCCACATGTCTGCTTGGTGTTGCCTGTGAGTTCCAGCTGACTGCCAAGAGGCGGGATGAGGCCCCTGGCACCAGAGATTTACCTGGAGAGAAGGAATGCTCCACACCATTGCTCCTCTTGGTGGTGTCAAAGATCTGCTGCTTCCCTTTCTCTCCCGTCAGGCTCTCCCAGAACCATCTTCAAAGTCAGTGATGGCACAAAGCTGTGGCTCCACCACACTTCTTCCTGCAAAGAGAGAGAAATAACCGTGGCAGCGGAAACCTCTGGATGTTTTTCATTTGCCCATTGTTGGCAGAGTGTGTCAGGCTTCTTTCTCTTTTTCTGCAGGTGCAAATTAATTCATTAAAGCCTTCAGGGAGGATTCCAATGACTCCTTTGCATTTCAGGTCTCCACATAACTGCAGTGGTCAGGGGATTCTCAATGACCTCCCGAGTGTTGGAACCCAGTTAACAAAACTTCAAGTTCTGTTTCAGAAATGGTTTGCCTAGATTTTGCTCGTTTCTGACATTCCCTGTCCTAGGCCACGAATTCCTTGCCCAGGAATTAACTACAGGCTGTTTAGCAGACATCAGTAAATACAATTTTGATGGAGAAGTAGATCCTGCAGCCTGGAAAGCCATCCAGCATCTAGAGAGAGGTTTAGGGTGATGTGTCAAGAGAGATAAAAGCAGAGGCTCAGTATTTATTGTGGTTTTGGCAATGAAATCGTAAAAAATTACGAATACAGTTGGAGAAAAAAAATATGAGTCTAATTGTCAGTAAGAAAAGAGAAGTGACTGCTGGCTGGGCATTTGGCAGGACATCCACAGCGAAGCCCAGAAAGCTGGTTTGGAGCAGCCGCTCTGCTCCTGCCGCTGCAGCTCTGTGCAGAACGCTGCTTGTCAGTGCGCTCTTTACTTGGGGTTTTTAGGATAACAGTGACATCAGAGGTAGAAAAAGCCTCATAAACCACAGGAACTCACCTCTTCCCAGAAGCATAGTGGTTTCCCTCATAAAAGAACAGCAGGTGTTAGAGTGTCACCGAGGGACTCAAGTTTGACCACAAAGCCAAGAAAAAGCAAGTGTCTTTAGTAAATCTCAGCTTCTCAGTGACCTCTGACGGAGCAAATCTGCCAAGGCTAAATTGGCTGCCTTAGGCCAACGCCAATGATTTATCTGTGTTGGTTGGGCTCGAGTCTTGGAGGCTTTATTGAGACTAGAAGGAAACTTACTCAGCAGAGAGCAAAGCAGCAGCCAAAATTTGGCCTCTCTGACAGCAGGGAGATGCGGTGCTGAGGTGGAAGGCTTCAGGGCAGAGGAGAGAGGGGAGCACAGTGCCCAGAACAGATTGGTGCAGTAGAGTTGTGCCCAGCTTTGCAGGGCTTGTACCGAATTCCAGCCTCTTCCCTGTGTGAGCTTTGGTTGGGAGCGGTCCTGAGAAGTAAATGCAGAGGTGGGAGCTGTGCTGCCTTACATGAAGCAGCAAATCTCTACAAAACTCCCAGTGTTGCATCACTGGGTGAAATTTAAAAGTGTGTGTGTGTGTGAGAGAGAGAGAGAGGGAGAGAAAGAATGCTTGAAGAGATGAAAAAGGTTGAAATGATTCACTCCTCGCCTTTTTGTCTAATTTGGTAGATAATACAGGGTGTGATGCTTCACTGCCTCCTTGCTGAGCAGCTAGTGCAGAGCCAGTTTCAGCACAGTCAATGAAAGGACTCCTCTGGATCCAGCCCATATATGGTGCAAAATAAGGCAGAGGCGAAGCGGGCACAGAGACGCGCTGGCTGCGGGTGCTTCAGCCGCACGTTAAGCCTGGGGGGTGGGATGCTTTTCTGTTGTGCAAAGATGTGATGAGTTGTGACACAAGCTCAGAATTGGAGGCATTTCAGTGGCTTCCTCGACTGAAGAGTAGCGTTCTAAAATGGCATTTGACACTTTATATTAACTTAAGCCCAGCCACGCTACGGGAACAGCAGCCGATGGATCAGAAACTGAATAAACACCTCCAGGGGAATGGAGCTCCCAGGGCACAGTGATGGAAAAGCAGGCTGAGCCTTAGGGGGTGCGGCCCCATGCTGCGGGAGGGGAGGGTGAGGATGGCACAGAAAGGGTTTCGAGAGAGCGGTGCTGGTAGAGGTTTCAATCCCTGTTTGAGAAAGGCCAAGATTTGTCTCACAAGGGTCACAGCTTCTGATTCCCATGCTCGTAACACTCGCAGCACAGCACAGCGCACGGAAGGTATCTCTGCAGATAACCTGTGGGTGCATCTCTCAAGGAATTAAATGAATACACAGAAAGCCTGTAGCAAGTACTCAGAAGTCAAAATACAGCCGTGACGCCCTGCACGGGGGAAATTTATGCCGCTCCTTGTTTACTTGCAAGTCTTTGTTCCAATGCATAGTATTTCTCCAATAACGTGCTATCAGGTCAGCGGGTTTGGCGAATTGGACTCGATGATCCTCATGGGTTCCTTCCAACTTGAGCTAGTCTGCAGAGCTTTGTTCTCTAAGCAGGGCTTTGTTCCTTAAGCGGGGCTTTGCTCCCTAAGCGGGGCTTTGGCTTCCCGCTCGGAGAAGCCCGGCGGGAGGCGCCGAGCGCCCGGCAGGGGGCGCCGCAGGGCAGCGGTGCGTGAGTGGGGGCGGGGCCTGTCTATGAGGGGCGGGGT
>VWZK01000044.1:32014-77167 GCA_013396935.1 Baryphthengus martii | reverse complement strand
CCGAGCACGGGCACCTGGCGGAGCGGCAGCGGCGGGAGGCGGTGGAGATTCGGGAGCTGCGGATGGACCTGGCCGCCTTGCCGCCCCCCTTGGCCGGGCTGAGCCTGGAGGAGTTGGAGGAGACCTACGAGATGCTGCTCAGCGAGAGCTGCCAGGAGACCCTGCTGCGCTACCAGGAGCAGCTCCAGGTATTGCAGGAGCAGGAGGCTCAGCGGAGCCGGGAGAACCTGGAGCTCCTGCGGGAGGAGAGCCGGCAGTGCCGCCAGCACCTGGAGGACCTCCAGCGCCAGGGCCGGGAGCTGTGCGAGCTCCGGGAGCGACTGGAGCAGGAGCTGCTCGCCTTGCAGGATCGCCACGGCGCCGAGGTGGAGGAGTACCAGGTGCGTCAGCTCTGCCCCCGGCCGGTGTCCCCCTGGGTCCCGGGCCTCTCCCGGCTCTTTTCGCCGTGCACTCTGGCCGTGCCGCTTGCTTCCCACCCTCCGGTGCTTGTTTTGGAGCTCTGCCGAGTCTCCTTCCGTCCTTCCGCTCTCTCTTTCCCTTCAGTTGTGGTCCATCGTGGGACGCGAGCGCGATTTCCCATCCTCCTGGCACTCTGCTGCCGTAGACAGCTCCTGCTGCTGCGGGAAGTGCCTAAACTTCTCCAAAGGCTCACTCTAGCTCGCCGTGGGCCAGGGCTTCCCTGTCTCTCTTTGCTTCCCTGCAGTAGGATTTCCCCGGGCAGGATTTCCCCTGGCCCAGCTAGAGCTTGTTGCTGCTCTGGAGGGAGCAGGGAGTCCCTGCTCCGTTTGGGGAGAGCTGGGTGCGAAGGGTGAGGATCAAAAGGGAGACGGTGACCCTGAGGACATCCTCCAGGTGACAGGTGCTCCATTCCCCAAGCACCCAAAAGCGTGGAGCTGGCTCCTGGGCTTGCCAGGGCTCGGGCTCGGGCTGGCGTGAGCTCACGGAGCCGTGCTGGGAGAAGATGAACCGAGTCCCTGTGCAGTGGGATACGAAGCGTCCCTTCTAGCCTGAGACTTGAGGTTGACCTGTTGCCATTAGAGAAATGAATCAGAATTTTCTTCCTGCTTTACACGTGCTCCTGTGCACCCTGAGCCTAGAGAAAAGCCTGTGGTCCCCAACGAGTTAAGGAGACTTGGAGTTGTCTCAAGTCGGGAAGAGTCATGACTGTGCCACAGGCAGTCAGCAGAGTGGCATTTTTTTTTTTTTTTAAATCAGACTTTAAGGATGTCGATGAGTGGTACGTGGTCGAGGCAGGTGCTTGATGGTGTTACGCGGAGGGTTATAGCATCTGGAGCTGAGTATTTGCTTGCTGTCAGAATACCGTTTGGTGTAACGACGTATAATCGCCTCGTGTGTGTGAACGGATCGGCAGCTGCCGGAACAGCAAAATATCCCTTCATCCCATTTAGAGCGGAGAGCACATATTAGATCATCCAGGGCATCGATCGATTTCCTGAGGGCGACATTTCTTTTGTTCATTGTTAGACCTTTTATTAACACCCTGCTGGAGCTGGGTGTTTGTCTGAAGCCCGTGTGCTGATCACATTGTGCCCAACGGCCGTGGTAGATTATGGAGGTGCTGGCAGCTTGGAAAGGACTGGGACCTGTTGCTGTGTGTGTGTGTGTCTGGCTTTTGTACGTTGGTAGGTTGTTTGCAAGCTGCATAGTTTGCAGATGCTGTGAACTGAGGCAGATTAGCTATGTAAGAAGTAATCAGAAGGGCTTTTAACTTTTAAATAAATATTTTCTTTTCATTTTTGACAAAAGGGCAATTCATTTTTTCCAATCACGTACGTAAACGTTTCCAAAGCTTTAGGAGATGATGTTGTATGCAAATCTGTCATTAATTGAATCTATCCATCAGTTAAAGCCAAGTGATAATGTAAAGAAGAAAAAACCCCTCATCATTTTTTCCCTGTTTTTTCAAGGTGTATTAGTTTATATAAATGCACAGAAACCTACTAATAGTTAAAGCTACTTTGATGTCCAAAATATGTCCTCCTTGCTGTATGTATTATTAACGCTTTATAATGAAAATTTAATTTATCTGCCATCATCATCACTCCAATAGAAAACCTTTAACCATGGAATTTTGTAGAGCTCACTATCCATGCTACACATTTTTCTTCTAAAGCCCCTTAGGTGTGTGAACACACCTGTTCTAACTGTTGTTTAACTCGGCAAGGGGCTTTTATACCAGTCGGTGGTCTCTGTGTCTGGTTGTGTTTGTAAAGAATTTTATTCAAAAAAGCAAGTGGAGACAGAGGAACCCACTGTAGAAATCAGATAATCAGAATCGGTGCACGCCCTTGGATTGTCCTGATCCAATACCCAAAAATGGATTGTTATTTTGGTACCAACACAAACTTCTAGTTTCCTCGCACGAGCGTTTGGCCTGCTTTGGATTTTACAGGAACCTTCCAACCTTATTGATACAAGAAAAAAAGCGCTTAGAAAGGCAACTTGAAAATATGTGAGCTGTCTTATCTTGGAATATGTATCTAGATAATATTCAAATTCTAGTGAAAATTATATAGTAAGATTTATAACTTCTGATTGGTTGCATATTTGAAATGTTTGGTTTCTAATGAGAAAGGCCTTTCCCAGTGGCCAGTCTACTGCACATGAGAAATAAAATATCTTTTGCTCATATCCATGAAGGAAAATTACAGACTGTGTAGAAGTAGCTGTTTAAAGTTGTTGGTTTTTTTTTCTTGTGATCAAAGCTTTTTTTCCTCCCTCATTTTTTCTTTTATTGGTGAAAGTATGTTCAGCATGGATTTTAAACTAGTCTTTAAAGAGCATCCATCCCATGCTTATTTATTGTAAAATGTCACGTAGAAATGATTTGTATGTGCAGATTTAAGTCAAGTGATTAGTGGTCATTGCAGCTGCAATAGCAATTAGATTTATTCACATTTTCCATATATCATCCAGTCGCCTTATATGTCCATCTTTGCCTCCTGCACTGTCCTTGTCCTCACTAAAGCTTTCAGCAATGCTAGAGAGAAATAAGGATTTGGAATTATAATTTCGCTTTTCCAAACAATTGTTTGGAAAATTTTCACTGATCCTGGCTGCTGAAGGGATGAGCTCAGTAGGTCTCTTACTTCCCTAATTTTAGCTGTGACAGTACTCGGGCAAAAACTCATTGATTTCAGAAAACTCTGTATTTTTTCCATGCAAAAATGGTCATGGCTCATCCTGCTGCTTCGAAATGAGGCAGGTATTTTTCACTGATACGATGTGTTTAGGATCAGTTCCCACGTCAGCGGTGAGCTCCAGGGAAGAAGGAAACATCTTGTCAAATGAACATATAATATCAATATGCCGTGTGCATTTTTTTGTGTACCAGTTTCTAGCCAGCTAAGTGCAGAGTGTCAGTTCCTCCCCTGCTGAGCCACTGAATGAGCTACGGGAGCGGTAAATAGTACCAGATGGAAAGGCCCGGAGCCTGGAATTCTCACTTTATACCCTGAGTAGGTGCAGCTTGGACAGCCCAGATAAATTCTCGTTCCCCTGCTGCCCTTCTAAAATTTCCCACTGCTGCCTGGAAAGGAACATCTGAAGGGTGAGAAAATCACCTCTATTCAGTTACTTCGCTCTAGCAGGACATCACTGGGATTTGGGCGGCATGGGATTGTGGTGGTCTAGAAACAAATCTTTCCAAGGCAGTCCTGTGTGAAGCAAACCCAGCTACGACAATACAGGTTGTCTTTTGCAAAATAGGAGTTCGTTGGCTTGCAGTCTCCTGAAATTTGCTGAAGTGCTTTAGGTACTTCTTGGCATGCTTGGAAACGGGAGGTAAGACCCGTTGTTCTCTGCATGATGGTTAAGCATCAGTGACTGGAGGGCTAGAGGACTGTGTCTGCCATCCAGTCCATATAGTGCCTGCTCCTGTTGGAATGAATTCCTTTGGAACTGTTACGCAGCTGGCTGAGTTATGTAGCCCCTTATGGTAGTCATTCACTCAAACACGCGGATGCAGAGTGCTCTCCAAATCCAGTAGGTAGAATCTAGGTGGCTTTTCAAACCCAAACAGCAGAACTTGATTCTGATGCCTTTAGAAAGGTGTGAATATCCCCAGTCTTTCAGGCCTCCACACACTTTAGTCCAGTGCACGTGTTCCCTGTAGAGATTCTTCTGGGACTGCACCAAGACCTGTGCATCCTGAAGCTCTTTCCCACATGGATGCAGATGTATAGGTTAGTCTTTGTGTTCTATACGGAGGCAACACCTGAATCACTTCATGTTTTGTATCAGAGCTCTCGACACTTCTAGAGGTTGGTCCCATCGAGCTCCAGTTCTTTCTTGTCTTTTGCTGACTCCTGGTTCTGTCAACACCCTGTCCATTCCTACTCGATAGCCTTTTCCTTTTAAAAGCAGGGCCTGGCATTTTCCTTCCCTTCTCATCTTGGGATTTTCCATTGTGCCTGTTCTTGAACAGGATTTGCTGCCTCGGAGCCACTAAAGATCAGAGGTTCTGCTTGCTGGTCTGGATGAGTCTGGTGGGTGGTTGAATAGGATTTGGCTTCTGCCATAAAAAGAGATTTTTGGGTACATTGAAGGCTGTAGACAAGGTTTGTCAAGTCAAAGGAAACATGACAACAACCATTTAACAACATTCTATAGAGAGATATGTATATGAAGATACAGGCAGCCTCCTTCATAAAGCTTTCTTTTTACTTTTACTTTAATCATCATCTTTTATTTTTTTATGTTTGAAATGCCAGCATTTTATATTGTTAGTTCTTAAACCTTATTTCTGCCTAGCATATCATACTGGCATTAACCAAGCCAGGGAGTCCCCTGCTGTATCTTCGTTTTTATGCTGTTGCCCATACTGTGGTACCTGAACCCTTGCTGCTTCTAAATGATTTCTTTTGAATTTTTTAAAAACTAGACTATCAGTGTCTTGATTTTCCAGTTTTTATTGCAAAGCATTTGTTAGGATGCAATGTGAAATATGCTGTCCTGAATTCCTGGTCAGTGTTGTACACATGTAGGAGATTTTGCTCCGTAAATGTCAGTTCAGTGTCCGTGCAGAGCAATGTGAACAAAATAGAATCAGGCCTTTGCTGAGATGTAATTTCTGTCTTCTCAGCCCCCAGAACAAAGTGTAAGCAATAGCATTTCAGTTAGCAGCAATCTGCTGGCTGAGGAGGATTGACCTGGGTTAGGAGATTCTACCCACGGCGAGGAAACTGTTCAGAACCACTCTCAACAGCTAATGCTGATGGTTTTGGTCCTGAGTCTGTACTGAAAAAGCTCCTCTCCATTATCAAGAGAAGGCTTATTTTCTGGAAGATGGCAATTTGCCCTTCATATGAGAGGTAACCCCAGTGATTAAAGCACTTGCTTTCTGCAATGTTCTTTTCAAGAGCAAGAGTCGGTTGTCTTGGTCTAAATCAAATCTTAATGTTCTGTTGCCTAAGTCTTCATTGCTTTTTCTGTCATGTACACTTACCCAGCAGTGAATCTTCCATTTAATATTGCAGAGTATGCTCAAATACAGATAATTTTGGACTTCAGTATTTTTCTGCTCATCAGTCCCTTTCTCCATTTGTAACACTTGTCAAAGAAAGGTGGGCAGGCCTTACCTGCTCTTACCAGTACTGCTGCTCTCAAGTCTATTGTGGCTGTCATAGAAACTACACTCTTCCCTTACACCCCACCCCACCCCCCATCAAGGTACCAAATTATATTTAGTTATCAAGATGAAAATGAGCAATCCCTTGTGTATCTTCTAATAACAGGTAGGACAAAGTGGGGTGGACTTTGAAGCAGGTGTCCAAACGTTGTAGAAAACTTGGCTTGAAGGAACTGTTGGAAGTTCATCCTTTGCTTCCTAGGCTCTATGAATGTCTCCAGATGCTAAAATCCAAAAACTGATTTGGACTCACATGTCTATGGATTTGATAATACTAATAAAGAGAAACAGGCCAGGTTCTCGTGGCAAAGCAACCGCTGAAATTCCTGATCTCGAGTATGATTTAAGCATGTACATCTATGCCCTTAAAATGACAAAGTGAGTCACATTTAAGTCACATTTATAAAGGAGTATATCTTCCTTACTATGTATACTTGATAACTTTTGTACAGGGCATCTGAATGGGTTTTACTGAAATATTTAACTAGCTTAGTAAGGCATAAAATGAAATTTTGGCTTCAGTACCGACATATGGCTTGGATATGGGGAGGTTGTAGGACTGTTTCTGAAATGATGGAACATATTAACTTATTGTTCTCAGATTATTTTTTTTCATTAAAAAATTTAAGTTATTAGGCATTCAAGTGCACAGGATTTTATGTTAGTTCAAAACTAAAATTCAGTTCTTTCTGTTTAGCGGATAATCGACGCCCTAGAAGAAGAAAAGCAGTTCCTGACCATGTCAATCACAGATTACCTGAAGGACTATCAAGAACTACTGCAGGTGAAAGCCGGCCTCATCCTGGAAATTGAAACCTACAGGTAAGAATTGCGGTCACGCTCAGGTGTCTGATCAGAAGATAATTTAAATCTCTATTTATAGCTACAGAGCCCTCATTGATTCGCCTTCCAGCATTTAAAATACAGTCACCTGCTTTCAGAGTCTCAGATCAAGACTCATTGTATGTTTTGAGGTTTGTTAGGGTGAATGGACTCCGAATATCAGGTTTTAGTTTGCTGCTGGCTTGTTCTGTGAGGTGGGTCACCATGTCATTCTGTGCTTGCCTGTGCTGTCTGTGAAAGGAAGATAACACCCCCTTCAGAAGGCTGCTAATACATGTGGAGTTGTCTGAGATCTTGGAGAAAACTGTAAGAACAGTAAAATACCGTTTTTCATTAGTAACAGTGATAAGAATTACTGGTGGGCAGGGCTGACTGGAATTTGATCACTTGAGCAAAACTCCCTCTGCTAGTAATTCATTCTCTTCCTCTGTCCCTGAACAACATGTTAGAGAAGCCAATATCATCACAGAAACCTTATTAACTTTTACAAACACAGTGATATATAAGAAACCTTCTTAATCCTGGTCAAGTTGCTATGAAATGGATGTAAATTGTTGAGGAGCCAATACCCCTAAATTGCCATCAATAAACCATGAGGTAGTGTAGTTGCCATCTGTCAACATATTTAAACAAAGAAATGTGCCATATATGTTGGTTAGTGTCCACCTGCAGCATAGATAGAATAGTGAGTTTCCCATTCTTGTTTCAGTTATAGGATAGTGGAAAGATAACAGAGAAGTCTGTCTGATTAAATCCTGGCTTCCTCCATCCTTGGTTTGTTAAGGAAACACATTTGGATCAAGCATCAGATATCAGCAAACGACGTCTCTGCTAATGAATCTTCAGTACCGTCTATCTCTCTAGCCACTTAGTAGCTGTGGAGTTGAAAAGCCAGAGTAATTCTCCTGTCTGGAGAATTGTGATGCATCAGTTGGCCTAAGAGCAATCTGGAACAAAAAATAAGCAAACCAAACCCCATGAACTGGAAGAAGATACTGCCTTATTGTAAGGGTTTTTTTTGTACAATTAACACAATATTTTAATTTTATTGAGATTTTGCTCTTCAAATACAGAGAAGTGCAATTCTTACTGAGCAAAGGGATACTTTGCAAAAAGTTTGCCAGCCTGCTTTCATACTCGCTGTAAGGACTGTGCTTCAGTCATTAGTTTGTCTATAACGTCTGCATTATTCATATCGCACCTGCATAAACCGACAGCGGCGTTACCGCCTATAGCTGATATTTGCTTCCCAAGGCATTAATGCCGTGTTCTAAGTGCGTAACATTGCTATGAACCACCAAACATGTTAAGTCTGGATAAAGAGGGTGCCAGCTGAATCCTGGGTGAAGTGTGTAGACTAAAGCAATCCACTTGATAAATATGAAATTTAATTGTAGTTGTAGAACTGAAAATGAGAAGCTTGAAAGAGTAACTTGTGAGTATCTTGATAACAGACTAGTGAGCAAAGGATGTCTATAGTCCATCAAAGGGCAAGAACGGTCTATTCAAGATGCCTCAAGTGTTGTGGGCTATGAGGTACAGACCAAGGCTGGCTTCTGGATGAGATGCAATCACAAGTATTTTGCAGGCAATTGATGAGCAGCAGTACCTGGGCATTTGTTGGTGGGCTGGGACCCCGCTGATCCTCAGAAAGCCAGTAGTTTCTGGACTGTTATTGTGGAAACCGTAGCCATTTGTCATCCTTATCTGTGTGTGTTAATTCTGTTAACTTTGCTAAAACATATGATTCTTCTCAACTTAATCCTAGCTCTGACGTTGACTTTTACTGTTGTCACTTAAACTTTCTCCCTCTGTTTATTCATCTGCAAAATGGGATTAGCACTTTGACAATAACAGAATTACCAGAATTGTTTTGATGATTAGTATTCATCCAGAACTAGGAATGATAATGCCCAGATATTTAGTTGTTTGGACATGCTCTTAGTTAATAAGTGAACCGTCAGTATTTCTGCTCTGAAAACCTTGTAAGCCTATTAAATTCTGGAACTTCTCCAGAGTTCATATTGCTGATTATCTGAGCAATATTGGTTTGGGTAAGGATTCCTTCCCCTCGTTAGTGAAAAGAGAACAATGCAGCATAACCTGCAGCGTGTGTTTGTTGGCCAGTTAAGAAGCTCCTTAACCTGGAGGGGTTTTTCAGCTGGTTGTAGTGAATGCAACACGGCGAGGCAGACTTCAGCAAAGTAGCATCTACCTAGTGAAAAAGATCTATGGATGGAAAGAGAGAAGTGAGTCTTTCTGCAGATCAGAAAACACACTCTCTAGTCCCTGCAAACAAAATTCCTTTAAAATATCAGAAGCTGAGAAGTGATTGTTCTGCTGTGCATGTTTTACATTTATGCAGTTTTACCTGTTCCTCTTTTCTTCTTATTCTCCCTTCACTTAAGAAAATAATGTTCCCTACTGTGTGTGTTTATCAGAGCTGCCGTGGGAGGGCATTAGTATGGATGCAGTTAGTAACCTGCCAAGTAAGAGAATTCTGAACGGCTCATCTATGTGCTTTTTCAAATCCTGATCCTCTCCCAGGTCTTTTTACCTGTGATAACCAGGGCATGTGAAGCCAGCTTCAGTTTGTTTTTCTGAAGGATGCTGCCCTATTGGAAACAAAAGGCACCTCTACATCCTGAACTTTCCACTGAGAAGTTTCCATGAGGGCCTTGTCACCTCCTCTCCCCCTGGCACAATAGGTTAAGGGTGTGGTATCTGGTCTGCTGCTTGGAGCTTTCTTTGTGCTTCCCACCCTGTATTTTATCTTTGTTTTACAACTTACACAGATCCAGTTTTAAAGCTGGTTCTTTCCGTTAGTCAACATTGCTCCTGGACTGGCAAGAAGGATCACAGTTGCAAGAAACACCCTTCCCCAAGGACCAATTGTACTTCCTCTCTGATTCTGCTCACCCTTCCTCCTCTGGGAGCTGAGACTCACTCAGGAAGTGAAATATATGTTTTACGTGGTTTTTTGAAGCTATACCTCCTGGGAATCTTCATTCCCAATCCTTTGTCACCAGTGTTGAAGCAAATATTTATCAAGTATCTTGCAGTTTTGACTGTATTCTTGGAACTCCGCAGAAGCACTACTTAGTCTGTGGTTACGTTTTATGTCCAGAGAGCAGTGATGAATTATTCACTGTGTAAGGCTCTTAATTTTAAAAAGAGACAGAAATCTGCCTAGGATCAGAATTACCATCAAGCCTTTCTTCTCGGTTATCAGGAGCTGCTTCTCTTCAAGTAGCAGTGGCTGCCTAAAGCTTCTGCCATAGGTTAAGTAGTTTTTCTGCCCTCTCTAACATATGTTATCAAAGGGTAAAAGTTTTTACTTTGAAATCCTAGTGTCATGCAAACGTCCTGGTTTAGGTTACCACCCTCCATTTTGAAGCAACAGAGGCTATGAAGCTTTTTTTTTTTTTTTTTGCTGTGGTCATTGTTAGGATCTCTTAATACACTTGTCAGGTGCGCTTTCCAGTGTTCCCTCTGTTGGCTCCCTCTGACACTTCTGAGCTCTTCCCATGCCTTTCTCTCAAGATATCATCACCAGCATTAAGGTCACAGCTTTTTCAGTTAGTTTCATGATTTCCTGTACCGTCCAACATGTCCTGTTTCTGTATTGATTTTATTCTGAGAACATTCTGAATTTTCTACACCCAGGGAATTTAACATGCAGTCAGTTACCTTCTGCTCTTCACACAATCCTTGTCCTCCCGCCCTCTGATGGAAGAAAAATGTGGAGCAGCCTTTACCCCTAAAAGTGCTTCCTCCATTCCGCTTTCTGGAGAGGTTGTGGGCTTGTGGTTTTTTTGTTGTGGTTTTTTTTTTTGTAATTCCTTACCAAATGCCCAGGAAAGAAAGGATGAATTTTTCCTGCCTGCTGGCTAACTGCCCCCATGGGAGGTTCCAGGTTTCTGTCTTTGAGGAGAGTCACTGCTGTTGTGAATGACCATGATAACATTTGCACTGCATCCTCGGGGGTTTGGTAACTTCTCTCTCCCCACCCCAACCAGTTTATCTCACCCACCTGCTTCCATGGACTATTTCTGTTGTCATCCAGCACACTGTGGAGCTCCAGGCTGCCTAGCGTGTCGCTGCCAACTTTAGATAAACGACGTGAATAATGAGATGAGTTAAAGGTGCAGTGGGAATATTTTCTGGCAATGCTTAAACTAAGTATTAACACAACGTGTGTAAATGTCATTTGGGATCAGATTTCCAGAAAGTAGCTGACGTGGTTATCTTTCAGAAGAGCCCTGCTTAGAGGAATGGTTTTTGTTATTACTGTGTTTCCTTAAGAGTTCATACAGTTGAGATTAACCCTCTGTTCTTCAGGCAGTTTAAGTTTGAAAGCAGTCCTCACCACGAAGAGGTTATAGTTGAAATGGTTAGGATTAGAAAAGGATGCAAAGGAAAAGAGAAGCAAAATGACTTGCATAACTGAAGCTGTGGTCAAGCTGAGGAACATAACCTGAGTTTTCTGGCTTCCAAGCCACTGCTCAGGATCTTACACTGTGGTTTCTCCTGCTAGTTTATTAAGCCAAAGCCAATTCATCATTTTCTGGTTTATCTGATCAGCTTGAGAACACATGTATTATGAACTGCATACAGTAAAATGCTGATTCACTGTCCGGTTTCATGAAGCTTTGCTTTTCATTTTCAAATCCAGCATATTTACAGTAGTAATATTTCAGATCCAGCTTTTCTGTGGGCTGTTGCCCTTTGCCATATACAGTTACCTCCTGGAACTTATTTTTAGTGACTTCATACGTTGCTGCAGCAACTGAACAACTGTTGTTTTAACAGCAGCCAGAAATCCTTAGTTAAACTACTGACATTCCTAGTTTCCTTCGTCATGGTTAACGCTTTTATTGCCAGCTCCTCGATAGGTTTCTGCAGTGTCACCACCAGCTCCTCTAGTTCGTGTCTATCAGAGCGCTTTGTTTGGCACTCTCCAGCTTCGTCAGATCCTATGTTTGGTCTTGGGAACATTCTCTTTATGTCACCTCATTCCTATGAAGCCTTTCTTAACATGGAGGAAGATGAATTGCTTTTACTTTGGTTTTTTGACTAATGAAATAGAAGCAAAGGCGTCCATCTGAGCCTTTTTAAAAGGGGATAATGACCTGTAGATATGGTAGGTATTCTAACCTGGCTTTTCTTCTGAATCCAAGCAAATTCATGATTGCAAAGAAAACTTTACTAATGATATTTGGCTGATGTAGCTTTGTCCTACTGAATCTAGAGGCAGTCAGAAACCGAAAGAAGCACAGAATGCCCCAAGTGATCAGGCATGTGCAGTGTGAAATCTACAGGTGACATTTAAAAGGCTGCTTTGTTAATTTTGACAGAAATGCGAACAAATGTGCTTATACCCCAATCCTAACCTAAATTGCTTTCAACTTCCCCCCCTAGGAAGACAGAAGCCTGGGCTATCATCATCCTCCAGCCTTACTCTTGACAACTTTCATGTTGTGGCTGGATGTTATCAGTGCAAAACATCTGGTAGTTCCAAACCTGGAAATGATGAAACGGGTATCTCACTAGCAGAAGTGACTATAAACCCACCAAAGTTACCGTACTGATGAGAGCATTCTGCTGCACGTTGAAAGAATCTGCCATAAAATTGCTAGGCTGTTGCATCAGAATGCTGCAATTGAGAACTTTATTTTGGGATAACATAGCTCATGGCCCTGAAAAAAGCAGAAAAGAGACAAACTACCTTTTTAATTTTTATTTTTTGGAAAATGGCTGGACTGTTTTATGTCAGACAGTACAAACATATAGACATGGCAGGGAAGAAAAGCACACGAAGATTTCCAGAGAATTGATCAGGAATTCTGAGACTCAGTCTTACTGGATAACTGTCTCTAAAACTTCTAGGGTTGAGTAAGGTCGCCCTAATGTTTACTTTTTGTATTTGGTATATGGGAGAAGCCAACAGTTTTGGTTTATTTTTTTAGAGTACTTGAGTAATTCTAGAGAACGCACTTAGTCTCCTCCCCCCCTCCCCTGAGAGGACAAAAATGTGCTGTGTGTCTGTGAATATTCTTAACGCAGAGCAATCACTCCTGAAAATGTTACACCCCTCCGTTGTGCTGATGTCTGTGGGAAACGTCCCTCCGGAGTATTTTCTACCAGTGCTCTTAGAGAGTCACTGCAAACCAGAATGAATGGAAGGCTGAGGAACAGAGGGGACAAAGAGAGATGTCATTAAAAGAAATCAAGTGGTTGCTGTCACAAAAAATTTTCCTAGTTCTTTGTTGTAAAGTATGTTGTGTTGATTTCCGATTGAATAGGAGCTGAGAACAGTTAGTTTAAGACTGTAAGTTGTTTCCTCCAGCACTAGCCAGTGTTTAACAGCAGAATTAATACTTTCCTTCTTCAGTTTTCATTTGAAAAGGATAGAACTTACAAATCCTGGCTGTAACAGTCCCCTCATATATCGCACTGCAACACTACCTTTAGTACTATATTACCGGCAGGAAAGCTGCTGATTATTTGCTTACAAATATTTTATTTTTGTTCATTTTTGCCTTTTCTTCATAAAACATCTCCACGTGTTTCTCTGAGAACACTTTACTCAAGATGTGTTAAGTTTTCTGTGGCCTTGTTTTCTCATGGCTCTGTTATAAGATCATCATTCTGGAAAAATTTACTAGCTTGTGTGATTCCATAGTGGAAATCAGTGGATCTTGGCCATGTCAGGAAGCAGGATATTGGCTAATGTGGAAGATTTGATCTAAAACTGCGCTGTGTCCGCTGCTGTCACCTAGTGTAAGGTTAACGCATTCTTTTCTCAAACTGGATTCTGCAAACTAAAGAGTCTGGAAGATGCTAAAGATTTCTCATTCCCACTAATAAAATCATGGAGTGTGAAAACCACTCTGGATCTAACCCAACTGCAGGATAATTGCTGCTGTTTCTAAGACTTATGAATGTTAAATACTAGTATTATTCTTCCCAGTATTTTAATGGAATGTCTTTTTATGTGTTTTGCAGAGCTTTGTTAGAAGGGGAGAGCAACCAGTGGATTATTACATGGAGAGATCAGTATAAAGGGAAATTGCCTCAAGGTAAAACCTGAATATTAAAAAACTGAATATTGAATGAAATTAAATAAAACTGGAAACTATTGTGTTATAATATTCCTGAATAATACATTTTACAAGTGCATTGCAAAGAGAATATTGAATTGGTTTTGAGTGTTAATATTTTAAATCAACGTAGTGCTATTTTATATGAGATAATTTCTAAAATCGTGACTCAAGTGCAGAAGGTAAGTAGGGAGTGATGTTTCATAGCTCCGATAGTGCAAGAAATTTTGGATGCCCATAGATCTTAAGAGAGTTTTGCAGTATAAAGCAAGAGGCATATAACAAAGCATGTAGCTAAAATCGTGAAATTCGTCATCTTGAGGCATAGTGAGTGTTAAAAAGTTTACGTGGGTTTAAAGAGAAATTTTTGCAAGCTATGAAAGAAAAGTCAAAGAGCCATTAAACATAAAGATACCATTTCTATCTTAGGAGCTGCAAATCTCTGGAGGCTGTGAGAGTATACCAGGGAAGTATTGTTATTTACTTGCCCTGTTCTTAGACTCTTCCCTTTGTATCTACTGTTGGTCACTGTAAACAGGATACTGGAGAAGACGGACCTTGGATCTGCCTGCTGTGGCTGTTGTTATTGATAACGGAATTAGTCTCAACATTACTCCTTAGTTTAACAAAGTGTGGTCTTAAAATCATCAGACTGCCATAGGCAGTAGTCTCAGAAGAGATTTGAAGGCTGTGTCTGTAGCAGTTCATTAAACAGAGGAGGTTGGAAGGCTCACATAGAATTGCCTGTGCTGTTAAATTGTTGGCCCTGTCCCTGCCACAGTTCTGATCTGGGCTGGCCAGTCCTTGTGCAGACAATGCTCAGGTGTATTCAGTGGTTACCACAGTCAGAGAGGTTACCTGTACCCAAAGTCAGAGCAGATGTGGCTGGCTTTTTAGGAGGAGGAGAGATTTGAGTTGTGCAGTGCTGGTTGGTTTTGGAGCCAAATGGTGATTTCTGGTACATTTGATTAAATTGTATAGCTATAGCCTAAAAGGTTCTTTATATCTCTCCCTTGTTGTATCTTGTGGCTATGAAGGGTTGTATCTGTGTTTTCAATTTTCAGTATATGGTGGCAGGTATGCCACTAATTCTCAATGGGAACTGAGGAACTTCAGGCCACTTTGACTAATGAAGCAGAAAAAAACAAGCCTAGGATAATGTCTTACACTATTTAATTAGTAGTAGTAAATGTAAACAAACATTAATATAAACACGAAAGATGTAATTCTGAAGTGAATGCTGTTATACCCAGTAGCTCGCAACAGGTAAAATTAGCAAGAACTTGCAAGTTAGGAAAATGCTTTGCTTTCAGTTTTAACATAATTTATGTTTAGACTTAATTAGAATGCAAAACCTATGGGAATGCCTTTCCAAAGCTCCACTGAAAATGAAACCGTTATTTCTTCCAAGAATAGTATAAAATGTCTTAGTCCACGCTCTCTATTTCATATGATTTTAGATACAAGCTGTTATTTTAATGTTTGGTTACCTCTGCTTTTTTTTCTGCAGATATTATAAACACTTCCTATAACTACACTGATATTTACTCAACTTATCAAGAAAGAAATAGAAACAAAGCTTCACCAGCTGTCAGGGTCACTGACACAATACGTAGAATGCCAGTGACAAATACTAGCGGTTCTGCACGTTATTCCTCACAGACAACAGCTAGTGGAAGAGCTTCTGGAAGAGACACACTTGGTTTCATATATCGTCCTTCAACGACTGTTACAAAGGATGAAAGGATTGTAACAGACCACAAAGAAATAAGAACATTTCCGCCAACCTACAGCGGCTGGAAAAGCACCGAAATCCAGCAAAAGACAATTCCAGAAAGAAAGAAAACAGAAGTTACAACTTCATCCACAGTATCTTTTTCAAAAGAATCAGCTGAAAGATCAGACAAGGACCACAAGCCTGACACAAAGCCAGGGATTTCTGAAAATACAAGGATAAAACCAAACTTGACTAGATTTCCAATGTATGAGCTGAATACCAATTTTAAACCGTCTAAATATGAAGAAACCGTGACTGAAACTAAGACCACGCTAAAAGAAAAAAGAGGAGTCAGCAAACCAGCGGAAGAGAAAACATCTCTGCTGAAAGAAAAGGATAAGCTAGAGAAACAAACAAAGGAAGAGAAAAAGAAAACAGATGAGAAATCTTTTATGGAAGAAAGAAGGGCGGATTTTGGAAGGAGGAGTGAGCAGAAAAACTATATCCATGAGGAAGTCATTAACCAGAAGCTAACAGGGAGTGATACTTCTAGCGCAAGAAGTTTGAGAAGTGAATCAACCAAAAGAGATCAAAACATATCATTGGACTCAAGAAGCAAAGAAGCCATTGAGATACCCATCACTCTTGAAAAGCCTGCTCCTGGCAAAGAATCTCAGACTAATAAAGAAATAAGGTCACGAGGTTCTAAAACTTCCATAGGAAGAGAAACAGATGACTATGTAACCAAGCCTGCTGAAATTCCCAAAGTGAGCATTTCAGAAGCAGACTCCAGTCTGAAAGACGAAGAGCAAATTAGTGACAGAAGTCACAAGAAGGGAACTCCGTCAACTGAAAATATAGCGGAGAATATTGTTGCTGACATTCTTAAAAGTTTTACCCATTCATCTAGTTCACAAGTATCCACAGACACGAAAGTGACCTATTTTAATAAGGAAGAACAATCAGATGATGGGAAAAGAAAGACTGAGATCACAGTGCAATCTCAAGTTCAAGAAGACATAGATATTTCTAATGAAGCAGACAAAGGAGGTCTATCAAACCAGGATGTTAGAAAAGTGGTTCGTGAGAGTGTTGAGGGAACTCCTTCCAAAGAGGAGATAGAAGATATAGTACATCATGGCCTGAAAGGAAATGAGGGTGGAAAGAATGTTTCTGTTAACGTTGAGATTGTAGAAGAGCTACTAGATTATGCCGCTGATGAAAGGGCTGATTTTTCAACACCTTTTGAAGTCGAGGAAGTGGAAGATACATTCCCTGAGAGAGAGAGACGTTACGGTGATGAGGAGGAACACGTAACGTTCACGTATGAAGATGTTAAAAAGAAAAAACAACGCCATGAGGGTTTCACTCGTGTGGAAGAAGTAACTGAGGAAGATGACTCACCTCTTGAACAAAAATATTTTGTATCCGTTCCTGATGATCATCCTGTTATTAATGAAAAAGACGATGACTCAGTATATGGGCAAATCCACATAGAAGAAGAATCAACTATTAAATATTCTTGGCAAGATGAATTTTTGCAAGGCACGCAAAGTAAGAGAGATGAAGGTGTAAGCTCTCCAGAAGAAACATACCAAGTGGTAGGGGAGGAAGCAAGCGCCCATATTTTAAAAGAGCATCCTGGAGCTGAAACCTCCCACGTTGAGTCTGTTGTTATTGAAAAAGAAATTAAAATTCCCCAAGAATTTCAGACTTCAATAAAAGGACTTCTATCAAAGGAAACGAAGGACCCTAAACATCAACTGAAGGAGGCTTTGGAGCAGTTGGAGGGCAGTCTTCCAGAAAGTGTAAAAGAGGAGCTGTCTGCATTAACAAAACAAAATCAAGCTGATGCTAGTAGCTTAGCATTTGATATCAAAAAAGTTGATCAAAAGGAGGAGGGTGGCTTGGTGACAATTGTTGCCGAAGTCAATCTGTCACAGACCCTTAATACTGATGAATTTGATGTAGCTCAGCTTGATGAAGTCATTGCAAGTGAGAAGGAGAAGGCAACATTGCATTCTTTGAAAAAAGAGAGCTTGGAAAGAGTTGCCGATGGTAGAAGCAATATAGATGTTTCTTCCCACAGTGATAAATACGCTCCTTTGGCTGATCAGGAAATCTATAACTCGTCCACAGTGAGGAGGAGTGCTAGCACAGGGTATCGTACCACCGAAAAAGTTACTTATGACGGTTCTGGTTTGGAAACTGCAGATTTTGGAGACGTCTCCCACTCAGCACAATCAACTGATGAGACCAAATCTATAAGGCGTATTAAGGTTGGTCCAGCAGAAGTCCAGAGATTTGAGCAGATTGTATATGAAGGGCCTGGTTCTGAAACGCTGGAGCTCAGTGCTACAGAAGATCTCGTCCAGAAAGAAGGATCGTCAGAGTTTAGCCGATCTGTGAAGCATTTTAAACTGGGTCCTAAAGAAATCCAAACCACAGAAGAAGTAATTTACACAGGTCCTATTACTACAACTATAGAAGAGATTGATTCTGGAAATCTTTCCCAGAAGTTTTCAACAGATTTCAACAGGTCCACGAGACATGTCACAGTAGGATCCAGACAAGTAACTGAAGAAGTCTCCTTTGAAGGGCCTGTTTCGGAGTCTCTGGAGCTCAATAGCTCAAGTAATCTTTCTCCAACAGAAGGATCTGTGGATGTCAGCAGATCAGTCAGACACTTCAGATTAGGTCCAAAAGAGATTCATACTGAGCATGTTATCTTTGAAGGGCCAGTTTCCGGTAAAGTGGAGGTCAGCGACACTAGAGACTTCTCGCAGACAGAAAGTTCAGTCAGACACATTCAGTTGGGTCCCCAAGAGTTTATGACAGCTGAAAGAATCATCTACCAGGGGCCCATTCACACAGAAATCAGTGAACTGGAAGACCAGACTCTTCCAGACGGCTCACTAAGGCGTGTTAGAGTAGGTCAAGTGGGAGTTAAAACTACTGAACAAATCATATATCAGGGCTCTAGTTCTGAAGCTTCAGAGCTCATTAACAAAGGATATCTTTCAGAGAATGACGGAAGCTCAGAGAGCAACAGATCTTTCAGGCACGTTAAAGTAAGTCCTGTAGAAACTCATGCTGAGCAAATAATCTTTACAAGGCCTACTTCTGAAACGCGGGAAGATCTGTCACAAACAGAAGAGTCATCCGAGAGCAGTAGATCTGTAAAGCATATTAAAGTAGGATCCAAAGAAGCATCTTTTACTTTTCAAATGGATGTTTCCAATAGGGGCGGAATATCTACGGTCAAAAGCGGAGAAGAGCAAGCAACGGTGCTCAGATCCAATAGGCAAGAGCCTTCCGTTCGACAGCCACAGATTGTAGTCGAAAGTCACCAGGTAGTAGAAAACGAAAAAGAACGAGGCGGCTACGTTCTCTCCAGCGTTTCTCAAGATCGTGATGAGAAGGTAGTGGAAAAATCATTTTTTGATAAAACTGTGGAGTTGCAAAGAATGGTAGACCAAAGGTCGGTTATTTCTGATGAAAAGAAAGTCGCTCTTCTCTATCTGGACCATGAGGAGGAAGATGATGATGATAATAATGGACAGTGGTTCTGAAAGGACTCTTTAATGAAGATTACTTCGTCATTTGTTTATACATATTTTTGATTATCCTTTTTTTTTTTAAAGGAAAAAAAGAGAATAAAGGGATGAGGAAACACTCAAACTATTTAGATTATTAATAATGGACTAAGAACTATTGAATCTAAGCCTCTACCTATTCAGCACACTTTTTACTTTATTGGAAATGTGATTTTTGGGAGAAATCATGCCCTTAGTGTGTTTTCCTCAGAGACCTGTGTGCAATAATTTCACATTTTTCCATTCAGAGATGGGAGTTTGCTACTGGGCAATTCAAAGGATTATATTTTTCTTTGCTTTATAGCAGGGCAGTTTAAGTGTGTGACTGAATAGGACTTTTCCATTTATTTTTTTAAAATACTGTATTGTACTTGGTTACTAAAATATTCAGCAATTTTATTTAAATCTCAAGCTACTAACCACAAAAATAACAGACTATAAGACTAATGAGAGTGGTAGGTAGCTGGCTTTCAGTTCTATTTCTGTGTACTTATATGCAATACCTAATGAAAACATTTTAAGATACAGTAACTACAGCTATAAAAATAAATACAATTCTGTAGGATTAAACTAAGCAGAGCGAGAATTAACAACAAAAAAAAATATTCTTTGTAGAGCTAGAATGCAGTGCAAAAAAGAAAGCGAGAATTTCTCACAGTATTCCTAATGAGAAAGAGTGATTTTTATGGTTAAGACAGTAGTACATTTAATAGCTTTAAAAAGAAAACAAATTCAAAAAAATATGCTGGTTAATATTTCCACTGAAGTAAGGAGACCTCTTCACAGCTTCAGTGGCCTTGTACATCAGTAACACTGATTTATTTTGATATATTTTGCAGTATATGGGTTACCTTGATATTAGGTATTGCTAAAGGGAAGTGTGAAGTGTCAAACAGTATTATATAATGCCTCATTTCTTAACAGTGAAATTAGCTATTAAGTATTCTGCTCTGAAGAAAACTTGTAAAAATGGCATTGATGACACTTCTGATGATTGTGTGTCAAGTAATTTTCAGAGAATCCTTTCTTTGTTTACAAATGAGAAGATGCCCTTTTCAATTACTAGCCCTGCAAACCTACTAAGAGGTTTTAGGTTTTCTTTTCTTTTCTTTTTTTCTTTTTATTTTTTCCTAATTGTATCATTGGCCTCAGGCCAAAGTTGGTTTCTACTTAAATAATTTGAAAATAAGCTAATTCCACTTGGATTGCACTTTGGTTAAATTAAGGACATAATTTAATTTTACAATTATAATTTGGTGGCTTCAAAGTCCAGATCAGAAGCTGGCACCACTGACTGTACTAAACGGTGCCGTGCTAGCAGGAGCGAAAATAGCAGCCGGAATATTTCTGTCACTGGGGTAAGAAGATGCCAGACCGGACACATAGGAGAAAAAAGGTACACAAATGAGAAGCTGCTATTTTTCCAGGCATGCCTTTTCACCTTCACTCACTCACTCACTCACTCACTCACACTCTCCCACCTTCTCTGCAGAGTAAGACACCTGTAGCCGGACGGCTGTTGTTGGGGCCAGGCCGGTGAGCGCTGACTCAGAAGCTTTTTTTCCCTGTGGTTATGCAAACATAGTTTTGCATGTGCTAATCCATACTAGAACCCAGTTAAACTATCTTAGTCTGGCATGGCAAGTCACTTTTCCAATTCCTTACTATTAACAGAATCCAGATTTTTTTTCAGAACTGACTGCTGCTTTATAATATGAATGTAAATGCAAAGCTGAAGAGAAGCTTCATGCTGACTGAGCTGTCACGCTGTGGGACAGTTGAATGGTTGTGTGCCTTAGGAACTGTACAAAGTTATTCATGTTCCAAAGATTAACTGCGAGCTTTGTCTGCTCTGCAAAATTTTCTGTGTGTTTTTCCGCATTTTGTCTCAAGTGTGAGTACCAGTGTATTCGGGATTGGATATTTTTCAGTCGTGTGCTATGAAATCACGGGTTGGAATTGGAAGTGCAACCAACAGCTGGAAAATGAATAGGACCCCGAACTGTATAGAAGCACTAAAGAGATGTTTGCTAAGCTTGTTTATACTGTTCACTGTGTAATGGATAATAATATTTTTTCAAAATTATTCATATTTGCTCAGAAAACATATTGTGCTTCTATTTATAGTGTTACTAATTGTAATATTTCTATAGTTTTGTTTCCTGAACTGACTCTGTGCTTTTAAAGATGGTAACATCTTTATGTCTAATAATCATGTATAAGCCTGAATTTTCCAGCTAGATCCCTAACTGCAAGCAAGATTCTGTTCTTCAAGTAGTAAGTAACTGCATAAAGGAAGAAGCGACAGAGTTAAAAAAAAAAAACAAACTATGGTATTTTTCTCTAAGTTTTATTCTAAGCTGAAACTTAAACATTCTCTGTAAAACAGGTTTAAGAGTATCTGCAGAAAATGTGGTTCGTAACCAACAAAAAGCTACTTACAAGGTCAAACGCATTTGTTGTGGAATCTTTGACAGACACGCTCCTTGGGAACAACTCTGCCAACACTCTGTAATACTTATCTTCACCTGCTCGGAGGATTATAATGTCAGGTGAAGGAATCAACCAGTAGGAGCATATGAATCATAAAATGTAGATGACCTTAACATTGCCGAAGGAAAAAACTTGAAAATCGGTGTTGTTTCCACTGAGGCAACAACAGCTCTTGAAAAATTCCTTTACACATCACTGTCAGATGTAGTAGGTTATACTAAGATACCTTTCTATTTTGATTGCCTGGAGGGAAAAATTTGTTCTCTCTACTTTCTTTAGTTCTATTTAAGATCAGGATGTTAATCAACTGTTGGCAAATCAGTTTATTGTAGAGAACTGGAAATGTGCATTAGCCCAGCATTTCAAGATACCCACGGTTCTTTTGCATGAATACTTTGAGGCTGCAAAACCAAAGATAGCTCTTGTTAACAAGGGTTTAAGCTTTAAAAACATTTGTGCAAGCAGCCTATTTTCCATCTAGTTGTCATTAACCTGAGACATTAACATTTTGACCTGGTATTTCCCAAAAGCCATCATTCCCTTCAGGCAACCAAATGTAGTGAGATGGACAATCGCCCCCCCCCGAGGCCTGATGGCTGCATTTGCAGAATCAGGGCCTTTGGGACAAGCATTGCTAATAAAAGCAAATAGAACCTGCTGTCTGATGTACTAACTCACCCTATCTTATCACCCTCTGCATAAATATTATAACTTGTGGCTGAAAGGATTGGTGATGCAGCCTCGGTCAGCATGCACTTCTGAAGCTCGCTCATTTAAGTTGTGCTTTTCATTAAACACAAATAAGAACTTTGCTGCTGAGCTTGGATTAAACAAAATGCTTTAAAAAACTATCCATAGTAATTTAGGGGGGAGAACCTATGTATTTATACGCTGATAGAGATCAGAAGTGGGGCACTGTTTTCCAAGTGTGTAAACCACTGGTCTAGAAAAGCAAATCTAGCACAGAATATAAAGAAAGATGTGTGAGACCTAGAAGTCTGTATTGGTGGGTGTTTGTGAATAGCAGGTGTTTAAAGAGATGGTAAGAATGTTGAAACTGGGTTTGTGATGTCAGCTGCGTGAAACTTTGCAGGCAGCTTGTGTTTTGGTCGTTTGCGATGAAACTGCGTTTTTGTGGTGGTACAAGCTTTGTGATTTTACACTTTTTCACTCTTGAGTATTAAACAATCAAAATCAATGCAGATGTTTCTCTTTCTTCCTGTCTGATGCTTTTAAGGCTGCACTGTCAAAAAAAATAAAAGGACTTCATGAGTATCAATCTCTTGCTCTAAGGCCTCTGAGACTGATGAGTTAATTTCAGTTCAAAGAAGGGACATATTTTTTGATTCCAGCAAAGGCTCTTTCACGTTGATTAGGAGAAATGATGGCAAAACATACCGTGCTCTTTACTGCAACAACACTCAGCGTGAGTGGACAAGCAGTGGTTCTTGAAATCAACAGCAGGTAGTGGGAGAGGCAGAGTATAAAACAACACAGAACATGGAGCTCCTGGAATCTGCCAGCGTCATAGTCTTCCTTGGATCCTGGGATTTCACCAGGGTAAGTCTTAACTTTTACCCTTTTCTAGCAAATAAAACCTTTCCATGAACATGTAGACTTTTAATGGAAAAGGATGTTGGATTTTGCTGCTTTTTTTCTTTCTTTCTTTTTTTTCCAAATGGTATCTCTCTTTATGGTTGTTTTTTCTCTTTTTGAATTATTTGTAATGAAGAAAAAATATCATACCTTTAACCTAGTTTCCTCTTGATTAAAGAAATAGGTCATAATGAGTTTTTTTGTGTGAACGAGTGAGACTTTCTAAAGAGATCATCCATTTTTAACACACTGAGGAAAAACACATAGTTCTCCATTTCTTCATCTGAAGCTACCAACTAAATTACAGCATATTCTGAAGATGGTTGAATAATCAGCAAAATAGTTTCTACTGAAACTAGACTCTCAGGCCAATGTTTTCAGCCTTTGTCCACTAAGTAGGGTTGCTGTTTAAACGGTCAGCGGTGAAGATCTGATTTCTCTGAAACTTGAAGCGTGTCTCTTAATAGTAAGGAATGGGACTCAGAGTGGGTTGGTGTTTAATGCACTGTTTGAGATTTATTTTCAGTTTCCTGGGCTTGACACCCTTGTGATAACATTTTAAAGCTGCAATGAAAATATGGGGATCTCCCAGGGTTAAATTTTAGAAGGGAGTGCTTAAAATTAAATGGGGAAAAGCGTGCTTATTCGTACCCCAAATAGAAATAGTTTCAAAGGTAAAACTGTTTTTTCTTGATGCCTCCCTGCAACCAAATGTAAGCAAAATAACAAGCAATGTGCCCAATGATGAATGAGAAGTTCTTCTTCAGGTAGGAAAAACTGGTTTTTGAAAGAAGGTATCTCCAGCTATTGGGTTATCACAAACCACTAATACTGGTTTTGGTTTTCGTTTCCAAACGACGATGCCAAGTCAGTGTGGCAGGAATTTACAGCTGGAACCAAGCCTACTTTGTTCAACTACAGACCCTTTCTCTTTTTCTGAATTTCAGTGAGGTGTTTTTTTTTCAGTAAAGGATATAGAAAGATGGTGAGTAATAGTCTAAAAAGACAGAGTGTAAGAAATAAGCTCACCTGTATTAATATTATTCCTATACTCGTCTATAAAACCAATCTATCTTCAAGGAAATTATTTTCAGTATTTCACACAAAGAAGGGCCACTGGGTCTTCCTGATAGATGGGGGAAAGGGAACAAATTGATTCATCTTTGCTAAGAATGAAAAGCCTGTCATAGTGGCTTTGTTTGGGACAATAGTCGGATTGATGTGGGTTGATGTTTCAGTGTGTTGGTCTATCCTGTTTGATCTTTGCTTTGTCACCTTTTTTGTGGCCCTGAAAACCAGGTAGGGAGATACAGATTATTATCAAATGAGCATTGTTTGCCATTTTAATTTTGTGTTGTGGAGAGTGTATGCCTGTAAAATACTCAGCTCTTTCATGTAACTATAAAAAGACAAATTCTCGCGTAACTGGAAACTGCTGCTTTCAGTTGGCTTATTTTTTTTACAATTTTGGCTTTCACTTACTGTCATTGCATCATCCTGTGAAAACAAGGAGCTGCTGTATGACCACCTCTGTCACTATTATGAATTAAGCAGAGGAGTTAACGAAGAGGATTAAGGATTTTCTTCCTAAGAGTTAGGAACAAAATTGAAGGTGAACAAGGTCTCTTCTGATTTTTAACTTGCTGCTTTGATTAATCAAGAGGGGTGATGGTGGCACATAATCAGATCTCTTCAGGCGATGGCTATTAAATCGGTGACACATCTGACATTTAGTGGAGGAAAAACTCTGAAGAGTTAGGGATCTGAACTGCTGCCCTGGGAACTTTCCAACAGTTTGACTCATCTGTCTTTTTCCATCAGGCATCTTTGTGACTCTTGTGCCTAAATATCTCCGAGAAGTGCAAAGGAACAAAGATTCTAACAAGATGTACAAAGATGCTCAGCCAAGAAGAGATCTAATTAAAAACTCGCTCTGAATATGTCAGCACTTTCTTGAATTGCTATCAATCCTCTTTTCTTATTGTTGGTGTCCAATGAGATTTGTAAGTGAGGGTAGTACGACTTATAATTCAACAATATACATTTCTGGACTCTCACTGAAGGTGAAAGTACCATCTATTTTCCACTAGTACATAGAGATGGATTGAAAAATATTGTAACTCTGAGTCTTGTGACAGTCAAACTAAGTAAGGATACAGTTAATTTCATTAAACCTCTCAGCTTTCATAAAAACATTGCTTCTGGAGCTGGGTATTGGGACGAGAGTGTGATTAAGATAACTTTGTATCTACTGTCACATTACCGGGAAGTATATTTATTGTTGATAGCTTTGACAATACAGTGGTGAACATTTATTTAAATACTGGTTATTACTTAGCAAAGGCTGACAGATTTTGTGCCAGGCAGAGGAAATTGCTCTTATAGCACAGCCCCCAGAAAAATGCTTTAGGATTTTTTTAAAAGAAATGACTCTAAAATCCTTAGAGGACCAATCAAAGCCAGGAAAAACCACCCTGAAAATGAGTAAGTTCCTGAAAATGACTAAGTTACAATATTACTTACTACCATGGGCTTGTTGTGTTGGTTTTTTTCCTTTGAACTTATAAATAGATGTTTTTCTTGTCCCTCATTTATCGTGGCAATTTTATGCAAAAATGTTTAGAGGGAATGAATAATCTAGGGTCACAGTACACTTGGAGAAGTGGAAAAGGGTTTTGAAGCTCAGTATTTTAGGACTGTATTTACTAAATTTGAAACTGAAGACTGTAGAAAAAAAAAACCAACCAAACTTTCCAGATCAACTGACGCAGTTAGAAAACAAAACCAATTTTTTTTCAGGTATGTGGTTCTCTCCTGTTCTTGGGAGACTGATAAGATGATGTATTCTCACTTACATGGTACTGTCCTGTTGGCCTTTTATCTATGGTATTACACCCATAGCCAGAGAGAGAATGTCATGCTATTTATGCAGAGCCTGCTTCATCCAATTTTTAAGCAAATAGTACAATAAATTGTTTTTTTAAGAATAAGTTTTATGGTTGGTTTAAAATGCAATCCTATCAAGTATTAACCTGTAATTTTGCTGTTCAGTTAGAAACTTGGGAGTTTTTGGAGATCCATCTTTCAGATGCCAGTGATACTTCACACAAAGGTAGATCTTGTTCCTGTAGTGGGAGGAAATCTGAATGCTTTCAGCCCACTAGCTCTAAATATCAAGCTGTAATTTTGACGCCCAGTATATTTAAGAGAAATTATTTGCAAGCACCTCCACAAACTTTGAGTGGCAGTAACTGAGAGATGGACATTCATATGTGATAAATGGTGCTACAGCTGAAAAATCAGATGTTTTTTCATCATCTAACTGTTCATGGTGTAATGTAGAGCTAGGGATCCTGTAGCAGTTTGGAAAGGGAGAGAGAGAAAGTAGGAAAAGGAGAGGAGGGTCCAGAAACTGCTTCTTTAAAAACATGCTATGGAACAGCAGAGAACAGGCATATAGCCCTCCCTGTGAATCCTCCTCTACTCAAATAGCCTGAAACCCAGATTAGATGAGCGAATGAAAAAGCTGTAACTTTTAAAATTCATTATTTTAAGCTAGTTCTCTAATTGAGCAGTAGGAAGTGGTACACAAAACACAGCCTAGGTATTTCATGGCCTAAATACAGTAATAAAATAAAATAATCTACAACGGTAGACTGTGCTCAACAAAACTTGAGATAAGTGTAAACTAATGCATGGGCATCGATCTTTGCTAAACATCAGTGTTTCTTTGAAGAGGGGAAGAGTTGAAGAACTCCTATAACCTAAGAACTAGCAATGTTATAAAGATGCTTTTCTGATAGGTAAGTTGTACCTTTGCAGAATTTATTTATTCCAAAAGATCTCATCTCATTACATAGTAAATAATTGGACTGGTTGGATAGCTGGTAATCTATCCTCTCCCGGTGTGAGAGAGTAATTTTATATGTACACCATTAGTGGATATTTTTTATGTATTATGAGCATAAGCTCCATTTTCTGAAGCCTCAGTAGAAATCCTTCTAACTTTATATAGATTATTAGACAGTTTGTTTTACAGGGAGGGAACAAGAAATACTTGGCGGAGGAAGGAGAAAGAAGTCTTTGACACATTTTTATATCATTCTCCAAATTAAGCCCTGTGGAACCATTACAATTTTTCAGAGCAGGCAAGTTCTTTGAGCTGAACATTGATTAAAGCTGCTTACCGCTGAAGCACCATAGTCTCAACTTCCAATTTGATTTTTATGCTGAAGAGCCAGACCATTTGGAACATTCCAGTCTACATCTGGAAAAATTTCTCTTGAAATGGTTTCCAAACACTTCTGCTGGAAACAACTGCAGCTGCTGTTACAATGCAGAATGGACAGTATAAATAGTCCACAAAACCAGCCTAGCCTAAGAGACCACTGGCCTTGCTTTTTGAATCCTGAATCAGGCAACTTTTGTGGCTTGGATTCAGCTTTGCAAATTTTGTCTTTTTGTTAGCTGTTGCTAGTTGGTATCAGATTCCTTATTACAAAGGAACAGTTTGCACAAGTCTCACTGAAAAATCTTTCTCTAAAAATTGACCAAGTTTAATATATTTCTTCCAGTTAGACCAGTAACAGCACATTACTGCGTAGAATAGTAGAATTTTCCTGCAGAAGGAAAGGATCAACTTCTGAGCAATGTAATGTGAAAAAAAGAAGTGTTACTGTAGTGTTCTGTATTCTTTTTAAAAAATGCAGTGAGTCATAATGTCTCTTAAACTGCTGTAGAGGCTTATGAAAGTGCAGTCTTTTACATTATTTCAAGATATACAAGCTACTTCTACTTTTTCTAGGTAATGTTTTTAACAAGTGCTTGTTACTTTGAATGATGAAATTACCAAAGAGGGAAGAACTAACAGGCTAATTTCTTGCTATCTTTTAAAGAAAGAAAACAAAATATAAAACATTTTTAAAAATTCCTTAAAGGGAAATGTAATACTGCCCAATGTTTCTTCAACAATGAACTGTACATCTTATTTTGCACCGTGGTTCAATTAAGAGTAAATAGCATAGCAATAGGTTAAACTGTTGTTATAAAATCTACATGGGAGATCTGCTGTTTATTTTACGTGACACCAAATATGGTTTTGATTTCTTGTAGCTGAAAATAGATTAACCTCATTGGAAGCACAGGAATTTGCTTTAAGTGTACATTAACACTAGGGAAAAAATCCAACAGATAAGTAAAAGTAGTGCTAGCATTCCTAAGTTGATAGAATTGTGTCTCAGAATCAAAACATAGTGTTTCGTAATAAATCTGTTAGTTTTCCCTTTTCTGGGAGCTTACAAAGGACACGCTCCTCAATAAAATCACTCCATTGAGTTGCTAAATTGAAGTAAAATGGTTTCATGTACACCAGTGGCTGACAGGCCAGCCAATATATTGTTTTAACGGTTTACTCATCCCTCTGTCATCCTGGCACAAACATCTTTCAGCTTGGGGGAGCTCAGGGGAGAAGAAAAAGCCTGTTTCTTAGCAATTATTTGAACATAGTATGACTTGCAAAGAACGGCTGACAGTTGTGCCCTGATCCCGCATCATTAAAGTAAATAGTAAATGGGACGTTAACTTCATGCAGGAGCTGATCAAACCCACAGCCATGTAAACCGATGACTCCCTTTTAGGACTTGTTTTCAGCGGATTAAGATTGAAAAGATTATTTTTGGGAAGCAAGCAGTGACAACCCCTCTTCTTTGGAAGCAGAGCAAACGTTTTGTGATCTCATAAATAAAATACTTCCTGCCGGCAAGAGCAGAGGGGAGGAAGCTCCCATTGTCAGTGTCTGTGAACCACCGGCCAAATTCCCAAGAGTGTAGGAGGACTCTGGCAGATGGGCTCTGTCACTTGAGATTATTGCCCCCAGTTATCTGCCAGCAATTAGCTGGGGCTGTATCAAGGACAACAGAAGGGGAGATGTGCAACTCCTTCAGCTTCCACAGTTCACAGACAGGAGTGTCAGGGTCAGTTTAGACTGAAGTAAGTAATGGTTAAATTTCTATTTAAATGATATAGCTGGCTATGAGTTCTGGATCTGAGCGGATGAGCAGCCTTCTATGCTGCTCTGGCAGGAACCTGGTGTCTCTTCCAGTCCTGTGCTTGTTGCCACAATGTCATGATTCCCAGCAGGGAAAAGCAGGGAGGTGAGCAGAGTTCATGATAAAAGGCCAGTGTCCTTAATGGAGAAGGACCACTTTTGCTTCTACCACAGCAAAAGTTTCCAGAATAAGTTAGATACAGGTTAATATGAGATGGCAGAGATGAAAAGCGTAACTTTTTCCATGAGTTCTAGAGTGCAGATGCCAGCGTCAGATTCCCCAGCAGAATCAGTCAGCAGCAACTACAAATATGGGATTTATCCTCACTGCTTGCTTTCGCACTTCCCTACTTCTGTGGATGGTTTGGACGAGCCAAGTTCCTGTTACTCAGATGAAGAACCCTGGCTCATTACAAAGAGTCAGCCAGAACAAGACCTGCCAGGGTATAAATTGCATGTCTAAAAAGCATCTTTATAACGCTGCCAGCTCTGCAGCTCATGGTTGTACCTGCTTAGGTTTCATGTGTGCTGTAGCTGAGTGCCCTTTTACCCATCCTGTCACTTCCAGGCGCCTCTATGTCTTGGTTACTTCTGGGCTAGGTTCCCTCTTTGCAGCCATTCTCGTTCCTGGCCCTTCTGTCAGCAGCACAGTTGCTTTTTGTGAAAGAAACCGTGACCAAACCATTTAAGAACTGGTGGTCAGAGAATAGAGGAAAAGATGTTTTCTCTGGTGTGTTAAACGTTTTGTTTACCTTTCAGCACACTTTAGGCAAGTTTTTGACTTGCTTTCAGGGAAGGTTCAGAGCAGCAGATAGGCAATGACTGATCTTGTACACTTTAAAAGAGGTCTGTGTAACTTCCGCACTTCATTTTCCATATTACATACAAAAATCTGTTTGTAATTAAATTATTTGTGCGTGTACATCTGATACCCCCTTTTTCTAACTGAAAATGAAGCTAAGAAACATTAAACTTGGTCCAGTTCAGAAGCAAATAATTAAACAGTTACTGTTCTCTCTGTTCCTGTTACTGAGTAGCATTAAATTCTCTTCTTGACTCAGAAGTTACCCAATATATATAATCTTGTTTAGAGCAATAGCTCACTTTCTAAACCCTTGGCATTTGGGCCAGTCTGTAACTGGTACCTCAGTGGTAGCTCTTTCAATCTTTCCTCTTCTGATCACTGGTCACTACCTGGTGAAGTTAAGGAGCACTTTCTCTCTTTTTATTCAGGCACTATGCTCATGGAAGGAAGCGTTACGCCTGCAAATCCTCATAAGTTGTCTTAATTCTGGGAATGGCAATTCAGCTCCACGAAGAAGGGATCAGTTGCTAGTCCGACAGACTCTGGTTGTCACAGTTGTTTGTACATACAAACATATACATCAGAAGTGCCTTTCTAGTTTGTTGTACTCAAGCACACGCTATTTTAGTCTGACATTTTCCAACCAGGCCTGAGGGAGTTAGATGTCTAAATTAAATTCGGTTTGATTGATTTGGACATTGAACATCTCTGAACTAAAATCCTAGTGATAGACAGTTGGTCTGTGCTAAAGTGACATTCTTAGCTCTTTGGTAATGCAAAAAAAGTTTACATCTAATATTTTTTTATTTTTTTTTAAAAATAAAATGGCCATATAATTGAATTGTGAATGTAAATATAGACCTTGGAGACCGGGGTAATTTATTATTATGTGAACATGCAAGATACATACACTGAAAGTGCTGCCATACTGTTCAAACTGAGCAGGTTTGATTTGGAGATGATAGAAGCACTTTCTATGAAAACACTATATTCTTGTTGCTTTAAATATATATGCATATATTTTATTGAGTGATAAGTAAGCAATTCATTATAGCTAGTTCTCTCATGAAAAAGAATTTATGTTTTTCCTGCTTGACTTTTGATGGTAGAGATTTAATATTGAAAACCAGTGGCATGGAACATGATCTGTGTTAAACCTCTGCTCATTGCCTCAGACTAGTATTATACAATGCTATTTCTGGACTGAAGTGTGAGCAAGAATTTGGATTCTATTCCCAAATCTTTGCTTACTTATTATGAGCATTTTTTGGCAAAATGCCATGGATACTCTGCATCCCAGTTTAATCATCTCTGAAATGAGTTTAAAAAACCCAACGGGCTTAATGAGGCGTAGCAGTGTTTATGAAACATTTTTAGATCATCATATAAAAGGTGCCATAAAATTGTAATACCATAATATATACAATAAATTGTAGGGGAAATACTAATGTGCTTTGCATAGCGTAAGGGATGACATATATAAGCATTAAGTATAAAGTGGGAAAGTCTACAGCAGATAGAACTGATTCCAAAGTAACGGTGAAGGTGGCCCAAATCTGCTATTGGAATTCCGTACAATTAACCTTGTCCCAAACTTTGACAACTGCAACCTGAGGAAAAACAGCAGAGTTGAAGAAATGTCTCCCTGCCCGGTGCCTGTCGTGTTGTGCAGACTCTGTATTCAAATGCTCTTTAAAGAGCACAGCCTGGAAGGGGCTCAAGCATTGAAAAGCAAAGAGGGAAACAATTCCAAACAAGGCTGCCTGTGTGCAGCTCTGTTTCTGGTATCACCCTTTGAAGGTTTACACTGAAGTACTCTGCCTCACAAGCTACTTCAGATTAATATCATTTATGGGAAGAGCTATAAACAAAAGGCAAATGTCTTGAATGTTTTTCGGTGCTGGGGAGAAGTGTTATTCCAGATGTCTGATACCAGCTGACACTGGCCAGCCTGGTAAGCCTAGTTCACCTCAGGTTATCATCATTTTTCAGGCCAGCACAGCAGGAAATAACAAGACTGTAATCCCTTGAATTCCCCTCTCCAAATCAATTGTGCATCCGCAAGAGTCGTAATGAAAAAAAAAAAAAAAAAGAAAAAAAGACCAACATTTACCTGCTATAGCTGTTTTCAGTCATCTAAACCAGCATGAGCAGTTACCCAATACTGTGAAACTTGGAATTGGGAGAAAATGTACTTCTATTCTAAAGGCTTGGGGAAGATGATTATTTGTGGTCTGTCTATCTTTTGAGTATTAGCAAGTCTAATAAAACTAATCATAGCGCTAACCTGAGAACCTCGATGAGTGACCTCAGAATGGACATCTGTGCTCCTCTTGCACGCAGACCAGTCAGCCACCCCAAACACGTGTAAGCATTAAAACTCCTTTGGAAATGAACTGAAATCTAGGACAGGTGAAGCTGCCAACATATTCTACCTAAATGTGCACAATCAATTTGCTTTCAGTGCCATTCAATTATGATTCCATAAGCCTCAAATGTTCTGAGAGCTGCTTTACCTGCGTGATCCCCTCTCCTCAGCAATATTAATTAACAAAGTCAGGACATTTCTTTACACGTCATCTACAACTGACTGTCTTTTGGAATTGACTTTCTTTGCAGAAAGTTCTCACTTCTGGGAATGATTGTTCATGGGACTTCTATGCTTCAGGACATAGGCCAAAACATTTTTGATTTTTTTCACCCTCTTTCTTCAATCAACCTAACATTAGAAGGACAATCTGACTGTAGAAATTGTTCTGGCTGCAATAAGAGCAGTGGCTTTTCTTACCCTTTTAAGGAAGTTCTCTCTGTGGTCTCTAAGACTGGTAAATAGCTCCAGGAAATTAAAGCACTTAAGCTCAAGTGGACAATTTACATGTACAGTTGCAGTTTGAGGAGAAAAGAGTTTAGTAATCTGTAGCTAGAATTTCTATCTTATTGCAGTCCTCAAATACTTCTCATCAGCTGCAGTGGTGAATTTGATTTGGGATTGTGTGCCATTTTTAAAATGCTTATCGCTGTTCCCCCACTGGAGATTCAGTGCAGCTCCCCAGTCCCAGCAGTGATACAGCTCCCTGACGAGGCAGCACCAACACCTACAGGGAAGTTCTGGTCTGCAATAGAAGATCAGGCACGAAAAATGAGGACAAGGATGTTGCTGTTCCATTCACCATGAGCATGGGGCTGAATCAAGCCTATAGCATCCTGACATAACCAAAGCTCTTTTCTTTGCCGCAATGTTCAGCAAAACTTGAGAATTGTTTGCTTGGAGGATGTTGCCATGTTTCCTCTGAAGTTCTTGAAGCAAGAAAGCAAAACTCCTACTAATCTAAAGGTTAAGTCAAAATAAGAAAACAAATACACAGAAAAGCAGAAGAGACATAAAAAGGTTTGTTGGCTAAAATACTGGTAGGATTAATGTAAAGTTAGATATGGTAGTGTTTGCTTTTCTGGTTAGTACATACTTCTGCTTCTGTAATTTCACTGGACTTAAGTTACCTTCAAAATGTTTAGATATTATCTCTTTCTTGAGGGATGGGAAAGAAAGTCCAAGGGATTTGAAAACAGTGAGGAACATAGCTAAGGGTCGTGAACAAAATGCTAGAGATTTGCTTATGTCCATCACATGGGTTGGGAAAGTCAAATACTGCTGGGAAGGGGTCTTCCTTCCTTGCCGTTTATTTTCCTTTTATAAAATGCCATCCACAAATCTTTCCCGGCCTTCCTGTCTCTGGTCATTTGAAATAGCCTTTTAAAATATGCATGAAAGTACTTTGCTAGCAGCATTTTTATAAACCAATGAAATACTGAGCATAAATCATTCTGTGGAAATACCATCTTCTTCCCACACATTGCATTTAACTGATCTGCTTGAACCGGGTAGCAAGTGC
Organism: Baryphthengus martii; assembly: GCA_013396935.1. NCBI lineage: Eukaryota > Metazoa > Chordata > Aves > Coraciiformes > Momotidae > Baryphthengus > Baryphthengus martii. The sequence continues at coordinate 43,428 of VWZK01000044.1, read as the reverse complement.
ATGTAGGAAGGTTAAAGGATATGGGCCTATTTTTTTTCTCTGTCTGCAGCAAATGTATTAGAGATATTTAAAAATAATTTACTTGGTTCTGCAGAATCTCTGTTTCACCTTGGTTCCTCCCTGATATCAGTTCCCAGAAAATAAGTGTAGTTTTTCCCTTGCACTAAGATTCCCTGGAGTTTGCTCTCTCATTGAATTCCCGGAGACTGGAATCTGTACAACCCCCTGGATGTTTGATATTATTGCACTTCGAGCTATGATGTGGACTGTTGTATTATGAAACAAATTGCAGAGTTCTCGGTGCTGATCTTTCAGTTGCAGTTTTACTGAGTAATGTCTTTTTTTTTTTTTGCTAAAAAAAACCCTCCCTTTTTCTAACTTTGTATAAATAAAAGCATAGAGAAATACTAACTTTTGAGTAGTGTTGCAATGTTCTTGCAACATTTGCATATTGCTGACTTCTGTGCCACAGACAGAACTAAAAAATCCTAAGAAAATAATAATAATAATGAAAAATCAAACAGGACAACATGTTAGTTGTGGAAGAATCCTGAACAGAGATTAGTCAGTATAGGAAAAACTGAGGGCACTGCCCTTGAGATCAGTGGTTTTCAGCTGCAGCAAAGTTGTCCAGCAACGTACTCCAACTTAGGGTTAGTTTGATGTCACACAAAGCCAAGTCTTATCATTATTTATGACCTGTTACAAAGTAGCTGTTCCTGTTACTTCAAGTCTCTACAGCTCCATCTGATAACTTAGATACTGCTCATAAAAGCCATGGATTAGACAGAGGGGGGTGCACAGAGTACTACAGAGCACAGAAAACTGCCAAGATACCCTGAGAAAAACCCATATGCCATCAAATGAGGCACGTAAAATGAAATAAGAAATTCAAATAGTCCAAATATTTGATGTAATGACACAAAGATGAATGCCTTCTGTGAGATAAGAAAAAAATAAGTCAGTAGGAAGAATATATTTTCTGAGGGAATCAAGCTTTCTAAATGCAATATTCTATGCATAGCAACATCCTTTATCTCACTGCCTCGCAATTTACAACAGAGAGTGAAAAATAAAACTTAAAGAAGGGGAAGGAATGTACTTATGTGTCTTAACACGGAGCCACAATACTAAATTGAACAGAGTGCCTTACAACACATGCTGATTGCTAGTTCTCTGAAAGATGGTGCTTCTGTCTGAACAGGGCTGTTTATCACGGCACAACTTCCATCCTTACTGAATGAGGACATTCCCCTTTAAATGCTAAACCTTCCATGGGTTTTGGACTCTTTCTATCAGGTATTGAACAAACTCAAACACTTTGTGACAGCAGCAGAGGTCAGAACACTGAGACTCATCTAAGCACTTGTGTTGTGATGCTTTTAGCTACTTAACTTTACTCCTTTCCCTTTTTGCTCTTATCTCTCAATATCGCTGTTGTGCATTGATCCCTGACTTTGTCTTTCAGCAAGGATAAGTATCTTTAGGAGCTGTTTCATGTTGTTTCAGTACCATCCTTTCCCTAAGGAACCAAAGAAGCAGGATTGGATATTTTTCAAGCACAAAGGAGTTGCCATTCACCCTGTGCTGCTTTGAAAATTATGTATGGTGAAAGGTCAGGGAGGGAACACCTGCAAATGGAAGGAGGAAAAAACTATTTGCTTCACCGACACAGTTTGCTCTGCATCAGGGATGGCCAAGGCATTGAGAGCTGAGCCCCCTCTTCAGCAAAATGAAGACTATCCTGTCATCAACCCTCACAAACTTGGCATATGCTGTTGGATGCTGGCATACTGTACCACATAAATCTGCCATGGAAGTGTGCTGCTCCATTTCATAATACCGCAACACGTTAGCAGTTTCCTCTCCTTCACCACTTATTGAAGGGTATATTAAGACTCTTTAGACCATTTTTTTTTTTAAAACAGAGACCAAACCACGGTGCATCACCTGTTTTCCAAATCCAGACTGATCTATTTCTCATCACACTGGCTATCTCAGGCTAGAATAAGGAAATTGTTTCAAATTAAAAACAAACAAACAAATCATAACTGTTTGGATATAATGGATATATCCATGGCACTTAGTGCCATGGGCTAGTTGATGCTGTGGTGTTACGTCATAGGCTGGACTTGATGATCTCAGAGGTCTATTCCAGCCTCAATAATTCTGTGATTCTGTGATTTAGGATAAAACAACAACAAAATCCAAACCAGGTTTTATCTAAGCTATATGCATTCTCTGCACTTCTGTTAGCGTAAGCAATGCATTAGCAGTCTGATTTTAAAAAAGTACAGAGCTTCATCTAAAGTTTCCACCAGGCAAAAGCAGTCACTTCATATTGCTGATGGTAGCACACGTCTGGAGAGAGAGGCAGGAGATCACCTGGAATTGCTTTCACACAAACTAAACTTCACATAGGAAAAGATGAAGCAAATTGCTTACATGAAATAGGTAGCACTGTCTCTCTGAGCTGATAGTAAACTAGATACTACCAACATACTACCCAAGTATGTGCAATAGCTACAGCTACTGCCTTAGTGACTGTAGCACCCCAACCAATGGATCTTTCACAAGGACAATGGCAGTAGTAGTTACTCAGGCCTACTATGTCATGAGGGAAAACATTACTTTCATGCTGTCTAATTTCCAGTCTCATTTATGGTTACATTCAGGAGACGACTACATTATTACTCTTCATCTTCTAGCTCTTCCATCCTTCCCTGTATTTTGACATACATTCTTAAAGATGTATATGTTAAAACATCTGTCATGTTTTATTTCAGAGTAAAATCTGGGAAAGTCAGGAGTGACATTACTTATTAGTCATCTCTAAGGACGAGATATACACTGAGAACGCCCATTTTTCAAAAATATAAAATACACAAACCAGTTCTGGTATAAATTCCTCCTTTTGTCTTAGATGTACAATGAATGTTCACGATCTAAATAAAGTTAAAGGCTTGTTTGGTTTTTTTTTCTGATAGCAGTATGCTAGAGGTGTGTCCCCATAGACCCACACAGTCATGGGACTGGAAGAAAACATTTTGCCTGGGGTGCCGTTTGATGTTTCAACCAAGGCAAGGACCTCACCCAGGCTGAAAGACCAGAGAGGCAAAGCCTGAAAGGCTTTTTTAAATGCCACATCTACTCAGTGCAAAGCTGTTTTGCCCAGTCTATAACAAGGACTGATTAATGCTATAGCAGTGACCACATTCGTTATAACAGCAGCAAAAGCACTGTTCCCACAAGGGAACTCAGGAGGCCAACGGATCCACCCCTTCTACTCAGAGCAGAACTAACTTCAGTGTTAGATCAGGTTTCTCACTACGCTAATTCCCCTTATTTATAAATTCTCTCTAAAATATAAGCGGAGATGTGGAGATTGCCTATTTTAATGAGCTATTTCTCCGCAAAGTCCTGTGTCTATAGCTTAGAAATAGAATTCCTGTCAGATGGCTATTTAGTGGCCTGATCAAAGTGTTCAGGAACTCTAAGAGAACAGCAAGAGAACTGACAAATCTAGGACAAGCCCATGTTTAACTACATACTTCTGCTTCTCCTGATTTTTGCTTTCTTTTCCTAGGTTATGACAGCCCACAGGACTTGGTCAGTTGACCTTTACATAAGCAAATAAACAAAAAACAACAAAGTAGTTTTCTCTTTTTGTTTTCATGAAGTAATTGAAACCTGCCAAAACAGTAAATGATTAAATGAATAGTCCCTGTGTTAAGTAGAGTGTTCAAGTCATATAGCAGTAACAGGACTTCAAAAGAAGACAAAAAAACTGCTGACATGAACTTGGAAGTTTTGTATCCCAAAATAACACTAGGGAGGAAACATGAAAACGACCAGATCTTCAACAATGCCAAAGTCATGAATGAAGCTGTAGCAGTTTCAAGGTTCACTGGTATCTGATCAGTTTAAGGAACTGTAAGAAACCATCCACCAGATAAATCGATTCCAAGATACACAAGCCTTTTATTGCAGTTTCTATGGAGAGATTAACAGAAGCATTTTTATGTGTTGTGCCAAGGTCTGGGCTAAAATAGTCTCTGCTGTGGTTCTTACGTGTCACCTGAAGCTGTCTTTCCTTTGTCCACCAACACCAAACCCCTCAAGCTAGAATTCAGTCTGATTTACGACTCTGTTTACATCTCCATTCTTTGAAACATTTAGTACTGTTGTTAGTGTTTAATGGAGGACATAGTCTTGCTCACCTATGAGATTATTGAATACTTGTGTGTTTGAGGTACTGAGTACACAAAAGGTTATTTGATTAATGCAAAACCTAAAAATCTTTTAGAGATTTTTACCACACATTTGATAACGATAATACAAACATATAGACTCAGTATATGGTCTAAAATATTTAAATTCACAAACGTATTAGTAAACTCAGATCCTTAGTTTCTTTTTTTTTTAATAAAAGGGAAAACTGCTTTTGACTTTACAGATTGTATCCCAGATTACATTAGAAATGTTATATTCTTGCAGCAAAGTAACAAATGGGTGGGTCAAAGCATATTTTAAATGAGTTTTCTTTCCCACTGTTCCAAAAGATCCTCAGTAATTCTCTGAGGAGACACTGTCTTAGTGATCCACCAGTTCAAGGTAGAGTAAAATGCAACACAAACAAAAGTCCATCTATGAAAACTCCTTCTCAGTCGTACAAAAGGACTGCAGCACCGGTACACTGACAGGGATGCATTCTCCTGCAGCCAAATTTTGTGGTTTGTATGTGTTTGCCTGGCTATTTTGTACAAGTACTAATTTATGGATTATTACATAGTTTCAGCTGTGCTTCTTTGGTAATCTGCATTGGTAGGGCTATCTCTAATTTACAGCTTTATGTATCTCTGGATTCCCATTATAAAGGTGCAATCACTCACTAGAGACCAGCAGTTCTAAGTATATCAATGTGTATTTAAGAAACTTGAACTCATTGAGCTCATGACTTTGGTGCTAAAAGCACTAGGTCACTAAAAGGGTTTAACAGACCTAATTACTTCACTGTCCTAGAATAATGGGGTATTAACCCCTGGAAGAGCGTAAAAGGCACGCGACTCCTTTTTCTCTGCTATTGGTAAAAAAAATAAAAAATAGTTCCAGTGTGAGGGTCTAGTTAGAGTCAGTTGAAGTTACCGAGTCTCCATTTCTGATATTGAATGGAGGCTAAATTAGCTGCTTTTGTCAGACTGAACCTGCTACAGACATATGGTCTGGACTAGTTCCCTAGGAGCAGAGCCGGTGTCAGACACAATGCCAGATTGTCCAAAACGCTCCTTACATCGAGGAAAATGGGGGCTGGGAGCTACTATTATGCCACAATTTTAAAATCTGGGAAGGTCTTTGTCAAAGTTGTATTGCAAATGTGACAAAACCAGGAATGAGGTAAGGACTTGAGAAAAGTGCAGCTGCTAAGCAGTCACTACTGCAAGACTTTTAATTGACCACTACCTGAGAGCCTCCTCAAGCTCAGTTATGTCTTGACTTTTGTTCCCTGTTTTAGCTCAAATTTTACCTGTTAGAATCCTCAGGAACAAAGCCCTCAGGAACTCACATGAAAAATTTCTGAGAGGATACACCGAGCATAATAAGAAACTAATAATCTTTTATGTTTCTGGTTTGCTCTTGAAAACTAAAAAATCTGCATTTAAGAGGAAGCAATTTATCGAGTGTCTCCCCAATCTGTGGCATATATTTAAGCTATTCCTTGTGTGTTCAATAAAAAGGAAGGTCAGACCTCAGCTGTAACCAGAGGGATGGTTTACGGGAAAGAGAGAAACGCTGCAAGCTCTCTGAAAGTGAATCTCCTCCCTGGTCTCAGGAAGAGCAGATTTCTATATCTGACTTCACTATAACAGGTTCCACAATATGCCTGCATAAATCAAAGAGCTGTGTATACACCATGCTTCTCCCCTTCACTATTTATATTCACTTGGAATGAAATATAGCTCACCACCTGCCTCATTTCTATCATAATGTAACAGGCCACAGAGTTAACACCCTCCTGATATGAATGGCAGAATAAAATTACAAAAACGGTCACTCTTACATAACCAAGGTTTTTAGCACCTCACTTGGAACTTTTGCATAAGAAACACAAACATCTCATAAATATATGAAAATACGTTATTTCAAGTATGTGTATTGTCACTGAAAACCAAATGCAACCCACTTCCATTTCAAGCTTACATGTACTAAAATTATGGGACTGTGTGGACAAGAGCATAAGGATTTAGTATTTTATCAAAGTTTTAAAGTAAGTTTATAAGAACAATGGAGCTTTACTGACCGTATGGTGCCTCTCTACAAAACAGGACTTTGTTCCGATGCACAGAAGAACATGGGACTTCTCCCTCAGGACAAAAAGTGGCTAAGAGAGGAGAAAGAAAACTATATTAGGCAGGAATAGTTGTATCAGATTAAAGAATTGGAGTAAGTTTGGTATCTGGAGGTAAGAACAGCTTCAGAATAAGCTTAAACCCACTGTTTTCAGGTGAATGAACAACTACTTTTGGTCTGATTAGATCCAATGAATCATTAGAAATACTTGGAAAAGTTTGGACAATTATTACAAACTCAGGAAATCCGTGGGTTGAATTGAGGGGAAGTGCAGTGAAGATGAAGAGAAACAGATCTTGGGCCAAGCAGAAAGACGGAGAAATAACCATCATACAGCCTCAATGACAGCCGAGGGCGGTGGTAAAAAATAGTATTATTGAGGTCATATAAAAATAGACCAAAGAACATTTCCTGCTGTTTGCTGCCTGAAACTAATAAACACCCTTGTGCTGCCTGAATTTGCAATTTAAGTTTTATTACTTCTCTGGTTTAAAGTGAAGCAGAAGTGGAGATCATAGTCTAAGTGGCTGTAATTGAAGCAAATCAGCCAAGTTTAAGAAGTTTCATAATGTGGATTCCAAAAGACAAACAAAAATTTTATTCATGAATGCATTTGTGACATACAGGAATGGTGATAAGTTGAAAAATAATCCTTGGTTAATTGAAATTGATTTTAAAGCCTTGATTATCTTGTCAACAAGAGGCAACACAAAGTATCTCCATATCAGCTTTAACAGTCATTAAAGATGGACTAACAATTGGGTAAGTCACGGAGAACTGGCTGATTTGTCACCTTTGGGATTATCCCACGTTGAGATTTTCCAATGGAGCAGAGGCAGAAATGTTGATTCTGCATATTATTACATTTGCCTAGCGCATTAACAGAGGAATTTGGTTTCTGGGGCAGATCAGGGAGGCATTGTTCTTTTTCCAGTTGAGATTAATTAGATCACTGGGAATGTAGAATGAGCAGAAACTGTATGATCAGAGCCAAAATCCACTCTTATTCTGTGTTAGGGTTGTTCCAGTCAGATTGCAGTTTGTCCAAATTGCTAGCACTTTCCATTGCTGCTCAGGAAATCTACTCCACAACATAATCAATGTGACTACCAGGAAATTTCCCTCAAAAAATGAGTTCAGCCCCAATTAGTGATACTGTTTTAAAAGCTTCTATTTTGAGCAATGCTGATTTGAACCACACCAGGCAGTACAAGTAACTTTTTTTTTTTCAAATTAGCTTTTGCATGAGCATTACCGTGCCATTGAAAAAGGGGGTCAGTTAAAGCTGAACAACTGCAATTACAAACTGAAAGTAAGAAGACTTAAGCCAAAGGCGATGATGTCCCAACATTAAATACCGGCTTGTTGGCATTTGACAAGCGGGAGCTCCATCTGCCTTCCAGTTTTCGGTACTGCTGCAGAAGCCAGAGTTTTTTACTAAGTAAAAGGTTTCTGAAATCGAAGTGATCAGTACTGTGATGAGTCGCTCTAACTTTATCCCACTCAAATAAGACAGCTTTGTCACTACACCAACATTACTAACTGGAAGTTAGGAAAGACCTTCTAGGAAAAGCCGGGACTTTCTGTAGAATGGCTTCTTTCTCCATCAGTAAAAATAGAATATTTTAGTGAGTTTATTTCTTTCTGGTATGAGAGACAAATCAATGTGTGTGTAATGCAAAAAAAACCTCCTCCTATGGAAAGAACAGATCCTAAATTATCAAAATTTCTACCAATTGAAATCTTCTATCATTGTGTATATGAAAGCTGTGTTTACTGAAAAAAACATTATATAAGACATTTAAAAGAGAAAACAAGGGCAAGTAGAATGAATCCATTTGAAATTCTGGAAGAAAAATGAAATTGTACACTCAGCTGCATGAGAACTTTCAAAATTCCAGGCAATGTACATTTTCTAGGGATAAGCAGAAGACAAAAAGAGAGCACAAATCATTGAGCCCCCCCACTGGAATCCTGCCATGTAAGGAGAGCTCTGCCATTTTCCTAGACCATTCCCAACATCCCAAGATGTGTTAAGCAGATTCTTCTCTCTGACCATGGAAAAGAAGTTCACTGTCTGTGAGACCTGGCAGATGTACCAGACAGTCCCCTGGGTTACCAGTGTCATGTGGTATCCCTAGTGTTGGGTGGAAAAGACTCACCCAAGATTATTAGGGTGGCTGAACTTCAGAGAGTTCAGAACTCAAATGCAAAAGCTCACTGAGACATTTTGGATCTCCTAGATCTGTGAAACCAAGACCTAGGAATCTTGTCACAAAAACCTTAATAATTTCTTTATGTTTCACTTTGGAAAACAAAAGAAAATGGTTGCACAAAGCTTTATTATATAAAGATATTTTCAGTTGCATCTTCCCAAAGTTGTTAGTCTCAAATAGTTACCTTGTGTAATAAATCTGATAACGTATCATCATCTGGTTTTATCCACACAACATTTGTCTGGCTTGTACAAGCTTGGCACAAACAAGTGATCACCAGTGGAGCTGCGCCCATTTGCTCCAGTTACTGGATTTGTTCCAGTAAACCAACTGATGAAGGTGAGTCTTCAAACTGCAAAGTACTGCAGCTGCAGTAGCAACTGCAAACTACGTAAATAGATCTAATGCTTTGAAGTCACACTTTAAAAGAAGTGTTACTAGTTTATGTAGGCACAGATGAGACCAGACAGCCTTCTGAGCAAGATGGAAATGTCAAACCCCTTTGTTCCTTGAGCTCACAAGCACAAAATTAAGGATGAAATAAGGGTAAAGGAACAGTAAGAATCTACACGGCAAAGGGTCTCACTTGTTAGATGGGAGTGACTTGGCAACCACGGGGCAAATGCTCTCCTTAATGGAAGATCAGATTCCAATGCTCCCTACTCTGCTCATCATTTTTAGCCTTGTGACTACGCAGGCAAGACTGTACACCTGTGCCGGGCAGGATCAGAGCTTCAGAGATCAGCTTTCAGGTCTGAGACAGCAGCACTTTTTAGAAGCACTGCACAGAATTTGATGACACGAGCCTAGGAGATCGTGATGGCATCGGACAAGAAAAAAATCTAATCAGACTAAGAATGAATGAGTGTGACGATCGCAGGCTACGCAAGACCATAGAGAAGCCCGAGTGATTGCTTCAGGAGGAAAGACACAAGATAAAGTGATGTGTGAACACTCAGATCATAAACTCTGGTGGATATCGTAAAGCTATGAGGTAACTGCTACTTATCTCTACATAGGTGGTATGAACCTGACTCAGCTTCTGAACAAGCAAGAAAACATGTAATATGGTTGAGGTGGGTGGGGATGTTTGTTTGTCTTGGCAAAGAACAGCTCATCTTGTTCTACAGACTCTTCTGCTGCATGAAAAGCAGTCTGGATAGAATTGCTATTATCAGTAGGGAGAAGACATTTTAAATACTGGTAGTAGGAACCCTCTCACTCAGAAAGCAAGAAAGATTTAAAAAATACTCTTTCAAACCCCCAGTTTAAAAACTCCTCACTGACATATTGACAGCCCCAGCACTTTAAATATATTAACATCTCCAGTTGTTTCAGTGATCCTAACCTGCTCCTGCACTTCATATTGAACCCACATGTGTAGTGTGTTTTACCATCACTTAGGGCACACTCGGAGAGCTGATTATTTTCCATGACAGAGCAGAAGCAAGGCTGTTCTGGCATCACTCTGATGTCTGCGGTCCCTCTGCTGGTGTGACAAGAAGAAACACGCAAAAGTTTGCTCTCAAAAGTATGAGTGGAGTAATCTTATCTCCTCCCTGTTACTGTTAAAAAAAAATCCCCAATCAAAAAAAACAACAAACACGATAACATATGTGTAAAGAAACACATTAAGTGCCCTGACTCTGTTAAGAGCTAGTCTCCCAAGAAAAAAACATCATCATTCCTGTCTGCACTTTAGTGGAAGAAGGCAGGGACACAGTTTCTGTCCTGATCAATGACTTAGCATCCTAGGAAACATTTGGTTTGACACATTATTGAATTTCTTCTGAGGAATGTGTTGCTAACTCTGCTCATATTCAGCTTCTACTTTGGTCCAAAGTGTGCTTAACTTCTCATTTCTCAGATATTTATAATGTGGGACTTAAGTGACATTAAGAAGTGTGATGTAATTGCTGTTTTTAAAACCGTGGTGGTATACAAGCAGGCCGCTTCCTGGAATCAAACATCTAGCTGAGAAAAACAGGCAAGTACTATCAACCACAGTACGAATATGGTGTGCAGTATGATATGAGAAATATAGAGGATGTTGAATTTTGAAGGGTAAAATGTTTCATCTCAAATTATTTCAACAAAATTCAATCTACTCATCTGAAAAAAACAACTTCAAAAAGACTGCAAGTGGCAAGTAAGACTGAGCAAGTGTACTTGTCAAAATCAATTATTGCCTTTCAAGTGGAGGAAAATGACAAATGAGCAATTAAGGATTGCTATTCTTCATTGAGAACGGAAAAAGAGAGGAATGAGTCTGCAAGAAAAAAAATCTTAAGTTTTTTCTGCATGCTTCTTTGCTTCAAGTGAAAGTTCTGCGAATATATAGGAGAGAAGAAACGCCTTCTGCAAGGTATTAATCTTCTACATTCAGCTTCTTGGGTCCCCAGCAGACCTGCTCTGTGAATCTTGCTAAGACAAGTTTATGTTAATTAGTCTGTGGGAACTAGAAAGAGGATTTCTGCTGCCGGGATTCCTTTTTTTTAGGCAGCTGGTAGGGCAAATCTTCAGCAAAGAAGAACTTTTAATACCCAGTAATGTCAAATATTCCGAGTATGAGAGAATTTGTCATCATGAGAGTACTGACATAACACAAGCAAGACCTTCCCTAAGATAGGATTTATGTATTGATGTTTTTATGTATATGTTAGTGTGTGTGAACATATGTAAAATCAAAATCAGGTGAAAAGCACGTAGGTGAATTGAATTTCCATAATTGTTACACGTTTCAACAAGCCAACTATCACGAATAAAACCAGTTGTGGTGGGCAGGTTGCAGTACAGGCAAGATTGCCTAAAGGTTTGCAGTCTGCTGTTAGCACAGAAATTTCAAATCAA
>VWZK01000044.1:0-30222 GCA_013396935.1 Baryphthengus martii | reverse complement strand
CCCGCACAGCCGGGACGAGCCTGTTCCCCCGCACTCAGCTGGGACCCACCGGCCTCCCCAGGGCCCGAGAAGTACGGAGCAGGGCGGGTCCGTCCAGCGCCACCTCGTAGCTTCCTTCTCCCCTGCCCGGCGGCTCCTCCAAGTTCTCAGTGCGCTCTTTCCCCTCCTCATCAGACCCGCTCGGCCGGAGGCGGCTCTCGGGTCTGGGGGTCTCCTGAGCCTCCCGGTATCACCCCTTCACACCGCCGCAGGCAGCCTCTGTCTGCTCCCTGCCCTGTGCTCGGTGCGGGCTTATTTCTGTCTTCTCCATCCTCTGCGAAACGGTGGTTTCCTCCCCTGAATGACCTGCCTCCTCACAGATCACCAGTCCTCATCCTCCCTTTTTCCTTTCCTTAAAGGCCGTGACTGTGTCTGTTCCTTTTTGGCAGTGTTGTGTCTCATCTCCGGAAAGAGGGTATTTAGAGAGAAAAAGTTTGGCTGGCAGTAGAAGGGAGTCAAAGAATTTTCATTTGAAAGAAGAGCCAAAATAGAGTAGGTTACGACTGGACTTTGCATTTGTGGGCATTTCTGTGTATTCATGTGTGCCATAGCGAAAAGTGGTCCAGCACGGAGTCTCACAACTTGGGAGAGAAGTCTGCAAGTGCTGAACACCCTAAAAAGTGTCTTTGTACATATTGGCAGGCTATTGGATATTTATGGGTTTTATGACTAAATGGCTTTTCAGTAGAAAAAAAAATATTTTAGGGAAAGATGAGCTTTCCTTTACTTTTTCAACTTTACTTTTATACACAATTTTCAACAAGATAATCATTTTCTTGCAGAACTGATTGGGGATAACTCAGGCCTAGAAAAGGTCTGCAGAATATTACACCTAAGTTGTGATTAGTAGTGCTTATGGGACGGTAAGAAAATAAATGCTGTATTCTAGAAAGACACGGGTCACTGGTAAGTTCTGCTTATCTGCACATCAAAGGAATTACTGAAACTGATAAAGTTTAATTTACATATATAATGCAGTTGTCAGTCTTCAGCTGGGTAGTTTTGTTTGCAAAGACTGCCCTATAATCAGATAAGATTTTTATTTGCAGCTCAATATCTTTGCTTCCAATATCTGTTACAATTAGAAAGTTCTTCTGTTAAGGAATGAAGTCAAACAGAAAATGTTATTGGCAAGAAGTTATGATTCCTTAATGGAAATAAAGTTCTACACACGAGTCTGTAGCAAACTGGTAACTTCAAATTTAAGTAGTCTGAGTTTATTAAGTTCTTCTGGCTTCTGAGACAATAGAAAAGATATGACATTGCTCTAGATTTAGACAACATAATAATGACTAGAATTTTGGTTACGCCTGAAAAATTAGCTATATAAAATCTGGTTCCAGATATAAGTTAATATTTAGTTTGTCGTCATGCTTTTGTTTTGTAGGTTTGAAATTGTGAGTTAAAGCTTGACATTTAGTTCTTTCTGGCTTTACTTTTAGGGAAGAGAGCTGAAAATTTGCTCTCACATGTAGCTCTAAATTTTCTTGCTGTAAGTTTCAGATTTCTCATGTATTAACTTATTATTTTTAAATGCTCTAACTCGCTATCCATCCCCAATATCTCTTCCAACTGGTAAATTCTTCTGATTCTTTTATATGAGAAACTTTAACAAACTTTCATTGCCTTTTGTCATTCTGGATTAAAACCTGCAGGAAAGCATTTTAGACAGCTGAAGATAACAAGTCCTCTAATAAATTGTGCATTTTTCTTATGATCTGTGGGTTCTTTTAGCACACGTCACAGAACAGATGTAGGACAATAACAATTAGTAGAGAGAGATCTGGGGTTTGTTTTCTTTTTCCTGTGGTGGCAGCTTTGACAAAATTCTCTGAAAGCTCCACGGAAAATGGATGAAATAAAGCTTTAACATATACTTTAAGATCTTGTTGTTGCCTGTCCAAAAACATGCTAGAACTTCATCCAGAGAATAATCAAAGACTTGCTTCTGTCATATCTTATGGTGTGGATGTTCTATGTACTTCATTTATGGATTGACTGGAACAAGTGTGTTTAGATAAATTATCAGAGAATAGGTAATTACTAACCTTTTGGGTGGAAGAATACATGGCATGCACTTTGATAATGATTTTGTTTGTTGTTTGGTTTTTTTCCCTCTTTTTGTCTTTTAGAAATGGGTCTGCTTTCAGAAGATGCAATGCACTAGGTGTGGTGCTTGGAACAGGATTAGTCATGGCATCAGAACTATGTAAAACAATCTCTGAGGCAAAGCTGGAAAGGCACAAGAATTTGTTCTTAAATTACCGAAATCTCCATCACTTTCCTTTGGAGTTACTGAAAGATGAGGGGCTGCAGTACTTGGAGAGACTTTATATGAAAAGAAATTCCCTGACCACATTGGTACGACAACCTCTTTGTTGTAATGTTTTCTGTCTGTGTGTTTAAGGAATTCTGATTTTGGAAGAGAAAAAACAAGATCATTTAAAAAGTAATAATCTTATAGCAAATCTGATCCTGAATGATATCATCTGTTACTAAATAAGAATATTTGGTTGCATGGTGTTTGAACTTGCATAGATAATGTAGAGTATAATAAATGAAAGTTTCTGACAGTTATGGTTACCCTTTTGAAGCTCCGTGAAGAAGTGGTTTTCTTACCAGGTTTGTTGTTTGGGGTTTTTCTTTTAACTGCTGTAAATGTTGCTCACGTCAGTGGTCAGGCCTTTGTGTCGTTAGCTGATACTGTGTAGGTCTAGTCTGCTTTCCTTTATTAGGCTAAAGAGTTTTTACCTTGGTGTGTGCATGATTTTAAAGGCACTGTCAGTCCTAGGGTCTAATCTAAACTTGCTGTTAAGGTGCCAGCAAAAACTTTTCTCCATAGGCAGCAGCTGGTAGGAGAACAGTTAATTTCAGGGTTGTAGCATTTTGTTGTTGTTTTTCCCTGAACTCAACAAATTCTAGCTCTGAATGGATGTTATGACCTCAGAATTTAGTGTGGGCTAGTTAAACAACTGTGTGAGAGCTTCTAAACTGGTAAGGCTCTGTGGAGTCAAGCCCTGCCACTGTCAGTAGGGTCAAGTCTCCAAGTAATTCAGTTTTATTTTTTTCCTTGGGGGTTTTCCATGGTACGATAGGTAAAATAATAACCAGGGTAGAGAAGCTGGAGGGTTTGACAACTTAAAATTCACTAAAATTGCATGGTTTTCAGTGCTTCCTTGGGGAAGTCCAGTACTTCAGTTTAAGGAATAGGGTTTAAAGGTTTGACAATGATACGTTAGAATTTCTCAATAAAAGTATCACTTCTTGGGCCAAAAGCCGAAAGGATTCTGAAGATTTTATGCCTTTTTTTCACCTTGAATATCATAAGTTTGTATATACTGTAGAGAATTATTTTGACACTTTTTGGGTTTAGGCAAGTCCTTTGCTTAATAATTTACTGGGACGATAGGTTTTGTGGTTACAAATTAAAGCTGCTTTAAAAATTAACTGAAGACTGTGGATGGTTTTGCTTAGACACTTTGTGAAATTCAGTGATTATTTTTTTTTTTAGTGGTATAAGGTTCATGACATTTGTACTGTTCAAAACATGAAACAACAATAAGGAGAGTTTATGTCACACTTCTGATGTACTTGTTAGAGCCTGGTTTTCTTTTTCTTAGAGCAATTATAAAATAGAAACCAAACCAAGGACCTGGACAAACAAAATAGGGTCTAATTCACCGAGCATCTGTTCAGCAGAATAGATACTGGCCGTCGTAGCAGACCAAAGTAGATCAAGTCAGCAGCATGTTACAAAAAAAAAGGCTGGTGTCTTTTTGGGACAGAGCAAAGTTTCACTATCTCCATTAAAAGCAGAAGGGGATAATTACTGGATGCTGTGAAAGCACAAGCTAGAGCAAAGGTTACGTCTGGGGTGGGTTTTATACTCATGAACAATCTAGGTAAATTGGAAAGAACCTAGAAAGCAGCAGTGAGGGATTTTTAGAGAACGTGCCCTATGAGAGAAGGCTGAGAGATGTAGGTTAATTCTGCTTGCAAGAAGAGAGAACAGAGAAGAAAGAATAAAGAATAGTAGGAGTGGGGCAGAGTGGAATTCATTGGTATTTTTACAAAAGGAGTGTTTTCATGATGAATTTTTTTTTGCTGGTAGAACAAGTAATACACTCAACTTCATTAAAGCAGTGGGAAATTAGTTATGGGGTGTGGGGGGGTTGAAGGGGAGGGAATCTCATCTGAAAGTAGCTGAAAACAAATAGGTTGTTGAAGGAAGCTGTATTCCTTTGACTGAGACTTTTAAAAAGAGAAAACGTACCTATTTCTTTGAGAGGTGATCCTGTCTGAGAAGAGCAGTTTTAATTTGTCTTTCAGCCTCATGCTCCTTTGATTCTGTGCAAGATAATGAGCATTAACTCGTCAATAAATACTTAAAATTGCATGTGGATTATTAGCAATCATCCAAACTAAACCTGCACTATATTTGCTTAAAGCAAGGTGGTACTGTTGTCCTGCCAATTCATTCCTTCCAAGTTGGGAAAACCGTTGACTAAATCACCTTTTGTTCTTTGCTCTGCTAAAATGACACTAATCCTTGACAGATGACTCCTGTGAAAGCCTGGAATAGTTACGCTGACAGGATTTACTCATACCCTGTCGAATAATAATTTCATTTTTGTCTTCCTTGACAAGATGGAAATGCTAGAGGGCTCTGACATAATGAATGGATCAAGAAACTCTACGGCATACCTGTATCCCAGCATCAAGTCTTCCAATTTCTCCTCATTTAATGTTTGACTGATAAAATTAGCCTTTCAGTAATCCTGTTTCTCCATCTAGTAAAACACGTATTTGGCTTGGTGGCACTGTCAGAAGCATGATCTTGCCATCTCAAAGAACAGTTGTTCTTCATGGACTAACTCAGAATATACAATGATTTCCAGGGCAGGGATCAGCAGGGGCACTGTTTGAAAAATATCCAGTGGGTGTGAGGCTGAGGTAAACTTCATGAAACTGGTGGCAGAATTAGTAATTCATTTATCATCAGTATTTGTTGGCATGGCACCCGTAGAGACCAGAGGTTGTTTTACCTCTCAATTGATGGATCATAAATACTTTTTTTTTTCAATTTAATTTCAGCGTGGGGTGTTATATTGAACAACTTTGACTCAGACTCATTTTCTTATGAAGCAATTAAAGCAAAACTAAGAGTATAATGCTTATAATGTGAAAATTCTTTGTAGTTCAGATTAGTGTCCTTGTCCTAATAGAGGGTGTAAGATGACAGTGAGATATTTGTGGTTTTTTTCCCTCTTTATGAAATTAAAGCTTGATTTATTTTTTTTTTGTACTTGGGCATATTGCAGCCTTTGCGTATTTTCCCAGTTTTAAGTTTTTTACTTTGTCCAAGTGAAATAAAATTCTGTGCTGAGAAGATAACTGTACTGTGGCAAACCTCCCAGCAGGTGGCAACAACGGATTAGTTATAGTCTGTTTCTTGGCTCTTGATCTCAACGGACTGGTTGATTAAACCATCATTTAGCTCCAGAGTTTTAACCCCTCCCCCGCTTTTTTTTGTACTCAAATCTATGTTGTGGCACGTTTGCTATGCAAGAATGTTATTACCTTAATTTTCAGGTTAGCATATTCCTTCATAATAAATTTATAAGCACAAAGTTAAGTATTTTAGATAATGTACCTTTAATTTACACAACAGTGAAAATTACTAATTTTTTTTAACAGGAAATTTATCATGTGTTCATGCTTCTTCTAGAATTCATTTTTTTCTCCAAACACATGTATTGTAAAAATGTTTTTCCATAAAATATATCTGTGCTGCAAGTAGATACCTTAAGCAATAAAACTGTCTTAACCCTGAATAATTGAGTAGTGTTACCAACAGGACATCTGAAACGTGTGAAGCCAATTCTGTGGCACATATTCATGTACCACAACAAATGCCATCACGAAGCAGAATTGCAGTTAGACATCAGTTAGCAGTTAGAAAATTATATGCACGTTAATATGTGAATATAGAAATCTAGTTTGATAGATTCAGTACTTCTCGCTTGGTGGTCATTGATTAACCCTCACAAAGTTTGTAGGTCATTTCCCAGTTTAGCAGCATTGCAAAATAAAATACATTATGGTTAGACATCTTTTATAGTTCTTGTCTGTAAAGGCTGCAGCTTCTCAGCAGTCTTGTGGCTTCAACTAACTCAATTATATTTGAATTTATTTTAAAAAGTAGGATTTTGATAATCCATCTTTTCAGCCTCAGAAGTCTGCTTGCCATTTATTTGGTTGAGGACATGTTAATGTCACTTCTAGGCTGTGGTTCTGTTTCAGTAGCGACTGCCCTTCAAATATCCCAGATGGCACTGGTGGAGAATGTGCAATCTGGGGATGTGGAAAGAGGGGATTGTGTACAAGCTCCTTGTTGCTGTTTCTGCTGTGACAAGTTGCTGCTGCTGGTGGTGTGGTTTAGTATGGTTATTAAAATGAGTTGGGTACACAATGTGTGTGTGTTGGATTTTTTTATCTTTCGAAACCTAAAAAATCTCTAACTCTTTTTCAGCCAGAAAACCTTGCACAGAAGCTTCCAAACCTCGTGGAATTGTGAGTTTGTGTAGGAGTTCTAATATATTTTTATTATGCTGATCCATCTTATCTCAAAATAATATTAGAATGTATTGCTTGCACATAATATTCCTCTTGAGTGTGAAGGGCTTTTTTGGAGGGCAAGAAAGGGTCATTCTTTGTTAGGTTTTTCTTTTTTCTTTTTTTCTTGAAGGAGGTATATTCAGATATATTTAACCTCATGGTTTTTTTATAATTTCTTGTTTATTGTCTAACAAGAACTATTATACAAATATCTACACTGCTCAGGGAAAAAGTACTTATTTCCCAGCTCCTGTGCAGACTCTCATCACCGTGATAAAGCACTGGCACCTCCAAACGCGGTGGTCAGATGGTTGTGACAGAGCCAGAGCAACAGGTCACGGCCTCCAGCCCATCCCTTGCTGCCACTTCTACCCCAGTTCATGGAGTTACTATTATCTCAGTCTTGCTGACTGTAATAAGTTGATTTGAGGTTTGTTTATTTTTTTTTTTTTGGAACCAAGTCACAGATTGTCCAATAGAAGCAGGAAGGGGATGGTAACTATGTAATGATGACTGCTGTAGGCAGAGTACTTGATCTGATCTTGTCCAGGGAATGGGTGTCACATGACCTGTATTATTTTGGCAATTAATTTTAAGCTGTAAGCCCTTGAGTCAATGTTTTCTTCCCTTTTCTTCTTGTAAAGTTGTGATTTCATTACATGGCAGGATTGGCAGCGGGAGGGTTATCAGGGTCATCCTCTTTTTCCCCTTTTAACTCATTTGACTCGCTTTCAGTTGAGTAAGTGATGGACCATTGATTTTGTTTATTTAATGGAAAGTTCCAAACAGAAGGAGGTGTATATCTTGAGGAGTCTAATGGGTTCAGCTGTCTGGTCTTGTCATCCTAATTTGGCCCTTGAAACCACACCTTTCTGGTAGATGCGACCGCAGTGTAATTGAACTGTTTTGTAGGTCACTGCAGTCTCCAACTTGCTTAAGAGACAGTCTTGTCTCATCATGCTCCAGTCTTGAGAGTATGTTTATGTTCTGAAGCAGTAAAATAAATAGTTTTGTATTTGAGATACTTAGTATGTAATGATTTGCCATGGGGCATCAGGAAATCTCCAAGGTATCTGATGGTGCCTTTAGGAAAACCTGTCTAAATTACAGCTTAAAATAATCTCTCCCAAACACTAAATTGTAGGAGTCAAACCTAATTATTTGAGGTTCAGTAAGCTTTAGTTGTACTACCATTATCCCACACATTCTGGTGGTCTAGAGAGAACTTCAGTGGGCCTGTGGTTTGTGTAGCTCTAGTAGTACAAGTCATGTTTTGATCAGACCATAAGAGATCTTTTGTTGACAGAGACCACAAAATAAGGATTTATTTAAAGAATAATATGCTACAGTAGCTTTAAATTTTGAAAGACAGACTTAACTGATTTTCATTTTCCTGAAAGTTACATCCTTAACTTTTAAAATTCACTATTGTCTGCTTCTTTGTATATCATAGCCCTCATGCTGGCATACTACGTGTAGATCCTCATAATAGAATTTATTATTATTATTTTATTTTTAGCTTTAGTGAAATAATTCAGAAGTATTTTCAGGAACTGCAGCTGAAATGAGTAGCAGAATCCTCATCCTGAGGTTATATATAAGGATTTCTACAAATGTATCTGCTATCCTTATGCTTGTTACATTTTCAGTAAGTTTTAACTGTCTGCAATTTTTAATCAAAAAGAGAAGGTTCAGATGCTCTGTGCAGTTGAAATGTTCATGTGTCTCTTACCTTGTTCTGCCTCTTACCTCCCTGAAAAGACAGGCTCCTAGTTCAGGAAACGCAGTTTGAATAGAATGGAAAAAAATACACTGTACAAATAATTTCCATGTGTGCTGAAGCAATTGGACATTGAATACTCACTATTCCTTTACAATTAGAGAGCAATATTTGAAAATTTTCTACAAGACCACTTCATTCATTTGCAGCAATGTCAGTTGAAAACTAAAATGTGTAGAGCCTAAGAACAGTTTTAAACGTTTCTGGTAGTACTGGAAGTGCTACAGCAGGGGGTGCTGAATGTTCTTAGTGAGAGATCTGGCCACCCCCAGTAACTACCTGAATAATTGTGTTAGATTTTTTTTTTTCTTTCGAAAAATGTACTCTGGGTTTGAAAAACACACTTGCAGTGAGTAGATCATGTGCTTGTTTTTTCAGTCAGTAAAGATATAGGAGTTTGTGTGGTGCAAAATGTTTTTATAATTTATGTGGGTTTGGGCTTTTTTTTCTTTTTTTCTATCCAGCATTTAGTGTGGAATAACAAGGTGATCAAATATGTTTCATTCTGGTTATTCTATCTATTCTCTTTCCTTTTTATTTTCCTCTTATGACTCTCAAAACTAAAGCCCATTAATATTGTAACTGAAAGTTTTGTTTCGAATAATTGTATGTATGTAATTGTATGTATTCTCTTTTATTTTAGTGTTAATCATTTAATAGTCTAAGTGAAATTTAAGTACTTATCCTTTGCCAGTTTATACAGTTTCCACAGCTTTTGTGGTCGTAGAGAGGAATGGCTTTGAGGGTGCTCTTTCAGGCTGAAATTGGATATTTTGCAAACTGATTATGTAGCAGAAGTCCTTGAGGGTAACAGGTGGTGTCCTCTGCTTTTTTCTCCTCCCCCCAGGTACCTTCATTCAAATAACATAGTTGTTGTACCTGAAGGTAAGTAATCTACCAGCTCACAATAAGTGGCAGGAATCATAAAATATTCATTTTTCTTCTTTGAAGAGGCCTATTTTTCCTTTATTTTCCCATAAAACATTAAATATTTTCATACAAAATATACCAGCATAGCTCTTAGTCAATAATGTCCTTGTTTATGCTATGTTAAATCCTTTTAATGAGTTCTCAAATGCACCTAAATGCTGTTTGCTTCAGTCCTAATTGCAGAAAGTGAAAAGGCTAAATGGCACTCAGCTATGGAAACAAAAATCCAGAGTGTCTGCTACAGAATACTCTGCCGATTTAGATTCTGACAGATTTGAACTCTGAAGTATCAAGAACTTGTACTAGTTTCTCTTCCTTGTCTGAATTGCAGAGTTGTGTGCTCAGCTTCGGGAAAGTACTTTAAACTCTTTCTGCATATATAAATCAGGTAGACTCAAAGCGAGGGAATGGAAAAAGTGATTTCAGAGCAGAATCTTCTGAGGAGAATTTCGAAATGGGCGTATTCTGTACACGACTGTTGGTGTGTTGGGTTTTTTTTTCCTCCCCTGTCTCACTGCCAGCAGTACTGTTTGTTAGATAGATAAGCATTTCTACAAATGATGTCATTCAGTTATGAGACCGGCCTTAATACGCCAAAATGTGCTCAGCCAGAGGTGTTAGGTACTGTGGCTTTTTATCCTCTCATAGTCCTATTAAGATTTTAACATTCCTGTTGGGTCACATTCATGTTTTAATCTGTTCTCTCACAAGCCATTGGCTCCCTCGTTAAACTGCAGTTTCTGGACCTAAGTGATAATGCCCTGGAAATTGTGTGTCCAGAGATTGGCCGCCTGAGATCTTTACGTCACCTTCGCTTGGCTAACAACCAGCTGAAGTATTTACCTGCAGGTAAGTACAAATGCGTGAGGGATTAGAGCAACGACAAATTCCCTTTGAACTTCATCTGCATGGTGATCGGCTCTAGGTTTATTTGTATCTTCCAGTCAAAGCAACATCCAACTTGCATTTAAAGACTAGGCAGGAATTGCCATCGTATGTGTTTGACTAAATATGCTTTGTCCTTAGAAAAAAGCCCCACTGTATATACATTCTTCTGAAGTGGGGGGGAAATGTAGCTATTTAAGTCTTTGCCATTGTATCAAGTAAATATTGAACTTCCTTGAGAAGACACAAAATGCCAATGACAACTGTCATTATGATAAAATGATGTTTCTTCCAATTTTCCAGAATGTAAAGAATTCCAGTCCTTTTCACCCAAGAGCCCCATTCTTGTATTCTCTAAAAAGACATATGTCTAGTAGGTTTGCCTATGGCAGTTCTACCTCACTATGACAGTAAATAACAAAAGTTTGTCTTGCTAGTTTATAATAAAAAAGCAAAATTTATTCAAAGTAAATGTGACACAAAGTCAGAAAAAGTTGGCCATAGGCAGATTTTGAATTATTTTTTTTCCTTCTAAATACTTCGAGAAGGAGACATAACTGCTTGCTTTTCTTCCATCGCCCTTATATCTTTCCAGATAAGATGATGGTGGTTGTAAAATATATTTTTATTTTATTTTTTAATTTTTCTCTGGTGTATTTGCATTTTCTGATCTGCAGAGATGGTAAAAATCTGAGGTTAACATTAAAAAAAAAAGAATCTAACTTAATCTAACAGGATTAGCTTTTGGTTCTGATTTGAACTAATTTCTCAATGTGACCTTCATGTGTTTGTAAGTTCACACTACTTATCCTCAAAAAATATATTGCAATTGCTCCTTGAAGTTTTGGGTGCAGAAATCTAGCTGTCCTTTCCTTCTATTATTCTGGGCATAATAAGCTTAATCATCCTTTGACTTGTTCTTATTATGATTAGAAAGAAAGAAAAAAACATCTGACTATGTAAATGCTCTGGAATGAAATTAGATAAACCTGTTAAACATTATGACCCAAGGCCAATAAAATTTCCATCAATTTTCAGATGTCCTACATTCAAAAGAAAGGAGTGACTTGAGTGTGCTTTATGTTCCTCAAAGATAATTTACCTTATGGTGCTGTACCATGAAAGAAAGACTTGTTCAAAGGAAAAGTGACACATTTTCTGCAAAACTTCACACATTAACTTAAAAAGGTTCCAAAAAAGACTTTCAAAAGGATAATTTACATTACTGAAGAGTTGATTTCGAGTCTACCACATTTGATTAGTGAGCCTCTATCAGCTGCAGAGACGCGCTGCATTTCTTTTCTCCTGAAGTTTACAAAATTTGATACTGAGCATTGTCCTGAAGTGCGTTTAGTTTTGTGTGCATGAAAATCTTGCGTGCACCAGTGGTGTCTGGTCTTCCTGGTTTTGCTGGTGTGTCATTGGTGCTGCCGGTACTAACCCTGTCTGTTCTGAGGCTGTCACAGTCAGTGTGACTGGATGTCGTACAGCTTGAGTGCTATCAGTCCCAGCAAGATTAATCTTTCACTTATACTGGAAAGTTTGCCCACTGGAGAATTCATGTACTGCACTGAGGGTTTCATCAACGTAACACTTCCCAGAGAGGCCTTCCAAAGCTACGTTCAGCGTTTTTCTTTGTGAAATTGCAGATATCTCAAAGATCTTTATAACAAAGTCTTTGAGTTTGAAAATAACATTTATGTTCAGCAATTAAAAAAAAAAAAAAGTTGAGTTTTGATGAATTGTTGTATCCTTAATTATATGGGTAGCATGAATCTTCATAATAGTGTTAAATAGCATTCTGTCAGGAATGCTAGCAAAGTTAATAAAATGAAAATAAAACCTCAGATGAGATGTGATTTTACAGCAGTACATCATTTTACTGTGTGAACAGCTTTATTTACTGCAGATACTGAATGGCAATGCATTGTGAGAGAAAGACAGCTCTTAAATGCTCTTAATTTATAATGATGTAAGTATAAGATATAGATAATTGTATATTATCTATGTAATTCATATGTAATAAGATATAATTTAGCTTCTACTTGTGCAGAATTCCAAGATCTGCATTAAAAAGTAGCTTTCAGGTATAGGTGATGGTCATTTATAGAAGTAACTTTTCAAAGCTCGTGACCGTCATTTTCTTTCATCCTGCACATATTACAGCAGAGGATCCAGTTAAGAAAGGCTGATCAGTGTTCACCTCGTGTAACCTGACAGGCCAACTTGCAGCATAATGATGTCATTACATAAAAAGCTTACTTTGGAGTTGTTGCCCCGTCATTCCTCTTGCCTCTTCCTTCCCAGTGTCCGGAGTTATAAGTAACCCTCATTTTTTTGTTGAAATTCATGGGTATCTATGAGGATACTCTTATTAACATCCTAAAAAATGTCTTCATTACAACTGCAGAACAGTTGGATGGTAAATGTTTGCTATTAAGTGGCTGAACACCCACACTTTTCTATTCCAGCTTGTATTTTAAGAATGATTCTCTGTTGTGTCTCCCTTAATTGTGATTAAGTACAGAACAGTGCAGTTAATAGCATATGTTGATTCATTATCTGTTTGGAATGGTTTGGTTCCACAGTTGTGCTCTTCACATTTTTGGTATTTATCATTTGCCTTGTAGTAATCCAGCATAACTCTAATTTTAAAACAATTGAAGTAGTACAGGTTGTGAAGCCCTGTAAACATTTATGTCTTCAGTCTGATTGTAGACGTTCTTCAGACCCGGTTGAGCCGGTGCTGCAGTTCATCTTCTGTGCGATAGGCAACATTTTAGTCTCTGTGGACCTGTTTTCATAAAACTCTTGAGAATTTCATGATGAAGACCAATCTTCTCAGGTTTGGTCATGATTGTCTAACTGTTTTTCGAAAGTTACTTTTATGGGAGGAGGTGGGGGAGAGTGGTGAAAACACACGCAGACAGCGTGAATACATAAGCCTTAGTTTCCTCAAGAAACTGTTGAGGGGAAAAGGATATTAGGTGAAGCATGGAAAGTATGTTCCTTGGAGATTAGAAAGCACTTTCTATGCCGTGACACTCTTGTGTCAATGATAATCCTCCTTTTGTGTTTATTAAACGCTACCAACTCGGTGTCACCCGTGGATAAATCGTGTACTTTGGCTGCCAGGGACTTCAATTGTGCTTCAATGGGACTTCTATCAAGCATCATTAAATTGTTGTGAGAATTACTGAAAGATGAATAACTAAACTTGATGAAAAGTAAAGGGAAAACTTTGTCCAGAATAATTGTGTTGAAATTGGAATATAAAATGGCTGGAAGAAAATGCTTTGTGAAATTCTCTGGAAGTCACGTTTAGAATATACTTTGGGTAAGGGTAGTAAGGGGAACAGCTTCTGCCTAATGCAGAGGCATCAGTATCTAGCTTCTGTGGTAATCAGAATCACTAACTGAGAGATTGTCTTTGAGAGGAGAGCTGATTAAAAGAGTTGTAGATGAGTAAGAAGATGAAATTTAATATTACAAAGTTATCTTGAGCTTTTTTCGTTGAAATGCACAGCGCTTTTTTTTTATTTTTTTTGTTGTTCTGCAAACTGTGTATCTTGTAGCTTCTGTCTTTATTTCTTTGTTCTTTTATTTGGCTCTGGTATATGTAATCCTTGAACATGAAGTAAAGTTTTGTGTAGTTATCTACTATTTAACTGTAGCACTTAAATAATCTAAATTCTTGAGGGCCATTTGCAAATATGTAGCACCAGAGATCTTATTTGAAAGCAATCTTAAGAGTTGCAGCATAAACAATTGATGGCCATTCTTTTATATTTTTACATTAGTTCATGTATAAGCTTGACTTAGAGCTGACATGTTTTCATGGTAGCTTAATTTGTTTAGAGATTTCTCTTTATTCAGAGAATTGATGTCTCAGTTCAGTTTAGAATTGTAGAGTTAGTCCTGTCTGAATCTGCTGTCAGAAGTAAATTTCCTGAATCTTCTCACTTAAGAATGACTAATTAGAAAGTTCCTCTGTTTGTGATGTTTATAATGTGTATGATACTTCAGCTTTTCATCCTTGAGAAATTATATTTGTTTTCTGTTTAAGAATTGTTTCAGCATTTGGGAAAAAAAAGATCTGTACTGGAAAAAATATTCTTCCATTTTGGAGTCCCAAAGCCAAGGTTATCTCTCAGTTTTACTGTGTTACCATTTAGATTTGGTTTGACTTTAGCCTTAGAAAGTTGTGATGTGAAGTGGTGCCTCTTCAGGTTTACATTGTGGTCTCATACTGAATGCACGTTTGGTCACCAGATGGCTTAAAAGAGGGGTGATTATACTCAAAGTTGGATTTAAGTTTCGGATTTGCCAAAGATTAGATTTTTTTTTTATTGCGTGTTACTTGAGAGATGCTTCTTAGAAATGGCAAGTTGTAGCATCTTGTTCTAAGATTTAATTAAAAATGAGGTTATGTTTACTCAGCACATGTTGGAGTTAATTATAGATTTACTAAAATGAAAAGCTTAATGTTTTGCCAAGTGAAGAGCAAAAGCTAAGTAATTAAACAAAGAATAGGGTATGGCTTATGATCCCAGCCCGTCCTTTGGCAAAGTTCCCTTGAAGAAGGGGAAGAAAGAAAAAAAAAAAAAAATCAGTAGTTGTCTTTACATGAGCTGGACCAAGTTTCCTTTTGTGTTTGTTGTCAGGGAGTTCTAAAACGCAAGAGCTGAATGCGTTGATCGGGGGGTGGGGAACGCAGTTAAATAATGCCAAAATTCCTGTCAACCTTGTGATGCTGTTTTGGTTCCTCTGTAAAGCGCAGGTGACTGGGGAGCACCGGCTGTTGCTGAAGGGGGTTACTGGGAAGAGACCAAGGCAGGTTTGGCAGATGCCCTTTCCTCTCCCATGTGAGGTAGAGTGTGGCTTCCATTTCAGACTGACATTTCCCTCTTGTCTCTGGAGACTTCTGCATATTGCATCCACTTGTTGCCATTTTGCTTCGCTTGTCTAGAATCCGAAGGCAAATTTATTCATCTGCCTTTGGTGATTTTTCAAGTGCAAACTGCAGTGATATTTGGGGGAGGTTAACAGCACATACACTTCATTTTATTTCTGTTCAAATCCTTCTCCTTTTTAAGGGCAAAATGTTTTAGAAATATAGTTGGTTTAAGCCTCATTAAAATACATTCATAGGCGTATAAAACTTCATCTTCAAAGCATTTGAGAAAGATCCTGTGAAGCTGATAAGGGAGTGTTATCCTCATTTTACAGAATGGAAAAAAGTGTTTTTAACAGGAGCGATTTGCTCCAGGCCACAGCAGAAGTCAGTGTTGGCCAGAAATAGAACCTGGGTGTTCCCATTCCAGTTGTTAAGACCACACCTTTTTGAGGTTGATCTTATTTCATATTGGGGAAGATTGAGTCTTTCCACCCATTACTAGGAAATTAATAGTTATCTCCCCATAATTAATAACCCTCTTAAGTTAATAGGAAATTAATAGCGGTAAGATCAGTGAGTTTTTGTAACTGAAACAACTTGTGCTTCTGGAAGGCTGGAAGAGCTCATGAAGATGAATATTGAAAAAAATACAACTTACAGATAAATACTGGATCACTTCACTTGCATAGGTAATTTCAGTAGTAATGACAGGAAGGGTTCAGTTGTTATTAAAAATTATAAATCAGACTATAATAGCTGATTACTGCTTTGTCTATTTATAAAGTAACCCTCAGAATGTTAATTGATTATTGCCAGCTCTGTTTTGCTTAGGAATTTGCTTTGCTAATTGGGGGCAAGAGAAACTTGGGGACATGAAAACTGCATATTCATGTCTCTCACTTTTTAAAAGTTACTATGAAGTACAGTATCTGTATTTACTATTCATACCAGTATTTCACTGGTAAAGACTTTTGAATACCAAACTTAATAATTCTGAATAGAGCTCAATATGAGGTATTTCAGTAAATCTTAATTAAAGGCATATAAACACAACTTCTTCCCTACCTCCTTTTCACAGTAGATTTCCACTGATCGTGGGTACAGCATGCCAATAATTCTATTCTTATTCTAGACCCTGGCACTAAAATATGTAGTTCTAACTCATTTTGTAAACTTGTTTTCCATGTTTTGATTTAGAGCCTTCAAGATGAGGGGGAATAAATTTGGCTGCTTTCCTCCCCCCTCTATTTCCCTTCTGCTTTTATAACTGTCTCTGATACTTAATAAAGTTCAAATATTTTTTTCTTGTAATATTGTGACTTTAAAAGCAAAGGCACAAACCGATGCAGACCCTGCTCTTTTTTTTCAGAGCTGGCATAACCTTAGTCCACTCTGCTTTCCTAATTTAGTAACATGTATAAAAATATGCACGACGGGACAGGTTTGGTACGCCAGGCACCCATCCAGGAGTGTGGTGTTTTTAAGTAAATGGACTTGTGGGGATTTGAGGAAAACATAGATTAGGTTACATGAGCTTTGCACTCTACAAGTATGCGACTATTTAAAGGAGCAGGGACTCCTAAATAAAAAACTCTTTTCATTATTATCATAATATGTTGTGTTCCTTAAAGTAGGTTGATGCCTAATCATTAAAAATAAGCTTTTCTTTGCACAGATCTGTAAAATAGATGCTCTGTTTAGTAATTAATTTCTAGATTCTGTTTGTTGTATAAAACCAAGAGTCAGCGTACTAAGGTTTCTATTAGCTCTTAGGCTCAACAACAACAAGTATACTTTTCTCTTGCCTAAATAAATGCAAAACTTACCCACACTTGCCTGTTACTGTATTGTTTTTTTCTTGCCAGGATTAGTAAGACTTCAGTAATTATGCTGTATTAAAGTAGAAGCAAAATAAAAGTGCCTGATAGTATCTTTAAGACATTCTTTGGATTTATAGGAGGAAGAGTTGTTTAGGTATTTTGATCTTTTATTAAACTCCAATACAGCCCTGTCCTGACAGCCCGTAAGGACTGACATTTTTAATAAAAAAACCTTCCCCTATGAGATTACAGCAGAGTCATCTCTGAAGAGCTAGGACCAAAAGGGCCATGTGCATGGTTACTGACTGTCAGTGGACTTTGTGACCTAAATAGAGGTGACCAAAGCACAGGGCAGTATATTGTACGAGTGGTGTGTATTCCTTACAGATTAGCTTTCATGCGTGGCCAAACACACTGCTACCTATTTAATTAAAGCATGTTGGTTGTGTGAGATTTTGTAACAGAGTCTGCCTTGCTCAAACATTTGGTTTGGGTTAAATTCTCGGGAGGACTCCTAGTACTTCTGAGTGTTTCAAATTTATGGGGAGGGAAGTGAAGACAGAACAAAAAAAAAAAAATCCATTAAAAAAATTCTTGGAAATTTTCCTTAACTGCAGTTTTTCCTGCATACTCTCACCTGTATAGTGTGTCAAAATGAGTCATCTGTGTGTGCAGAGCTGCTCACTATTCTCTTATTTGTCTGCCTGCCTCTTCTTACTTTTTTTCCACTTCCCCCCATTGAGGGGCTTTAAAGAGCCTCTTTGTTAGTATCAAACAACATTTTTTAGTGTACCACAGAATGTTCGTAATGTCACTGGATGCAAGTAGTAAAAATAGTAGTATAAACATATTGTCAGAACAATTCTAAAGCAATACTTTTAAGTTTAAAATGTTGTTCTAATGTATGCTTTTGTTCCAGTACTACTTTCAGATAGGCTTCTATTGGGCATATTGGAACCAAAATATTTCCTGTAACTGTGGCAGAAATGACGTTAAGAAACAAAACCCAACAAAACTATCTCTTCCAACAATGGCCTGCGGTATTCTTCATTATGGTGTTGCACAGCAGGTTCTCAAAAATGCATGTGCTCAGTATGTATGTGTTGTAAGTCAGTCATCTGAAAACTAATAGGAAACAGTTGGAAGAAGCCATCAATGTCTTTCATTGTAGCATTTAAATAGTGGAGTCAGATATTGCTTTGTGTACTGGCCTTATTGGACTAGAAAATTCCATCCTAAAATTTGCTCTTCTGACTTAGCGCAATCACTGGAAAAAGTTTGGAAATTAAGCTATTGCAATGACCGTGTTTTTAGTTAAAAAAAAACCAACAAAAAAAAACCCCAAGAATTTGTGATATATCTCAGTGCATTGTATTTCCAAGCATGTGCTATTTTATCCAACATAGATCTTGAAACAACTTCTGTGGTCATTACATATCTGGAAAACTGGTCAGGGACAAATTGAAACTGGCAGTGAGGTTTTATGTTGATAAATTGAAGGCCAAAATCCTATTGAAGCAAAAGCCTAATGACCAAGTGTGTGAGGTTTCTAATATTAGTTGTACAATATTTAAGTCGCTCAAAATTGCAATGTGACTTTACTGATTTAATTTTTTTTTCTTATGTATTTTAGCAAGCTGATAATGATTTTGGATCAATCGCACTCTTTCTTAGGTCCCTGCTTTGGTTTGGTGATAATTTAACTTGAAGAATCTTTGCCTGGTTGAGGTTTGACCGTTTTTAAAACGTGAAGAGTGCGCTCATGTAATTAGCGAGTTCATCAATAGATCCAAGAGAGGCTGAGAGTAGAGCGCTCTACGGCAGCGGCTCAGACTGCCTTCATTTTGTTTGAATTCTTTGTATGACCTGGGCAGGGATTGACCTTTAAAGATTTCCTTTTGATGGGATAATTCTTACTGGCCACATAATCTTGGTGAAAGTTATGGTAGAATCACATCTCTGGAAAGCAACATGTCTCAATGTCACCACGTGAGTTCCAATCACTAAAATACTTTTTTATTGTATTGTAGACCAAAGATAATTTTAGAGCTTGAGCCTATGTTTGTGCAAGGCTACCTGTGACCTGTTGTTGCCCAATTTTTTATGTTCAATTCCAACTTCCTCTGAAGGATCAAAATCCCAGCTACCTGCATTTTAAGCACTCTGCAACAACTTTCTGAGAAGGAGCCAGTATTGCCATTTGTTCCCAGCTATTCAATGTGAGATCCTTCTGAACGCTCCCATGCATCACACTTGCAGAATCTGGCCCCACCAGCAACATACTATTTTTTTTTCCTCCCGAATGTTCCTTTCCTTCTCTGAAAAGGAGTTAATAAGAAACCTGGGGAGGTGTAGGTGAAATCAGGACGGAGCAGAGAAGAGCCAACCTCATTATTAACAATGGTGCTCTCGAGCCTGTTGTGCTGCTGGCTTTGCAGTGCTCCACTTGGGGGAAAATAAGCAGCTTTGCAGGAACACGTATGTTTTCTAAGCTCTGGGCCATGGGCTTTCCCCCTGGTAGCTGTCCCCCTCAAGGGCTTTTAGATAGGAGATAAAGGTGTTTGAGTGCTGCTTCTCATCGGGAGGTACTTGGATGATTCTTGCATTCCTGAGAGCAGGGGAGCAGATTTAACTGGATTCTCTATTAAGAGATTTGGTACTGCCTCTGGAGTCCTGGCGCCGCCTTCTGTTCGGCAGTCCTTGATTCCTCAAGTCACTGTAAGCCTTGTTTCTCCAGGGTTTTTCCTCTTGTCTATAGTGGAGGGGGAACAGGAATTTTGAAGATGTCTGGAGTTTAAGTAAGGGTGGCAAGCGTTCATCTGAAGTTTAAAACTTTATGGAAGTGTTGGAGATCCTAAATATAACTGTAGTCATGTTGCATGGTCTTATGCCTTTTTTATGAAGTAAGGGGTCTTAAGTACAACTCATTTCAACACAATTCATTAAAAATAAAATGACATGTTTTTTCTAGTAAACTCAATTTGAGATTTCTCAGTAAATTCTTCAAATGCAGATTTAAGAAAAAAAATCTTGCGTGCCCAAGTAACTTCCAGACTTGACTTTAAAAAGTCAGCCAGTCACATGGCATATGCAAAATGCTAAATTGAAAGGAGTTTCAAATGAAATACCGATTTCAATGCTAGAGTGAGAAGGGGTCTGTAGATGATAATAAACTCTGTAATAGAGTAACGTGGAAATGCTGCGACCACATAAGAATACACTAACATACAAAGTAGTCTTTCAGACCATCTGACAGAGGAAACTACAACCTGAATTTTCTAGGCTATATGAGAACAGAGCCCTGCTGGAATTAATCTACCCGGCTCTCCTCTCCACTCCTGCAATCATTAGAGCTGCCACTTGGGAACAGAGGGCTTCTGAAAGAAACTCTCTTGACCTTTGAATATACTCCCAATGACATGCTGAGCCGGAGGCCACAAGACAAAAGTGGGAAGTTTATGCAGCAATATATAACTTTAAAGAACATTAAGTTGTCATTGCTGCTTTGATCAGTGATAGAGTATACTTTGATAAAACTCAGATAAAGGGCTTCGGGCAGTAGCATCAAAACAATGCGTTCTTTCCCTTTCAGTTTGAAAAATGTATTTTTACAGTCTGTTTTTTAAAAAGTGGAATGTGCTTGTGAGAACTGATTAGACCTGGCACACAGACCTAAATAATGAAGGTCAAGTAGGATTATTTGTTTTTTATGTTTTGATTGTTTGAAAACTTGGGTTTGAGATTTATGGAGAGGATTCGTCGTGACACAGTTATATGCCACAGATAAAAAAAATAGCTCTGGAAGTGGCCACGGTTGTGTTCAAATTCAGTAATGATTCCATTTGTGGTGTTTGTTTTATGTGAGTTTATTGATTGCATAGCAGAGGAGAGGAAGGAGAAGTGCAGGGTCTTTGATTGCTTTTGGTCAGTCTTATTCCTGTGGAGTTACGTCTAAGATGTACAAAAGCAGACTACCCGGAATTTATTTTTGTAGGGACATAATTCTGTGTTGTAGTCTTGCTCTGAGTGTTTGAAGGTGTTAGTTATATAAATGTATCTGAAAATCAATAAAGACTATAAAAACTGACATTCCTAGCTGTGTTCATTCCTAATTGTACTTGTGTGGGCTCTAAAGCTCTACAGATCATTGCTCCATACCTCTAGCAAATCCCCTCCTGCCCCCCAGATTCTTGGTGGCAGCTCTGATAATCTGCATAACTGAGAAGGGATGGTTCTGGGATGGCTTGTCTGGTTGATTTGCTGTACAACTGTCTTCAGTACTGTTTAAAATGAATGTAATCATTGTTGTGTTTATTATGATAGAATGCTTGGATCTACATTGAGATATTGTAGGGGTTTGTTTGCTTCTGCACTTAAAAAAAAAACAACACCACAAAACCAGCCAAATGCACACAGACCTAACCCAGAAAGAAATCTTTGGGGTTTTTCAACTTCATTCTTACATAAGAAAAAGAAGGTATCAAAATAAAGTTCACGTAAATTACTGTAACATTTTTTTTTTAAGGTGTCATTCCCCTCCTTTTGGAAGCTCTTCTCTCAGCATGCTGAATCCTCTACTGAGAGCACAGCAAAGCCGCTTTGGAATTTGATACAAGGGATTTTCCATGTTATGGCTGGCAACAGTCACGCTCTGAGCAACATAGCTTGGGGCTGTCATGAGGCGGATTCTCCTTCTTGCGCAATGCATGCGTTAGCCTGTCTTTATGAGAGGAAGAATATGGGCCTTCTAGTAAGTCTGCTCCCTTGGACTGTTCTTACAAAAATCGTCACTTCTTACTGAGAGTTAATATATTCCAAGAAATTAAGCTAAGCTTGAGTGATCATATAGTGCCTAATATCAGACCAGCTTCCTAAGCATAAGAATTTCAGTAAAAGTTGCTTTGTAACTCATCTGCCAGCACTGAATTCTTCTGCTGATGATTCTGGTGGTAAAGATCTGACTTTACCGATTGCCTCGTTCAAGGCACACGTGAGACACATGAAGTTCACTTCTGAACCTTTAGAACAGATGCTCTTTAAAATACTTGTAAAAGTCTTTCTCTTTAGAAGCGTGATCCGAAAGCAAAACTGAACTTAAAGGGGCTTTTAAGATGCTCAGGGCCTCTCTCATAAACAGTTGCCAATGGCTGTTCACATGGGTGGAGACAGATGTGTATTGACAAGGCTGGGACTAAACCTCAGAGGTGGAGAGTTGGATGTGTGGTGACAAAGATGTGTTTCATATAGAAATGGTGTTTGCGTTTCTGTAGTATGAGGACGTCTCTAATACAGACAATCTGTTCAATCGCGTTGAGTCAGGGTTTCAAAGAACCTCGGCTTTGAACAGATATTAAACCGCGGGTCTTTTTTTCTCTGAAATTTTTCACTGGTTTGTAAATGTGTGAAAAAGGAAATGGTAGTAGTAAGTGCTTTGCAAATTCCAGGTTTACATTAGAAACGCCTTAGGTTTCAGTCGGTTGTACTGCCAAAGGGCTCTCGCTTCGTTTTGTTGTGCTGACTTGCTTCAGGAGGGTCCTAAGCAAAGACTTAAGTAAGCCATGCAAGCGGGATCAGCTTTTCAGGAGGATTATGTCCGTGCTTAACTGCCTTTACTGTTTTAAAATAAATAAGTAAATACTGAAAAAGGCAGTGCGTTGTATCCTTCACCACCGTAACAGTGTTGGTAAAAGATAAACCGTGTATCTGGTATGCAGCATGTGGCTGTAAACTTCTTGATGAAATTCAGCAGTTATTAGTTCACAGAACCTATTCAGCTCTTTAGTTTTCAGAAGAAAATTACCTGTTAACTAAATTAAAATAATTTGCAACTCATTTTTGCTGTAAAACCTCTTACTAAATTGAATTTTTTTACATTATTTTTTGTTGCACCAAATTAACATTTATGACAAGAAAAATAGCTCTTGAAGCTTGGGGTTTTTTTTTGTGATTTTTAGGATTGAGTGTTAAATATTAACGTATTTTCCCCTTAAATTCTTAAATCTTTCTAAATAAAGTTATCTATGAATGTGCTTTTGTCTCTTTGGTTCTCTTGGTGTTTTTTTCTTTCCCTAAGCTCTCTGTAAGGTACAGTGATTAGCTGCATTAACAGGTAGTTGATTTTACTTGTGCATTAAGCAAATGCAATTTACTAGTAGGATTTGAGTGCTCAGGGAAGCTTGGACAACAAAGTCATTCAGTCTTTGAAAGTGAATAAACACAAATTGTTAGTGCTGTGCAATAGAAGAATTTTAGAATCTATCGTTTTCCATTTTGACCTTGCTGGCCAAATGCCATTCTCTTTTCTACATACCATTGTAAGAGAGTTAAAATATTACTGGTTATGAACACCCTTGTTTTTACTCAGCTGGTCTATTGAGGCAAAATAAAAATGCGTCACTTACTGACACTAAATCTAAATGGAAAACACCTTTAAAGAGAATGTTTAGACCTGGAGGTATTATGTGAGATGAACTTTCCTGTGGTTCGTGTCACACACGAAAGGTGTGATCCCTGTATTTCAGTTATCTTAATTTTATTGCAGTGGTATTTAAAATAAGGGCCTGCGTTTAGCTTAGCATTGTCCAAATCTGCATTAAATTGCCATTCTTTCTGGAAAGCTTTGATACGGAGCAACTACAAGTATACTCCAGTCGGTAATTATTTAAGGTTTGAGAGCTTTATGGACTAAGACTACTTATTTGTGTTGTTAAAGGAGTGCAATTCAGAATGACTGAGTGTTGGAGTATAATTGCAAGCCTTGTCTGCTTTGTGCTGATTTGAGACGCTAACCAGCAGTATCTTCCACTGATTAAGATGAGGTTTGCAGTCGCTCTCAGTGTTTTGAAAATTGGGATGGTGCTAGTGGTGTTTGAAGTCGGATACTGTCTTTTTTTTAGTGATAATTGGAGTTAGAAACTGTTAGTTGGTCCATACCATTTGCTCAGTAGTAACCACATCATTATAGTAGCTCCTGCCTTCACGACTGGTGAATTAGCCGGTCTGCTGGGTGGCCACACGGATGCTGAGCAGCACAAATGAGCTGGGCAAGGGAAGAGGGGCAAGAGGAGCTCCTGTTACTGCTGCTAGTAAAGGGAATCTGTATCCATAGTTTATATTTGAGAAAGATACACCTCTATTATAGTGGGAATATTTCCCGTGAATATTTAGCCAGTTCTTCCCCTGTAATTACTGTTGCAATTTGTAGTAACTTGCAGTGGCCTGGAAGAACTGTTATTTTCGTAGGACTTCAGTTAAGACAACCCCATCCATTAGCATTCCTTTGAAAAACAAATAATGGTGACTCCAGTGCCATAAGTGTGGTTCCAAACTAAAGATCGATCTTTCATTCCTTTCCTTCACCCCACTCAAATTTGCAATTGTGGTTTTTTTTGTTATGGAGACAGAGTTTACCTTCAGGGAAGAGGATTCTTTGGTATCTCCCAGTAGTAAGATAAGTGAGTATAACTTGGCTTGATGTAGCGTCACGCTTTTCCGCTTAAAGATGAAAATTAACGTGGACCTATTGCTTTTGTTATGCCTTTAGTTACTTCTTGGACAGGAGAAAAAAAAAAAAAACAACCCAAACCACCAACCTCAAGAAAAGTAAGAAAGATGTGTCTGTTTCCAGTTGGTTGGAAACAGTTGATAGCAACAGTCACAACAGATAGGTCTTTGCTTGGATTATTTAGACACGAGCGTAGTAACGGATTTGTCAGAGAGACCAGTCTGTTGTGTTGATCTGAAGTTTTTCCTTTGAAGAAGAAGAAAGGGAAAAGCTGCCCTAGAATTTATAGGCAGGACTGGCCCTGTCTCTGTGGCTTCCTGAGCTATCCTTAATGTCTCCTTCGGCTGCTCATTTTCTTTGCCTTAATTTTAGGCAATTACTGGTTTATTGTACTTAGTCAAAGCGGGGCCTGTAAGTAGCCATCTTTAGCTTGCTGGTGTCTTGAGTTCAAATTCTTAGCTCTTGATTGTTATGCACAAAGTTTTTTCTGGAAAGACTTTCCCCTCCTTTTCCATATAATGATACAAGTGCACAGTGAATTGTTCAGGCCGTGCAGCAGTAAAGGTGGTAAGAGACAAACAAAACAAGCAAAGTGTAACAGGTCTCATGCTTTATTCATTCACATTTGTTTATGTTCATACCATCCAGGAACACCAAGAAAAAGGAAAACAGCTGCTCCTCAAAGAAAAGACAACAGCAAAAATACATCCCTTCCTGAATAACAGACTTTTCTCTAAGGTGCTGGCTGAATTTTTCATGCAGTATACTTGACAAAATACCATTCTGTCTCTTCACACTTCGTTTTGGCTCCTCTGGCCAAAATTTGAGATGTCATTTAATGAAACCATAGAATAACAGAAATATATTTTCACATCTATTACTTCTTTGTGTAGCAATAGTTCCCTGCTGTGGGGCAGTAAAGTACTAGGCAGAGTATACTAGAACAAAATGAAAGGATAGGTTGTTTCTTAAAAAAAAGAAAAAAAAACAAACAACAAAAAAATACCCAAAAACCAATTAAACAAACAAACAAAAAAACCCTCAGGAAACCTGATCATTTCATGGCCTTGAGTTATCTTTGTGCATAAACAATTTTTTTTCCTCTCCCTGTCCCTCTTGGCCTTTCACCCACCTCTTCTGATTTATTCTAACTGTTCTCATTGAGACTATCAAATTATGGAAGAAAATGGAATTTCAAACCTGCATTGAGGGGAAATATGGAGCGCAGCCTAATAACTGCTCTGGGTCTGTGCTCTCTGGCTGGAGCTCCAGTGCTGATGCTGAGGAAAGCACAGGGTGCTGGACCCAGGAAATACAGAAGTCTGCCACTTTTGTTAATTTAAGTTTAATTATGGTAAAAGATGGGGAACCACTGACCTTTAGGAGAGTTTGACTGAATGAGACCCTCATGCCTGATGTGTATTTTCAACTGCTTTTAGGTGAAATAAAATTACTATTTAGCAAGATTGGACTTTAGGAAGCCACCTTTTTCACCTTTGCCTGTGAATGATGGTACAAAATAAATAAGGTTTGGCACTAAATCGGTGTATGACATTTAGCAGGGTTGAGGAAAAAAAAAAGTTCTATTTGGGTATGTTCAGTAGAAATATGTATTTTTCACTTGGTTTTGGGTTTTAACTGCTGATTAAAAGTTTTGGAGAAGAATCAATATAATTTACGGCTGAAGTAGGTGAAACAGAGACTGGGCAACATCTTTGAGGTGTTACTGACACGACTGTGTTCATTCACAGAGACAATCCTGCCCCAGAAAAATCTCTTTCCCTGTTCTTTCCAGCCAGGATATGTGTGTGAACTGCAACCATACGTATGGTTAGAAGTAATAGATTCAAGTTTGATCGGCTGGGATAGAGGCTTTTTTCCATAGATTTTTTTTTTTTATGGGCTTGAACTCATCTTTAGCACCTTATTTAAAAACAGGTTATTCATAAAATTGTTGCTGCAATATCACATCGTCTTTTCCAGTTCTTCTTTTATTTTTTTTCCTTAAAATATTGAGCAAATATCCTACATGGGAAAAATACAAGGGGGAAAAAATCATCTTCAAGTCTGTTAGGCTTGAGAAACAGAACATTTTCAAGCTCTCTCCCTAACAATACAGTCCCAGATCTGCATACAGCAGTGTCAAAATGTAAATGTGATTCAATTTGCTTCCTCTTTTCTCTATCCTTAAATCTAACGATATCAATTTTCAGGTATGGTCAAACTTCCTTGTTTGAAGATGGCACAGGTCTGTCGTAAGTGCCAATTTGTGCTAGAAAATTTGGTTTTTTTAGGCTATGAAATGTGAGCTGCATGGTAGGACAGTAAGTGTAATGTAATATATAATAGGCTATTTAATTTGTTTTAACCTTCTTAAAATCTATTTAAGTCCTCCTGAGACATCTCAGAGCAGACCTAAAGATCTTTTCCATCAAGCTCTTAGTGATTTAAACTTATTTCCTGTCCATTACAGGTTTAAACTGATAAGAATATCACAATTCAAATTCACAGGCATTTATAGAGACTTGCTGCCTTTTTTTTTTTTCTAATGGGACAGGTAGAAGCCTTTGATAGCAGGGTGGTAGATGTAAATGGTTTTGTGATAATAGCAAGATCATCATTATTGCCTACAATACAAAGGTATATTAATCAAGTTATCTTGCTCCTCTTCCTGTAGGATAATTTGGATCTCTGTTGTGTTATTAGTACTTTAAATGCCTGTGTTGACAGCAAACCAAAACCTGGTCAGTTTTTGGTTTTTTTTACTAATGTAGAAAAATGGAAATTCTAAACAAAGTAAACCCTTGAGGAACACCAGCACTAGTGATTTCTCCATCTCAATGATTTGCCATGAGATGTGCCTCTCGTGCATTACCATTAACCAAGACATTTAATCCAAGAAATATAAGTAACATGATTTACATTTGGAAAGATCTGGGTTGCGTTTTTATTCTGCTTTCTATTTATGCTCCAGTCATTGGTTACTCTTAGTTGCTCGCTCTTCTTAGAACAGTTGTTACAAAACACTGAAAAGTGCTGAGTTCATGTTAAAAGGGCTTTTCTGAACACGGATTCTACATTTCTTCTCCAACCCTAGGTGACTGTCCCAAAAAGCATCTTACTCGTTGAGAATCCTCGTGTCTGAGCTTGCAATTTTGATATATATAACCCATTTTTTCAGTGTTCTGGGATGGAAATATTTAAGAAGCCTCATTTCATTTTAGTAATGGATGTGGTAATTTTCAGTGCTTTGTCCTTGTTCCCCTGAGGTATTCTGTCTCTGTCCTCATACACAGCATTATTCTTACAGGAAAAAAATGATGCAAAAAGCTAATTAAGTGTTTGGTCTGTCCCCCTAATTTCTACGCCTTGTTGACACCAGTTCTTAATTTCTTGCTCTTTATTTCTTGTTGAGAAACCTTTTGTTTGTTTGCAAGTTCCCATTTTCCTGGCCCCCTGGCAGTTTTCATTTAACTTCTGCGGCCTGACCTCTTAAGTGCCAGCTCTTTGCTCATCAGTCCCTTTTTCCATTCCTTGTAGGTTCTCTGCTTTCTCTTAATATCCTGCTTTGAGGTGCATTCTCATGCAGGTAGGTCTGTAGCCCTTTCCTGTGCCCTTTTTTCCTTTACTTGGATGGAAAGACTCAGATAGTGTTTGATTTAAAGTAAATCCATACACCCAAATCCAATTGTGTATGTGTTTCATATATAGCGTTGGATGAAATTTTGGGTTATGACCCAATGGGGAAAGGTGGGATTGCTCTTGAAATGTAAAGAAAACTGTTAGTTATTTTTGAGTTCTGCAGCTGGTGAGGCTTGTACCCTCAGAAGGTTAAGGAAGTTTGAATTGCCTTGGCAATTATTATATGTTGTATAGGCTGCTTACTTCCAGATGGTTTGGGTTTTTTCCTTCATGTAAAACTATGGGAATTAATTTTAAAAACTGGCATTTAAACCACCTGAATCAGAAATAGATTTGTTTTTTTATTTTTTTTTTCCTAGTGCTGTATATGTTTCTACAAAGACAATCAGTTTTGTTAGAAGGTCAGTAACTTTGGAAATTTTCTGAGAGTCTTTCCAGTTTCTTTTTTTTATTTTTTTTTTTAAAAAAAAAGTACTGATGTTTCTTTTATCTTTGTGTTGAGACAAACGTATTTGGCAGTTTTTCTTTTGAAAACGCGCATGGTGACAGTTCCCGTGTCCCTTTCTCCAAGGGGTTGGGAAAGCTGCTACCACGAATTCAGAGGCTGCTTTTTGGAGTCACAGTGATCGCTTCTGAATCTTCATATTATCAGGGATGAAAAAGATGAATGAATTCCTTAAGCGCTGGCAGTTTTAGAGTACACTCTGAAGGCTTTCTATGTACGACTGTGTCACTGAAACCACCTTCAGAAGGCTGTAGGCAGGACTCTGGGTGTCAGCCTGCCTTTCAGTTTCTGTCAAGTAAGGGAGCGTGTGGATTTACGGTCTGTCAGCCACCTCGTGTGTCCGACGCCACGAACACGTTGGTACCATATGGCCCAGCCCCGGAATTGCCGAGCTCCACGTGAAGGCAGGAACCGTGCAGATGGACACGGCTCAAACACTTGGGTCCCAGAACCAGCGCAAGACCTTCATGTTTGGACTCGGGTCTTTCTGAGTTAGAGGTTTAACGAAGCCACTGAGGGTTGTTTTTTCTGCCTTCTGATCCCAAATGGAGCTCAGTGCTCTCCCGTGTTGATTTTGATGGGGTTAATCCTAGAGCTAATATAAATTTTAAATTACACAGTTATGAATTTCATTTAAATGTAATTGAAGCTCCTCAGTGTGGTTGAAGGGTGATGTATAATGCTTGTCTCTTATCCTCGGGGTGAAGGGGAATCTCTGAATAAAAGTCTCTTTTTTGTCAGTTCTTTTTTTTGGGAATAGTTATTTTCTTTTCTAGGTCTGCCTGAAATTTCCAAAGTTCACCTCTCAGACATGGCTTAGTGCTTGATGAGGTGATAGCAAGAGGGAGATTTGTAAGTCTTCCATTGTATGCGAGCCAAGGCATCCTTCAGTAGTTATGTTGCGAGGTCTTTAAAACATGGATAATAGTATTTAGTAACTAAAAGCTTGAAAAAATTATTAATGGACTGTTTATATTTTGTGTTATTCCTCTTTATTGTTTTCCTTTGCTTTAATGAGGTGGAAGCCAATTTAGTGTCATTAGTAAATGCCTGAACGTGT
This sequence comes from Baryphthengus martii, assembly GCA_013396935.1. NCBI lineage: Eukaryota > Metazoa > Chordata > Aves > Coraciiformes > Momotidae > Baryphthengus > Baryphthengus martii. The sequence continues at coordinate 542 of VWZK01000044.1, read as the reverse complement.
TCTTCAAAATGAGCTTTTAACACTATGGTGGGGCATCTGGGGAATTCTATCTTTAATCTGATGGCACTTGAAGTTGTTTGGTTTACTTTTTGACTTCATCATGGGTCGGTGAGTGTTTCTGTAACATATGGCACTCTGTGTTGAAAGTGGATGTTTACATCTGGTATGCATTGGAAGATTAAGGTAAAGAGGATGAAGTTTTGGACAAGTATGTGTTTTTTGGATGAAGGATAAAGTGAGAATACTTTTATTTCCTCTTAGATTTGAAACATATCATTCTAGCAATGCCTTTGAAACTTTGCCAGCTTTGCCAACTGTAACATTTATGGGATTTTGGACCTAAACTGAATTAGAAAACTGTTTTTAGTGGCAGAGAAAAAGGTTAGTGCATGAAAATAGCTAGGCCTGTTATTGACTGCATGTGGTCAGTGGTTTGGCTGCGTGTAGGTGGCTCTTTTCCTGTCACTGTTTTCAAGCATATGGCTTTGTTTGTGAATATAAAACTCCTTAAAAATGGGTTCTACTGCAGATTTTTCTTTTTT